>JAOWMA010000004.1:0-449713 GCA_025962755.1 Colletotrichum tropicicola
CCTTAAATAGAGTAGTTTAAAGAAGTTAATTAATTATACTTAATATAAATAAATAATTAGTAGTTTTATACTTTTAAGTATAATAAATATTAATTAGATAGTTAATATTATAAGTTATAATAATTTAAGAAAGTAGTTTTAGTCTGATCTACCTAAAAGTATAGATAGTTAAAGGTCTTATTTTTATATTCTTTAGTAAACTATAGAGGTTATTTATAAGTCCTATAGTATACTGTATTATTTAACCTTAGTGATTATTTATAAAAGTGTTTAAATAGGTAGTAAACTACTAAGTTTTTAAAATACTTAGTGAGTCTTTAGCGACCGCTGTGGCGTCCCGAATATGGTCTAGTGTGCTGTCAAATCAGCCACACCCCGCCAGATCCACTGGGCGCCTGCTAGCAACGGGAACAGCAAAGTCGAATGTAAACAAACGCGAGGGAACTGGCCAATGCGGATGGGGCTCTGTCGAACCAACCCACGCCCGGCACACTTCCGCCCTCGCTTTTATCGTCACCAGCATCGTCGCTGCGCTCTCCCACACACGACGAACCCACACCACTTGTTGCTACTAACCTTCGCATCTCTAGCATTGCTACCTTCCCGGCGCCGACGCGACCTTTATCCCCAACTCTTACGGACCCAATGCATCTTTGCTGCGACTAATATTTGCTTCTTGCGATCGACGCGACCATCCGCTACCCCTTCGCAAACGCTCCGCGCCCCCGATCGCGACAACCTCATCCCACTGAATTTTTGATCTTCTTGCCGACTCCCGCCTCACACGCGCCCGCCATGTCTTTCGAAGGCTATGTACCCAACGAGTACTTCACGTACGAAGGCCGCCTGGGCTCCTTTCAGCAGGCCTATCCCGCCCCGAAACGACGCGTATCCGGTGCGACCAAGGCCCCAAAGAACCTGACATGGCCGCATGCGAAATACCTCCTGGCCGAGGACGTATGTTTCCCCCACCGGAAACTCGTGAGAAGGGTGCAATCGCGCTAACTCGATGCAGCTTGCGAAGGCAGGTTTCGTCTGGCGCCCATTCCCCGAGAACCCTGACAACGTCGCCTGCTTCCTGTGCAACAAGTCCCTCGACGGTTGGGAAGAGGGCGACAACCCCCTGGAAGAGCATATTAAGCATTCGCCCGACTGCGGCTGGGCTATTGTGGCAGGCATTGAGGCGAACATCCACGGCCTTGCCACCGAAGACCCGGCGAGCCCTCGCATGATTGCTGCCAGAAAGGCAACCTTTGACGGGCGGTGGCCCCACGAGGGAAAGAGGGGCTGGAAATGCAAGACCAAGCAGGTTAGTCGCGTCGCGTCCTGCAGTGGTTGCACCTGCTAACGACTGGCAGCTTGTCGAGGCAGGATGGAAGTACACGCCTTCCCTCGAATATGATGACATGGCGACCTGCACCTACTGCGAACTCGCGTTGGACGGGTGGGAACAGGGCGACAAGCCAATGTCAGTACCTGCCCTCCAGTCATCCTACTTCCACTGACGTTCAACAGGGACGAGCACTTCAACCGATCACCAGATTGCCCATACTTCTCGCTGGTAAATCAGTACAGCGCAACAAGAAAGCCCAAGGGCAAGGCCGCGAGAGGCTCAAAGACCACGGCGAGGTTATCTATCCAGTCCGTCGCAACTGCAGCTTCCGACATCACATCGATTACCGACGTACCGGCGGAGTTCGACGACAGTGTCTTGACTACAACCTCAACCATGGCCGGCAAGAAGGGCACTCGCGCCAAGAAGACCACGACGGCCGCCAAGGGCAGGAAGACCAAGGCCAAGAAGGACGAGCCGGTCGAAGTTGTCGAGAGTGAACCGGTAAACGACGAGGAGTTGCCTCCCCCGCCGCCACCGAAGCCTACCCGCGGACGGAAGAGGTCGAGCGATGATGTGGACGATTCTGCTCTCACCGTCGCAGAGGCGCCCGCGCCGAAGAAGCGCGCAACACGGGGTCGCGCGAAGGCGGCCGTCGACAGTTCCGTTCTGGATCAATCACAACAAGACGTCAGCATCATCGACGCACCTGCGCCAGTAAAGGCACCCAAGGGTCGCAAAACCGCCCGCGCTTCCGGCACCAAGGGAACACGAAAGGCGTCCGCGACGTCGCAAAGGTCGACTGCATCGACGGCATCTCTGCGTGCCGCTCCTGGCGCCTTCCCTGAAGACGACGAGATCGACCACGCGCTGGAAGTCGACCTGGAACGCCCGTTGACGGATGATGAAGACATCATGCAAGACTCCGACTCCGAGCGGCAGAAGGCACCTGCAAAAGAGCCCAAGACTAAGAAGAGCCGTGCTCGCAACACTGGCACCCCTGAGCCTGCAGAGAGTCACATGTTCGACGCCGAGCCTTACGTTGCTGATGAGGAGGCACTTGATGAGGAGTTGAAGCAACTGGAAGCTGAAATGACTATCCACGAGCCCGAAGTGCTTGAGGTGCCCAAGAAGGGTCGCAAGGCAGCCGGTCCCCGCAAGGTGTCCAAGCAGACCAAGGCCCAGAAGGCCAAGGCTGCGAAGGCCGCTGCTGAAGAGGACGAGCTGTCCATGGCTGCTGAGCCCGAACCCGAACCCGTCAAACCCGTTGAGCCTGCTCAGCCGGAGGAGCCAGTGGACATGGAAGAGGACGAGATCAGCACCGCCACAGTGATCACGAAGACGACGAAGACTGCACGCACGAGTACCGGCAGGAAGCGCGGTCGTCCATCCAAGAAGTCTCTTGAATCCCGTGCTTCCATGGGAGAGACTAGCAAGACTGAGGACGTTGACATGGTCGAAGCCGAGCTTGTGCCTGAGCCCGAACCTGAAGTTCAGCCCGAGGCGCAAGTCGAGCCTGAAGTGCAGCCTGAACCAGTTGCCGAAGTTGAGGAGGAAATTGAAGAAGCCGATGAAGTTGACCAAGTCGACGAGGTTGATGAGTTCTCAGCGAGCCAGTCTTTCGCGTCGGCGCGGCAGACACCAGCGCCAGCTGAGCCAGAAGATGAGACGGAGGATGAGCCAGAGGAAGAGGCCGCCGAAGAGCCTGTTGAAGAGCCTGTCGAAGAGCCCGTTGAAGAACATGGGGAGGACGAGGAGGAAGAGGAGGATCCACAACCCGAGCCCGAGCCCGAGTCAGAGGCACCCGAGCCGACCCCTCAACCCGCCCGAAAGAAGAGCATTCCGGTGGCAACCTCGTCACCTGTGGTTGCATCGTCTGCGCGTCGCAGTCTTCGACGACAAACGGGTACTCCTCGTATCTCACCCGTCCAGTCTGCTCGACAACCGGCTGTTTCGCCTTCACCGACTCCCCAGTCCTCTGACGCCGAGAACCAGCCTCCGTCTGCAAAGCCGGCAACCGCTAAGAAGCGGGTGACGCATGCGCTCATCTCATCCACCCCGGCGCGGCCCAACTCCCCGTCGAAGCGCAAGGTGTTGGCTAGTCTCCAAAGCACAACGCCCTGGAACCCAGTTGACATCGACCTCATCTTTGGATCCCCTGAAAAGTCGGACAAGAGGAATGCCGTCGACAGACTCCTCCACAAGGGAGCGGAGCTCACCAGCCCGGAGAAGCGGATGACGGTCGAGGAGTGGATCCACTTCAACGCGAGCCAGGCCGAGGAAAAGCTGCGGCAAGAGTGTGAGGCGATGGTTAGCAAGTTCGAAAACGAGGGCACCAAGGCGATGAACGTCTTGGAGGGGATGATTGTCGAGTGAGATGTTTGCACAGCGTAGTCATTGGAGCATTGGCTTGCGAGATTAATGATGGGTTCATGTCACGATACAAAAACCAACAGTCAGTGGTACGCGCGCTCTCTTGTCTGGCTGGGCCGCTCGGCGTGTTGGCTGGTTGGAGTAAGCAGGGTTGAATAACGACGGAAATCAACCTGGTCAGGAGCGGGAGGAAGGGGGCACTTTGGAATTCGGAGAGCATCTACAACTGGACAGGGCGAGGCGTTTGGGTTTTTATTGACAGCAAAATGTCATTATTATTATTGATTGTTTGTAATAATGAGGGTGTTCGTCTAGTCTAATCATCATTAAGAAGTCATCATCTCCAAAAAGGTAGTTTGTTTCCCCCCCCTTCAACCTGTCTAGTATCATGAATCCAGTGGTATCGTTCCGGCATGCAAAAAAAAAGTTTTTTTTTTTCTCGGTCTCTTCTCTTTCAATCCTTCCTCACTCATTCCACTCCTTTCAATCATCACTTCTACGTCCGTCCAAAAAAAGACTTAGACGCAGTGGAGAGCGCCGTCGGCGTGGGTGTGGCACTCCTGGGGAGCACTCGCCGTGGTGGCAGCAGGGGTGGCGGCGGTGGTGGTGGCCGCGGGGGCCTCGCCCTCCGTCTCCTCCTCGAGCTCGCCGGAGCAGCCGACGCCGGGGGCGGCGATGTCGTAGGCCCAGACGTCGATGGCGAAGTACTGCAGGGCGTCGCTGTCGACGACGGACAGGGTGGCGTTGTTCTTTGCGAGGTCGAGGACCTCGGCGAAGTCCTCGGCGTAGTGCTCGACCTGGCCGAGGGAGACGAGGGGGACGTGGAAGGCGCGGTGGAGGAGGTCGGTGGCCCAGTAGGTGTTGAGCTTGGAGTTGGCGACGTTGTAGCCGAGGCCGCAGACGGAGGACAGGGGCCGGCGGATGGCGAAGGAGAGCGGGCAGATGACGGTCTCCTGGGTGGCGTTGTCGCCGCGCCAGTGGCCGGCCCAGCCCTCCTGGGTGGCGCAGTTGCGGTCCGGGTCGTCGCAGCGGAAGGTCATGCCCGTCTTGTCGGCGTTGACGACGCGGTCGTACCAGCCCACGGCGGTGGCGGTGGAGGCGTTGCCAAAGTACTTGCGGACGTGCTCCGACTCGTCGCCGAAGCGGAGGATGTGGTCGCGCGCGTGGGCGGCGAGCTGCTGCGTCTCGGCGAGGGCGACCTCGAGCTGGGCGCGGAGCGTCGCGTTGCATGACTGGTGGATGGGGAAGGTCTTTTGCCAGCCCTTGGACCAGTCGTAGGGGGCCGCGGGGGTCGCCGAGGCGGCGGCGGGGGTGACGGTCACGGTCTCGGTGGCCTGGCGGCGGGCGAGGGGGGTCGCCGAGGCGGCGGAGAGGAGCAGCAGGGCCGCGGTGGCGAGGCTGTTGTACATCATCTTTTTGGCTGTGGGGGGTTTGAGGAGTTGGTGGTGGTGGAAGAGTCGATGTGTAGAACGAGACGAGACGTGACTTGTCAGAAGGTGAGCTGGGAGCTTGGGAAACAGCTTGGAGCTTGGAGCTTGAATCGAATCGTCATGAACGGGAGGGTATGCGGCTGGTATTTTATAGCTGCGAGATCCCGCGTGGAAAGAAAGCAGAAAATTCTTTCCTCTTGGTTCCGTATCCCTGGGTCGCCAATGATGTGCTCGTCAAAGTGCAAGCCAAGACTTCAGGTGTTGCTCTCCTCGCGTGGGTTCATCGTCGGTCGTCCATGTCCGCAGCCAGGCTGATCCTTCCACGCCCGTCCCGGCCGTATGTGCTGATCGGGCATGTCCCATCGCCTCTACGCCGCTCGGGTGCAGCCATCGCCAGCCATCTCTCGCTGCTTTGCTCTCTCCAAAGCGCGCCATCCCTCCAATAACCCCTCTTCTGATCCGCTCACAAGCAAGCTTCTTTGATGAGCGAGCCCAATAATCGCCCTCGGTGGAGTCTTCATGTCGGTCACGACTGCCTTCCTAGAACGACCTTGGCCCTGCGAGATGTGTTAGTCGGGTGATGCCAAGACGCGGGCAGCTCCAGTGCCAAGCTCACGGTCAACTCGATGCTCGCCCGTGCCATTGGCCAATGGACGGGACGACGAATGGCGAGGCCGGCCGTCAAAGACACGACCCCACGGCCAAGACGTGCTAAGTTGTGTTGGCTCGAGGATTCGGTGACGTTGGGGCCCGGGGGGGGGACTTTTACAGTCTGGAGGCTGAGTCGGCCTCCGGCCATCCGGGTTCTCGATCCCCGCCCGACTCGGAGGCCATCCGGGTCCTTGGACCGGGGTCCGGAGGCGGTCTCCACTTTTTGTTTTGTGTTTTCGCTCCCACCTCACGCTGCTGACCACCCCGGGTTCTTTGACCGTCTTTGTTTGTGTTGTTGCCTTGCCTTGTCTTTTCAGCTGGCGGGAATGTCCTCGAATGACAGGTGCCAGGCGCAAACCCCGCTCCATCCTCCTCTTCCCCGTCGTGGTCTCTCACATGCATACGAGACCGTGGGCGCCTCGAGCACACCGCGGAGATCCCGAGTGAGACCACTCGCCATCCAGCCGCTTGGTTACACCAATATTCAGGCGGTCGCCATGGATCAGCTCTGCAGATGCAACTTTATTGCGTAAAATACGCGTCAAACACCTGCAGGACCTTGCTCCTAGCGCGGGGGGAATCCTCGCGCTGCTTCCGCCGGTCGTGGTCCAGAAGGTCAGACTTTGCCGTCCAGACAGCATGGCTCCGGCCTTTGCTCGCCTTGAGGGATTTATGAATTCCCTGCGCCGGATATGCCACCAGCCCGAACAGTCCTAGCCGCACCTCCGGGTCAGCTTTGCCCGACACGGTTCACCGGGAGTGCTCCTCGCTGCTCAGACAACGAGTAGACGCTCGTTTACTCACCTGCTCCAGTTTTGGTGACAAGACCGAGCGATCCTGTGCCCACACCCTTCATGAGGCCGAGAGCCCCTCCCTCCTTCGCGCCTTTGTAGGGATCGGTGAAGACGCCAGTCAATCCATCATACAACCCGGTCCCCAGCGTCTAACATCATGTCAGAGACGGCTCCGGATCATCACACCAGATGACGAAACTTACCTTGGCAGCAACGACGCCGCCACTTTTCCAGTCTTCGACCTTGCCGTTGTCTCTAACCTTGTCGCCGTACAGTCGAGGGACGTTGTGCAAACCCTCTGTCAGTGCCAGCGGGATGTCTACGAGGCCTCCTTTGGTGACTGCTCCCGTCATGGAGGCAAAGCCCTTGCCAACGGCTAGTGCCGCCGCGCCGCTCGCTCTCCCAGCTTCATGACCAGAAGCCCGCGCACGTTTGTACTCTTTCCAGGGGTCAATGAAAGTTCCGCCCAGGGCGACAGTGAAGTCGGTGATTGTTCCCAAGAAAGACGAGGCACCACCGGTGATGGGATCCCAGCGCTTGACGTCGGTGTAGTACTCCCTTGTCCAAAGGGCCTTCAAGTCGGCAGCCTTGAGCTTCTTCGCATCAACCAGGTACGGAGCTGCCTGGTTCGAAAGCTTGAGCCGTTTGCGACCCGACTTTGATTTTGTCTCGAACGTCCATGCTGCGGGCTGGTCAGGCAAGAAGTCGCAAGTCAAGCTGGCTGCGGGAATGTTCCGGTGGAACGATTGGACAGCGGCATCGACGCCGCGCTCCTGCCGCATGACGTTGGCAACTTCTTGCACAGCAAGCTTTGCGGCAGGTGACAGACAAAACTGTATGCCCGTCGCCAGTCTTTCAACGTCGAGTTCTTTTTGTGGGATCGGCCCAGGACCCGCGCCGGCGCCAGCAACGACACGACCCCAGAATGGCTGGTCGCCGAAGAACGGCACGACGATCGTTGGTCTCGCGTTGATGAGACCACAAGCGGTTGTCCCTGCTCCTCCATGATGAACCACTGCTGACACGCGCTTGAACAGCCATTCGTGGGGGCAGTCGCCCAGGTAGAACACGTCGTTTGTGTTGGGTTTCCCCTCGCCAAGCTTGCTCCATCCCCGGGAGATTATGACACGGGTGTTGCAGGCCTTTGCAGCCTCGAGAATGATGTCCGTCAGACGCGCCGGATCGTCGACCACGATACTGCCAAACCCGACATACAATGGAGGAGGGCCAGCGGCAAGGAAGGCTTCCAGGTCAGAGGGCGGTTTGAAGGATGGTTCGTCTCTCATGAAGAATCCGCAGACATCGACTTCCGGGCCCCAATCGGCCGGCTTGGGCACAACGGCGGGTGACCAACAGTACGTGTGCGGAACCTTGAGGAAGGTCGTGATGCCTGGGCCCATGCTGGCTGGTATCGGCGCAAGCTCGAGGTCTTTATGTCGCCAATGGTTGATCACGTCGCCCAGCCCTTGCCATGTCATCAACTCGACGATTCCGTACGATAGCCAGTCCGTCGTTTGCGGCTCAATGTTTTCGCCTCGCTGAATATTGGCAAGTGGATGCGGGAAGGCGCGCGTCGCTGTCCAAGGCATGGTGAACATTATGTGTGCAGGAATGCCCAAGGCCTGAGCACAATGAACATGGGCGAAGCTGGGAGGGTTGGCGATGATGGCATCTGCCACAAATGGCTGGCTGGTGAGGGGGTCGGGATCGATGCAGGAACGCCAGCACCCGCGCAGCATCTCACGAATCATGCGGCGCTTTCTCCCGACGTCGCCTCCCTTCAATGACTCCATTGATGGGATGAGGCCCGGGTTCCGGACCATGTACTGTCATTGGCTCAGCTTTTGCACAACGGGGGCGTACGGCACAAGAACACATACCGACATCAGATCAGCGGGATCACCGCCGATGGGGAAGAACTCCAGGCCGGAGTCTCGCACGAACTTGTCAAAGGTGTCATGTGTCGCCAGTCTCACGCGATGCCCATATCGGCGGAGGGCGGTCCCGAGGGCGATGAAGGGCTGCACATCTCCTGGAGCCCGTCGTGTCAGCCAAAGACGCCCGCCAAGTTGCTAGATCGAGTCAGACACTCACCACGACTGCCTACCACCTGAATCACCACATTCAAAGGAGGCACTGCCTTGTCGTTAGAAGCCGTCACATGGCCATCGTCAACAGACGGGAAGGGGGGAAGCTTCTCGGCGAGCTGCTCTGGGTACTCGGATTGGAAGCTGATACTAATCTTTCCATCGGCTGCTCACGTGTCAGTCAAGTCCGCCATCTGCCAGGGTAGGTATACAGACGGGATACTGAAGACTCGCTGGATAGAAGCGGGCCCGAAGAATGGAGCTCATAGGGCGGAGGGTTGTCGGACAAAGACTCGCCCGCGTCGACGCGAAGGTTTCGTTTTGAGTCGATCAGAGACATCTTGGACAGCTGAGCTGTGCTGGTATTCAAGCATGAATCCAATCGTCTCAAAGTGGCTTCCGCGATGCTTTAAATCCCTATTCCAAGTGGGTATCAAGCTCCTCCTTCCAGCATGTCGCGAATGCGTGGCGCATCGAACCATGCCGGCGGCGTTTGTCGACGCATAAGCATCTTGTGGCGGAGTTTTTCTTCGTCACCGAAACGCCGTTTAAGGCTGACGTCGGTCCGCGCCAATCTTAACTGCCGTCTTCGCCCATTTACAACGAACAAGTACGGCAAAAAAATCTCTTTTTCGAATCGGGCATGCCGTCAGCAGTGCGATGCGCAAGTGGTACGCGTGGATATTGCGTGGGTTTCGGGCTTTACGAAGTACTCGTAATGCTCGGCTTCCGGGATGCTGTTGTTTTAGTGGCTCGCTCGCATTGTCGTATTATTCTCGAGTTGATCCACTTGGATGAGCCACGGGGACCCTGCGGTAGCGCGTATCGACAGCCAGCGCGCTAGATAACCGCGGGATCCTGTCATGGCCAGAATGATGAGGGACGACCATGTTCGACCGAGATGTTATGTGGAGGCTTCCGAGAAGACCTGTCGTCTTCGGCGACGACTGCTAGAAGACTGTCAGGACGCACAGACCACCTTGGCCTCGGCAGGCCGGGTCCGGTACGGCGTGTCAGAGGTTGATGAACATGGTATCTCGAAGCTTTGCTGGTCAAAAATGGGCGGTCAATCTAGTTTGGGACCTGTCTAATCTAGGCCTACGGCCATGAAGTGAGTTTGAAGTAATTCAAATGACTTCTGCGCGCTTGCTCGGCACGGTAGTATTTATATTCGAGCGGTCGACATGTCCGTAGACTTTTATAGAGGAACATAGGTCTCTTGAAGCCGATTCTACACAGTAAAAGAGTCTGCGGCCTAAAATGAGCGTAACGGCTATCTCTGTTGTACAAAATTGGGTGTTCTACAGCAGATAACCCGAGGCTGCCAAACCGTAAGCACAGCTGGGAAGGCATCGACATTCAGAAGTTCCGCGGAACCCCAAGGTCCTGCCAAATTATCATAAATGCTTGCCCAATCGCCCGACTGTATTCGACAATGCCACTCTTAAATCGGAAAAAATAATCGTCGCGTATCCAATGAGTGGAATCGACCCAATCACTCCTCCCACGATGTCTTCCGTTGTCAGATAATCTTGTCCCTTCGCGTATAGGACTGTGTCGTCTAATTCGTTATTGTCGCCTTTGGTAAGTAGCTTCGTCACGTTTCTGCGCCACATGTTAGCTAAAAAATAATAGGCAGCCTAGACGATTTCTACCCATCGTCGAATTTCCGCATAACCCGATGAACAATAGGGATCGGCTTCTCCTTGACGTTGAAGACGACGATGCCGCCAACGTGGGCCGGTGCAGGGTTGTTCCAAAGGAGCAAGAGGTCACCGCGAGAAAAGGCTGGCTCCATGGACTCGCTCAGTACCACAACCATGGGGCTCGAGCAATCTGAAATCACACAAAGACCATTGTAAAGCTTTTTGGTGCAAGTCAGTGAGGCGAATCATTCGAGGGTAATAGGACTCGGTCGTACCAAGAACATCACCAAAAAGTCGACCAGGTATGGAGCCGCTCGGCGCGGGTTCTTGAAATTTGAGAGCATCGTAAAATTTGATCACATCCAGGAATTATTCGATGAGAATAAAATTCAGTTTAAGATTGGCGGAGAGATGTTTTAAAGCTGAAAAGTGAAGGTGTGTCAGTTCGACCAAGCGACGTGGCCAGAGGGAAAGTGACAACATGTCAGCATCTGATGTCGGGTGTTGCTTGGGCTAAATTTCCAAAACAGTCGTAAACTCAACGAATGAAATATTCAAACGATTTTTGATGCGAACCGGGCACTAGTAATAACACATGAATGCTGCGTAACATTTTCCCTTGCAAGTTTATCACATCGTATAACTTTAATTGTCTTGTTTCTGTGCACTCGTGCATGTCTCTACGACACACGTATACAAGCTTCTAACCATTCTTACGCCCCGGTACGTCGTTCACGAAATGTCCTTGGCCCGTCTTGTTTGCCTTCATCTCGAGCCGCGTCTGCAGCCTCCTGGCAGCCCTCTCCGCCTTCTCCAACTGCTTCTGCTGCGTCAGGAGAACGCTCCTCTGTTCCGCGGCTGGAAGGTGTGCCAGAGCCGTGCGATCGTTGATACTCAGGCGGGCAAGCTGCGTCTCAAACACAACGTCGCGCTTCTCGGCGCGCGTGAGAGCTTTGGTGTCGAGGGTCTTCTTGCCCGATGGAGCAGTGAGCTGGAAGCTCGCCTTGGACTCGTCTATATCGGCATCTCCAGCAAGTAGGTTGTCGGACGCAGATCCGTTCGTCCCGGGCCCAGCCTTGCCCCGTGGGCGGGATGGAACCGGGGCGGAGCGGTGGGAGAGCATCTTGCCGGAGGGTAGCCGGATGGCGCCGCCTTCTTCTGCCGCATCGGCGATGGCCTTGCGAGTTTCGCCATCCTGAACCGCATCCTCCCCGTCCTCGGCGGGCTTCTCGTAAAAATCTGTAAATTCGGAGTCCTCGGCCGTAATGTCGAAGCGGCAGTGGTTCTTGCCGACCATGTGCTGCTGAACAGCCGATACAGTACGCCGTTGCGTGCCGCACTGGAGACACTCGCGGTAGCCGTAGATGACGAGGTGGAGGTAGCGCACCAGCGTCTCGAGGTCGACGATGAGCCGCTCCCTGTCGGGGATGAACATGCCGTGCGACCTGTGCATGTGCGCGACGTTGTCGTCAAGGGAATCGGAAGAGGTGTTGCAGAAGAGGCACTCGCCCGGGTCGAATTCGTCCTCGGGTTCGGTGTCGAGGTCAGCGTCGGAGGCGGAGGACGACGAGTCTTCCGAAGCGGACTGGACGGTGAGGCCGGCCGGGGTTTCGGGACCGGCGGTCGCGGCGTGTTGCTCAGCCGTCAGGGGCCCGAGATCGGCGATCCGGCGCTTGAGGTTCGTGACGTGCCATTGGCTCTTTGAGTGGGCGCGGCGAGTTTCGGGACTGTCGAAGTGGACGGCGCAGGTGCCGCAGGAGGTTGCTGAGAGCTTGAAATGGGATGTGTTTTGTTGGTCCATGGTTGCGGTTGTTGCGGTGGTGCAAGTTGTGGCTGTGTTCAGCATTGGATGCACTCGTGATCGGGTTTGATGAATTGGTTTCTTTGAAGCTTGGCTTAAAAAACCACCCGTCTTTCTGGGGATACTTCAGCTGCTTTTATACCATGGCACTGCAATGAAGAGAAACTCGTTTCAAGGAAGTAGACTGTTGACCAAGCAGTAAATCACTGCGTGGCGAGGCCGAGCCTACTGATCCACTGCGATATCTCAACTTCAATTGGCGAATCAGCGATGCATTACCAAAGCACAGCCGAAAGGACGTTGTCCAGACATCATCCATCGGCCGACACCTCAGAGGACGACAAATCTGTGAGTCAAATTGCGGGGTCTATTTGGCATCGGTGGCCCAGGAAGCTCTTGAGCTGGGGATCTTGAAAGCAACACGAGTCTGACCAACAAGAAGATGTGAGAAAAGTAGCGTGAGTCACACACCACCGGTTTGGAGGGCCGAGACCTTCCTGTTCGGGACTCGTCGGGGTTAGCAATTGAATGAGCCATCATGAGTCGACTCCACACCGGCCCGATTGACAGGGGGGCACAGTCGACCGTGCCGAACTCAATTGCGGGCTTGGCCTCCGTCTGCTCGACTTCTTGTCAACGTCCATGTGACATATGTGACGGGCTCCCGGAGGTGGTAGCTTCACAGAAAATGCCCATGGCCACACTGGAGATGCACGTTGTTGAAGTTGGTATCGAATCACTTTTTATCCCGCTATCTACCTCCTCTCCTTCAACACTGAAGAAATCGCGGAACACTGACTCCTCTACCTCTCTCTAACACATGATATGAATCAAATCCGCCGTGGGTCTCGTTATCCGGCAGTGTCCCAAAATGCTCAACCCGCAACTCCTCTCAATATCATCGCCGGCCTTTAGTAGCTGCGGCCGAACATGACAAACTTCTGGGCCTTGGCCTCGCACTCGGGGTTCAAGCACTTGGTCTCGCCCTCGACGAGACCCTCGGGCTGCTCGAAGGGAATGCAGAGCGACTTCATGCCCATGGTGGGCTGCTTCTTGCCCTCGGGGAGGGTGGCGTTCTCAGGGGGCTCGCTGGTGGTCAGCTCCTTGATGCGGTCCTCGCACTTGCCGCCCAGGCAGTGGGGAATGAGAACGACGTTCTTGGTGTCCAGAGCGGGAATAACCTTCTCCCACTCGTTGAGAACGAGGCGGTGCTCGCGGAATGACTTTTCGGCCTTGCTGTACATGTCGGCCTGGATGGTCTCGAGGAGCTCGGGGACCTTGGTGGAGAGCTCTGCCAAGGGGATGCTGCCCTTCTCACCGGTGTCACGGCGGGCGAAGCTGACCTGCTGCTTCTCAGCATCCTTGGGGCCGAACTCGAGACGGAGGGGAACACCGCGCAGTTCCCAGTCGTTGAACTTCCAGGCGGGGGTGTAGCCCTCTCTCAGGTCGGACTCGGCACGGACGCCGGCCTTGCGCAGCTCGTTGCGAAGGTCGTCAGTCTGGCCCTCAAGCTTCTTGCGGTCATCGGCGCTGGTCTTGGCGGTGATACCGACGGCGATGAGGATGACCTGAGTCTTGGCGATACGAGGGGGGAGAACCAGACCCTTGTCGTCACCGTGGATCATGACCATGACACCAATGACACGGGTGGACAGACCCCACGAGTTCTGCCAGACGTGAATCTTCTCACCCTTCTTCTCGGGGTCCTCAACGGTGATGTCGAACATCTTGGAGAAGTTCTGGCCAAGGCAGTGGGAAGTGGCACCCTGGATACCACGGCCGTTGGACGGGATGTAACCCTCAACAGTGGTGGTGTAGTAACCACCGGCGAACTTCTCGTTCTCGGTCTTGGTACCGCGGACGACGGGGACGGCGAGCAGCTGCTCGTAGACACCAGCGTAGAGCTCGAGAATCTCGAGGACCTCCTTTCCAGCAAGTGCCTCAGTCAAGTGAGCCGTGTGGCCCTCCTGCCACAAGAATTCTCTTGTACGGAGGAAAGGGGTCGTCTGCTTGGCCTCCCATCGCACGACGGAGTTCCACTGGTTCAGGCGGAAGGGAAGGTCGCGATGGCTGCGAATCCACTTGGAGTAGTAGGGGTACATGACGGCCTCAGAGGTGGGACGAACCGCGACGGGGACCTCGAGGTCCTTGTCACCGCTAAAGGAGAGCGTCAGCCGGAAGGCAGGGCGGTTTCGCAGGGAGAAGCCAACTTACGCCTTGGTAACCCAAGCCAACTCGGGGGCGAAACCCTCAACGTGATCCTTCTCCTTCTCGAGCGACTTGGACGACAGGAAGATGGGGAAGCTGGTCTCGTCGACACCCATGGCTTCGATGCGCTCGGAGAACCACTTGCGAATAACGTTCCAGATGTACATGGACGCAGGGCGCAAGATGAAGAAGCCGGCAATCTCGTTGTAGTACTCGACCATCTCGGCCTTGAGAACGACCTCCTGGTACCACATGGAGAAGTCCTCGTTCTTCTTGATGGTAATACCGATAATGTCGTCGGTCTTCTTGCTCCTCGCGGGCAGGGCGGCCTGCTTGGCGGCCTTCGCAGCCTTGTCGGCAGCCATCTTGGCCTGCTTCTCGGCCTTCTTCAAGGCGCTCTTGGATTGTTCGGCGGCAGGAGCGTCGGCCATGGTGTCGGTATTGACTGCGGATCGCAGAATCGTCTCGGGAAGGGTCTCGACTTATGGAATTGGCGGCGTGGTGCCCGGGTCGGCCTGAGTCACTCGAGATTTTGGGCTGAGAAGACGGTGCGATACGGCGGAAAATCTGCCCCGCACTAAAATGTGAGTCGTGTGTCGAGCTGTTGGGCGGGAGGCAGTGAGGGGTCAATTGGCCAGCCACACAGCACAGGGGTCTCTGGCGGGAGGTTCAGGATAAGGTAATCAAAAGTGGGACTCGGCGGTGAGACAACACTGTGAGGGCAGTCCTGGCACTGTACCTCTAGCATTTGGAGTACGTCAGGACAGTGCTAAGACACCCAGATACCATAATACCGCACTGTCCCTATCAGCTTCCCCAAGCACCAGCCACATCCCGGTGCCTGGAACAACCCCGGGTCCGAAAAAAAGTTGCGTCGAGGAGACAAGGCAGGCACAGCACCAGCACAGAAGCTTCTATTGCTGTCCAGAGACACACCGACGAGCTCCCCAAACCCCCCCCATCCACCACCTCCATCCCGCGATTTTCGGATATTGCAGGCAGTGAGGCGCAAAAATGGCTTCCATGTTCGAGCAGTCAGGGAGCGGCACCCTTTTTCTGGGCGGCCAGAAGATTTCGGGCGCCGACATTCGAGACCAGAACGGTATGTTGCTTTCGCTTCGCTTGCCCGCCCCCCCGTCGCAGCTCCAGCCCGGCAGCTTGCTTACAAACTTGCAGTCCTCGCGACCCAGGCCATCGCAAATGTCGTCAAGAGCTCGTTCGGCCCCAGCGGCCTGGATAAGATGATGGTGGACGATATTGGTGTAGGTTCGCTGGCCCCCTCCCCCCTGGACCCCGCTCACCCTCGGCGCAGGATGTCACGGTTACGAATGACGGTGCCACGATCCTCAGCTTGCTCGATGTCGAGCACCCCGCCGGCAAGATCCTGGTCGACCTGGCGCAACAACAAGACAAGGAGGTCGGCGACGGCACCACCTCCGTCGTCCTCATCGCCGCCGAGTTGCTGCGCAGAGGAAACGAGCTGATGAAGAACCGCATACACCCCACCACCATCATCACCGGGTACAGACTCGCCCTCCGTGAGGCCGTCAAGTACATGAACGAGAACATCAGCATCAAGGTCGAGAACCTTGGCCGCGACTCCCTCATCAACATCGCCAAGACGTCCATGTCCAGCAAGATTATTGGCGCCGACTCCGACTTCTTCGCTACCATGGTCGTCGACGCCATGCTGGCCGTTAAGTCGACGAACAACCGCAACGAGACAAAATACCCCGTCAAGGCCGTCAACATCCTCAAGGCCCACGGCAAGGGCTCCCTCGAGTCTTTGCTGGTCAAGGGCTACGCTCTCAACTGCACAGTCGCCTCGCAGGCCATGCCGACGAGAATACAAGATGCCAAGATCGCAGTGTTGGATATGAACCTGCAGAAGGAGCGCATGAAGCTGGGTGTTCAGATTACGGTCGACGACCCGTCTCAACTGGAGCAGATCCGCGCTAGAGAATCTGGCATGATTTTGGAGAGGGTAGACATGATCCTCAAGGCCGGCGCCAACGTGATCCTTACGACCAAGGGTATCGATGATATGGTTCTGAAGGCGTTTGTGGAGAAGGGTGCTATGGGTGTGCGCAGATGCAAGAAGGAGGACCTCCGCCGTATCGCGAAGGCTACCGGCGCGACTCTGCTCAGCACATTGTCCGACCTCAATGGCGACGAGAAGTTCGACCCGGCATACCTCGGACACGCCGAGGAGGTTGTCCAGGAGCGCATCTCAGACGACGAGTGCATTCTCGTCAAGGGCACCAAGACTCACTCCTCAGCATCCATCATCCTTCGCGGACCCAACGACTTCACCCTGGACGAGATGGAGCGCTCCATCCACGACTCCCTCAACGCCGTCAAGAGGACACTCGAGAGCGGCAGCATCGTCCCCGGTGGAGGTGCCGTCGAGACGGCTCTGCACATTTACCTCGAGGAGTTTGCCGGCACCGTCGGCTCCCGCGAGCAGCTGGCCATTGGCGAGTTCGCCCAGTCCCTGCTCGTCATCCCCAAGACCCTGGCGGTCAACGCGGCCAAGGACGCATCAGAGCTCGTCGCCCAGCTCCGTTCTAGGCACGCGCTCTCCCAGCGCATCCAGGAGGGCGAGGCCAACGAGGACGAGAAGATTGTTGCGCGCAAGAAGGCTTACAAGAACTACGGTCTCGACCTGACGCGCGGTAAGGTTATCGACGAGGTCAAGGCCGGTATCCTGGAGCCTAGCATCAGCAAGATCCGGCAGCTGAAGAGTGCCGTGGAGGCTTGCATCAGCATCATGCGTATCGATACCCTGATCAAGCTGGATCCTGAGCAGAGAGGAGAGGAGGACGACGGTCACGGTCACTGATGCGGCGTTGATTTAAAAATAAAACAAAAACGGGGCCATTGGGGGAGTGATCAAGGTTAGACGGTTCATAGATCATTTGTTAATGATACCTTGCCATGCCGATTTGGACTCTTGTCCTGTAACCCGCCCCGATCCGTTTCCGGATAATGCACAATCTACCGCCCCGAGATGCCCGTCCGTGTATGATGATCAAACGTCTAACACCAGCCAAACTTCTCGTTGAGCACCCACTCGGCCTCTCCGTCGCCGTACCACATTAGGCTGGCAATACTGTCCGTCTCCCTGTCGACGAACTCGTGCGGGATGCCGGCCTTTTCAACAAGCCCCCTCACCCTAGGCTCCGGGTTCCAGAGCTCAATGTTGTTGACCTTCCACTCGGCCGCCTG
The DNA here is from genome assembly GCA_025962755.1 of Colletotrichum tropicicola. Lineage (NCBI taxonomy): Eukaryota > Fungi > Ascomycota > Sordariomycetes > Glomerellales > Glomerellaceae > Colletotrichum > Colletotrichum tropicicola. The sequence goes on from JAOWMA010000004.1 coordinate 17,552, forward strand.
GGCCCTCGCGAGGGTCAGCAGCTCCTCGATGGCCTCCTGCACGTAGTCGTCGCTGGACCCCTCGTCCTCCGTGACCAACCTCAGGATATGCATCGTGTTGCCCTCCTCGGGCTTCTTCAGCCCGCCGTAGTATCCCCTCGTCCACACGGCCCACACCCGCTGGCCGGGCTCGCCGACGACGGCGCCCCGCACGGTCGGCGTCTTGCCAAAGATGTGCTTCGTCATGAAGTCCTCGCGCATCAGGTGCCACAGGATGGCGTCGATGTCCGGCAGCAGCGCGACGCGGGCCCTGCTGCCCTTGGACGCCTTGGACAGGCGCGCGCGCAGGAGCTTCTCGTCGACGGAGCTCAGCTCGGCGAGCTCGTGGTACCCCACCGGCTTCGCCTTGCCGGGCTGGAGCCCGTCGGCGGCAGGCTGGGGCGGGAAGGAGAGGTGGGCGCTCTCGTAGGGGTGCCAGCCCTGCTTGGCGTAGAACTTCTTGCCAATGTCGGAGAAGAGGACGGAGAAGGCGACCTCGCCGTCCTTGATGTCGGCCCACCGCTCGCCCTTGGCCATGCGGGCGCCCTGCCAGCCGGCGAGCTGGGGGCCGAGCATGGCCATCATGGTGGAGGCGTAGCCCCTGCCCCTGTGCTCGGGGTCGGTGAAGACGGAGGCGATGCCGTGGGCGACGGCCTCGGCGACGGTGCCGTCGGGCCTGGCGGCGAGGGCGCGCTTGCGGATGCTCTCGCACGACGAGAGGATGGGGCGGGCGTCGGGGGGCTGCGAGGGGTCGGTGAGGATCCAGTGGGTGATGCCGCCGTTGCGGCTCATGGGCACGGTGGTGAGGTACTGCTCGCGGCGGAGGTACTCGTCGAGCTCGAGGGCGGCGCCCCATTTCTGGTGCGTCGAGGTCCAGACGCGGATGCGCTCGGCCGGGGTCGGCTGGGTGAGGACGAGGTCTGCTTCGTGGGTTGAGCCCATGGTGACTGCTGGTTGTGCTCGTCTTGCTGCTTGTTGGATGTTTGTTGTTTGGGGTGTCAATTGGACCTCTCACGGACCAGACATGTCAAGGAGAGGGTGGAATGAGAAGGAGAGAGAAGAAACACGCAACCGGCGTCGCCAAACGACGCCCGGGGAGAGGACAAAGCACAGTCCTTATCAACACAACACGCGGTTCGACTCACACACAGCTAGACGGTTGCCCCACCAAAACCGATCGCAGGCATAGCGGGGAAGACCCAGTCAACCCCAGGATTGAGACGCCCTTTCAAGCCTCTTCCCGGCAGGTGGAGGGCGTCTCCCCCCCCGGGCGATACGGACGGCGTGGCACCAAGAACACGGCCAGCCAGCGAGATGCGAGACACAAAGAAACGTGGGCTCTGTACACCACACCAGGCCTTGGTGGTGGAAGTCTCACCTCGACGGCGAAGGGTCAGCAGGCCCACAAGCGGCCGTGACGGGGAGCGAGGCGGGTGCTCGTCTTACGTCACGGGACGGCGGGGAGCTACCTACGATGCCGGACGGTGCGTGTGTAGTACGGTTAGGTAGATGCGTGTGTGTACGGTGGGTTTCGAAGCGTCGACCCGGAATCTGTGCCCTGGAACTCTGGGCCCTTTTTTTAGGTAATTGTTTGGGCATGGGAGCAGCACCAGTCCGCTGGCCGGTGCCGAGGGATCGCAATGGGCAAGTCACGCCGGGCGCGCCAGGCGGGGGCAAGCGGGGCCCCACCGTCATCCCTTGCAGCGCCGAGCCGGCGGAAGCCGATGGTAGGCGGGGCCGGGCCGGTTGGACGCGGGCGTAGCGGGTCCGCACCAGCAGGAGCAGCAGCAGCAGCAGCCACATGGAATTGTATCCGTACCGCCAGACGAGACGCTGTCCCAAGATAGTCGAGCGAGGGATTCCCTGGCCTTTCTTAGTCGGCTGACTTGGCTGAAGTTAACGTCCGGACGAGCGTTGGATGTCGGGGCGTCTGCGTTTTGCCGTCATGGTGTTGTCGGCGGTGTTCATGCGCCGCCCGTCCAGGGGGGGTCCGGTGCAGGACTAGCCCATCCATGCATGTCTCCTCTCTGATAGCCGACAGAAATCACGACGCCCTCTTTTGCAGCAAAAGTGCCTAAAAACGGCCTTATCAAACCAGCCCCGCTGCCTTATCTCGGACTGAGTCGCCCTCAAACTCTATCAAACAGCATCGTCCCTCCACCTTCCATTCCCGTCGCCCCCCTGTCCCGCAACAGCCGTACAACCGCTCCGTGACCCGCCGCCGCCGCCGTCTGCAGCGCCGTCTGCCCGCCCCCCCATCCGCCAGAGCCCGCCTCCATCTCGGCCCCGGCATCCAGCAACATCTCGCACACGCCCACGTGGCCCCCCGACGCAGCCGCGTGCAGCGCCCGCCCGCCCTTGAACCGGCTCCCCTCGGCATCCACATCCGCCCCGGCCTCCAGCAGCATCCTCACCACCTCCTCGTCCCCGCGGAGGCTCGCCGCCTGCAGCGCAGTGAAGCCCTTGTGCCGACACGCCGCCGCGTCCACCTCGGCCCCGTGAGCCAGCAGCAGCGCCGCCAGCTCCGCGAACCCGCCCGCCGCCGCCGCCTGCAACGCCGTCTTCCCCGCCGTCGTCGCCGCCGCCGCGTTGACGTCCGCCCCGTGCCGCAGAAGCAACCTCGCGACGTCCGCCAGCCCCGCCGCGCAGGCCGACTGCAGCGCCGTGGCGCCCGAGTACCGCGCAGCCGGCGCGTTGACGTCGGCGCCGCGGGCGAGGAGCATCTCGACGATGGCGGCGTCGCGCTGCCCGCACGCGAGCTGTAGCGCGTTGCGCGAGTCGTTGTTGCCCGGGGCCGCGTCGACCGCCGCCCCGGCCGAGAGGAGCAGGGACGCTGCCTCGCCGCGGGACGCTGCGCACGCGGCTTGGAGGGCGGTGCGGCCGTAGTAGCCCCGCGGCGGAGCGTTGACGTCCGCTCCGGATGCGAGCGCTGTGCGGATGGCGGGGAGGTCGCCGGCGCGGGCCGCGAGTTGGAGGGCCGTCCAGCAGTTGTCCTCGTCGGGGGGGACGTCGCTCAGGTCGTCTTCTGTGAGTCCTTGCATCTTGACTGAGTGATTTGTGTGTGGTTGTGAAATGCAAGATGATGGGAAGCAAGTGAGATTCTATGGGTGGAATTCCCCTACATGGGTGCCGGGATTGCGGCACGGGTGCGACGGCTCCTATCTCTGACTGCACTCCACGTGAACTTCCCAAACTAGAACCGCAGATTTACATGTCTTGACAGCAACACTGGTATTCTGACTGGATGATCAAAAGCATCCTGGTCGTCCCACACGTTCACCGTCTAGTCCTCCGTCTCGGCCTTCTTCTCTTCGCTCTTCTTCTGAGGCTCGCCCTTCTTAGGCTCGTTCTTGGACCCGGGCTCGTTCTCATATCCTCCGCCCTGCTTCTCATACTCTTTTGCCAACTTGGATGCCTGTAAGCTGTATCAGTAAATGCCTACACCAAGTCCACAGATTTTTGATTGCCAACCTACCTTCCACGCGGACCATTGTCCCTCGCCGCCGCCAGACTTGTTTGGCTCTTGCTTGATGTCTGAGAACCACTGATCAGCAGGCAATCCATCACACCAAAGTCCAGAATACGAACCCTCCTTGATTTCCTCTCTTAGCTCGGGGTCGGTGGGCTTTCCCTTGGAAGAAGGCATGTTGAGACGAGAATGTGTGATGAAGCTTCGGCCTGGTCTTGGGTATCGATGGAAGGTTTGCAATCGCGTCTGATGGTTGAAGTTGCGCATGAACATTGGGAGAGAAAAACTGACCGTCTTTCATCTCAACACGCCTGGGCCGTAGAGCACATCATTGTCATTCCAAAACAGGCCTTACCAAATGATGATCATCTATGACGCATACAACATCAGCCACACGCCCGCTGGCCTGGAACCGCTAGCGGTCCGGGCTGACCCACAGCCAAGCCCGTGCCGTCCCGGCCCGGGCCTCCGGACCTGAGATCCGCCCGCCGCTCTTGGCCTGCACACGAGCATCACGGAAAAGGTAGACTTGATGCTTATGTAAAGCTCTAAAGTTAGTTTGAGCCTCCAGACTTGATCTTTGGCCCGGACCCAGACAAAGAATCCGTACTGCTCAAGTGTCTGCCCCGACGCTGTGTCAGAGAACTTGAAATCTGTGCGCCGTGATGCGTCGTACGATGTTTCGTTGTCCGAGCCAATGCCCGATGCAGCGTTTCCTATTGCAACAGACCATTGCAGCAATCTGGTCAAACGCCAAGATGTCAAGTCTCGTCCAGTCGGTACACATTCGCGCACCGTACTGAAGCAGTGGACGGCGTCATGAAAAGCCTGGGTTCTGGAAATGCCTCCTCAACCATCGTATTTGCCATCTCTCCCGCTCCCATATAACCCACCACCCATGGAATAACTCCGAGGGCTTCACAGTACAATAGTTCTTGTTTGAAGTTGGGCACAAACGACTAATCCTTTCGGACATTCCACGTCCGGTCGCGTTGGATGCACTGCTTCGTCCAGACCATCAAGGTGCGCAAGACGGCATGGCATATACTAGTAGTTCTCAATCACACAATCCTTTGCTTTTAGTCTAAACCTCTATCCTTAATCTAAAATATCCATCATGCCGTCGTAACTTCCTGCGAGAACCAGCAAATACTCATCAGTGGATCGAAACCGGCTCAAACTCGATATCGGCGACCTCTCCGTCCATGATGCCGTGGACATACGCCGTGCCCACGATCCGCCTCAGCCCCTCCCGCTCCGCGCTCCTGCGCAGCACGAACGGCGCGTTGCACCCCTTGACCACCCAGATCTCGTCGCCGGCCGCGCACCCGTCCGGCACCATGCCGACGTACTTCTCTCCCTTGGCGAGCACCAGGTCCAGCGCCGAGCGCGTGGTGAAGACGCGGTTGATGAGGATCTGCGCCGCCGCCACGAGCGCCTCGTTGGCCTCGTCCGCCGTCGCGCCGGACAGCATGATCTCGCGGCGCAGGGGCTCGCGCTCGCCGCGCTCCGGGTCGAGGTCGTCCTCGTCGACGGCCGTGCAGAAGCGGTACGCCAGCTTCAGCGTCGCCATCGGGATCTCGTCCTCGTCCGTCTCGGCGCGGAAGAAGGTCAGCGTCCGCAGGATGGCCTCGAGGCCGGACTCCCCCGTGGGGTAGGTGGCCTTGTCGAAGCCGGGGATCTTGGACAGCTGCTCCGAGAGCGTGAGCATGTCCTTCTTGACCCACATCGAAGGTCGCTCGGCGTGCAGGTGCGCGGGCCGGGGGACGCCGCTCATCTGCGCAATGGTGTCGACCTTGACGCCTCTCAGCAGGAGGACGCCCTCGTCGTCGTTGGGGTCGAAGCCAAAGTCGAAGTCGGTTTCGCCCGCGGCCGCGGACTCGGCGGCGTCGGCGACCGTCATGCGCCGCCAGGGTCTGCGGAAGTCGGGCAGCCAAGAGGGGAACTTGGTCTCGTTGCCGTTGAGGTGCTCCGCAATGCCGGCGTGGTCGAGAAGCTCTTCGCTAAAGGGCTCGTGGAATAGGGTGCGGCCGAAGCGGAGGGCCGTTTCCTCAAAGGTCTCCGAGTAGTCGGGGCGGAACTCCTCTCTGTCGCCGTCGGCGGCCAGGCCGAGAAGTGCAAAATAAAGATCGCGGGGGTCAGTCGCCTCGACCTCGCGGAAGGAGAGGAGGAGATTCAGGAGTTCCGTGGAGCGTTTGGGGTCTTCGTCATAATCCTCGTCGTCCTCGTCGTCCTCATCCTCATCGTCCTCATCGTCCTCATCGTCGTCCTCCCACTCTCCATCGTCGGCTTCGTCATCTTCGTCGTGTCCGCCGTGTCCTCCACAGCATCCTCCGCCATGCTCGTGCTCGTGATCATGGCCACCATGCTCCACGGCATTACCCCTCATGGACCCAAGCTGATAGAATCTCAGCCGCTGCGCCATGTTGGCCATCAAATCCGCCGCGCTGTCCACCTCGTTGCCAGCCTCGTCGATCAGCGGCCACGGCGGGCTCTCGGGCTCCTCGAGCGCAATCGTAGCCGGCCACAGCTGCTTCCAGCTCATCTCCTTGCCACCGCAAATCATCAGCACATCCCGAGCAAGAATGAACTCCTGCACGATCCACACCCGCTTGAACCACGCCCGGTTCCAGAACCGCGACACCGCCAGCCACTTCGCGTCGCCCGCCGCGGGCAGCTCCGCCTCGGCACCCGCCGGGACATCCGCCACCGGCTCACCCAGCGCACCCTCGAGGAAAGCGCGCGCCCCGGCGTTGAGCTCGTTCGGGATGTTGACGCGCCAGTACTTCTCAATCAGGTCCATCGCCTCGCTGCTGCCGTCGGCCTCCTCGCCGAGATACGCCAGCGTGCGCCGCGCGCCGGCGTAGATGTCGTGCACGAGCATGACCTGCGCCTGCTTCTCCTCCTTGTCGGACTGGTTGATGCACAGCGCGTCGACCCAGAGTAGACGGGGGCGCTCTTGGAGGCGCACCCGCTGGAGACAGTGAAAGAGGTTCTCAGTGATGGAGACCTCTGCGCCGGAGACGGTGATGCGACGGGGCTTGTCCTCGGATCCCCAGACGTAGGAAACGGCCTCGTATGAGTCGGCCGACTCGGGAAGGTCGCCGTCGTGCTTGCTGGCCTCCTCGAGGTAGGCGTCGATAGGCTTGACGACGAGCTCGGCCTTGAGGGGCTCATCGAATTTTCCGGGCGAGAGGGACACCAGTCTCAAGTCCCTCTCACCGAGGGCAGAATACTTGAGGTCGGCCATGGTTGAACACTCTCGGATTGCCGTGTGTTGACTTTTCCTGCACGGCGTAGCACGTCACGGGTTTTCGCTGGGTTTTGTGGGCGAGTGAGGTGAGGTGAAAATTCGGCAGTTGCGATTTTGCAGGTGTGGAGTGAAGTTTGGAGATGCGACCCAGGAAAACGCTGCATGAGAGATTCCCACAATTGATTTTCATTGGCGCACACCAGCTGCGAACAAGCCACGACCTGGTCAAGAAGCACGTCCTTGTACAGAAACTAGATTATTTCGGCGTCTCTGTCTCTTTTGTAATCTTTCTAATCTGGAAGTCTTCTTGATTTTACCTTTGTGGTAATGTAGTGGTAGTTACTAATAAGATGCTCTGCGCAAGTTGAGATGGTAGTATAATCGCGACACACATGTCAAAAAGAGAAACTCGGTTACATGATAAAAGTGAACTATATCTTATCACTTCGCTCTGTTTTCTGGCGGACAGGTCCATTGAATCGTGGTGCGCCTAGGTTGACTTGATGTTTTCTGTGGGTGAGCTGATTCACACTCGCAATCGGAACCAAAGGATAGGACCGGTTTCAAGCCTGGAAGACCGGAAACCAACGATTGGATGCGATATTTTGTTTGAGCTGTTGCTAGGGTATTGTGGTCTTGAGCAAGTAGACTTGACATTTGGCTTCGATTGATGAGGTGAAGATGGGTTTCAGGGGTAGAGACTGCCTCGGAGTGGCGCTTCAACCATAACCTGTACCTATTTCCGCAGTCTTTCTTACTATATCTTCAATCACGAGTCATACGGATGAAGCAAGTCGAGGAACCAAGAAAGCGTCTCATCATGACATGTTCTAAAAGTTTATCTCAGATAGAACCGATCCAATCCATCCGTCCCTCCCTCTTGGTCCTACCCATCCAAGAATCTCGACCAAACTCCAACAAAGAAAACCATCTCGACGTGTTCCACCTCCAATTACAACCCCAGAGCCGAGTTAAAGGCGTCAGCAGCATCCTGGCCCTCCAGGCCCTGGGCATCAGCCTGCCCCTGCTCGCACGCAGCGACGGCATCCTCGGCAGCCTGGCACCTCGACTCGAGCTGGCCGCAGATGAAGCTGCTGATGATGTTGATGTTGAGCGCGGAGCCGTGGTCAAAGTCGCCCGCGGGGCCGAACGACGCCTCCTGGCGGCCGTCGAGGCCCTCGGCGAACTGGACGCTGGGGTCCTGGCACCCGCCAAAGTCGAGCGCCTGCGCCTGGCGGCGGGTCTTGACGGCGGCGGCGACGGGGCTCGCGATGCGCATGCGGCGGCCCTCGGAGCCGACGCTCGAGGAGCGGCGCAGCTTCTTGAGCGAGGCCGCCGCGAGGCAGTCGTCCTCCTGCGCGTCGCAGTCGGCGACCGTGATGTCCTCGGCGCCCGAGTTGGCCGCGTCGGCGCAGGCGTTGTGCTGCACGGCGCAGGAGCGCTGGAGGGCCGCGCCCGCGTTGAGGAAGGTGGCGCCGTTGACCTCGAAGGGCTTGTCGGAGGCGGCGGAGGAGGTTACGGGGGGAGCGGGGCCGCCGAGGTCGCCGGTGAAGGTCTGGACGTCCGTCGTGCCGGTGGCGCTGTCGTCCGCGTTTCCGTTGTTCTGGTTGTTGTTGTTGGCGTTGCCAGCGTTGTCATCATCAGCAGCATCGTCAGCGTTGTTGCCGGCATTGTTGTTGGCGGCATCATCGGCATCATCGGCATCAGCGTCATCAGCGTTACCGTTGTTGTTAGCATTGCCGTTGTTAGCGTTGCCGGCGTTGCCAGCAGAGTCTTCGGCATTAGCAGTGCCGTTGTTGGCATTGCCAGCATTTCCAGCATTGCCGTTGGCGTTGACATTGCTGTTGCCATTGCTGTTGCCATTGCTGTTGCCATTGTCAGAGCCACGACGGAGTTTCTCGGCGACAGTGGCGTTGGCAGCACCAGAAGCACCCCGGGCAGCGATGCTCGTGGCGTTGGCGGCTCCGGCGGCGTTTCCCTTGGCAGAGCCGCGACGGACCTTATCCGCCATGTTTCTGGCATTAGCAAGGCCGGCAGAGCCTCTCACACCCCGGCGGACGACAGACAGACTGCTCGTGCTGCGGCGGAACTTTCTCCTGGCGGCGGCGGCGGTCGAGTTGCCAGCAGGGCAGGCTAAGAAATGTGTTTGTTAGTCATGTTGATGGATCGTAGAAATCCTGGGAAAGCAACTCACCCTCCGCGGCACCTTCAGCACCGGTGCTGTTACCGGCGTTGCCAGTGTTACCGCCACCAGCGCCGCCGGCACCACCGGCGACATCGGCAACAGCAGCCTGGATCTCCTCAGGAGTAGCGTCCTCGACAAGCAAGCCCTGGGTAAAGATGCATCCTTCAGGGTCGTCGATCTCGTTACAGCTGTTGCCAGCTCCCGTTGCGTCGTTGGGCTATACGACCCGTCAGCATCTCATACCCTCTCACCTCACCACAACTTATCGGATACTCACATCGCCAGGCTGAAAGGTGCCCGACTCGAGCGCCAGCAGGGGATCGGCCCCGACGGCAGCAAGCTGCCTCGCCAGCTCCAGCGTGATGGCCTTGTTCTCCTCGGCCGCGCCCTCGGAGGCCGGGTCCTGGTGCTGGCTCAGGGCGGCGATCTCGGGGTTCTCGGCCGTCTCGTCGCACAGCACGCTCTTGAGGCCGACGGAGCCCGTGTTGCGCTCGATGGCGCGGAAGACGAGCGCGTTGGCCATGCCCTCGACGTCGCCGGCGGCCTTGGCCGTGCTGAAGGCCGAGTCCGCCGTGATCTGGTGCAGGCAGTCGAGGTTGGTCACGTCGCCGGCGCCCTCGGCCGCGGCGGCGTTGCCGAGGAGCCCGAAGACGGCGTCGACGATGTTGTTCGGGTTGTCCTGCGCGAGGAGCTGGTTGACGGCGACGAGGTACTTTTCGTGGGAGTGCTCCTGGGGCACCTCGGCGGCGACGAGGCCGAGGAGGGCGGCCGAGGCCAGGGCGGTGGGGGCTTGGAACTTCATGATGACAAGTTTCTTGTTCCGATCCGACTCAAACCGTTGAAAAGAAGAAATGACAAAAAGTGGTCAAAGTACACAGCTAAGGTCCAAAAAGAAGGGCCGGCCCAGGGAATTTGGAGAGAAGGACAAGAACGGTAAAGAATGGCAATGAACCAAGAAGAGAAGAGAAAAAGAATACAAAGTTCCCAGAACTGAACGAAGGAGAAAGGGGACGGTTGAATGCGTGATGAGGGAACAAAAAGAGTCCTTCCTCCCACTGGGCGAAGAGACGGTAACGACTTATATGCTTGACATGACGGGCGCGGGGTGGAAGCAGGCAAACCAACGCGCGCCCGCCCCCGGTGCCAGAGGAACGCCGCCCGCATCTCGGTTCCTTTCGTCTCATCATCCCAACCATGGCGACGTCGACGGCCGCCCCTGAGCAACTCGCTTGGGAAGGCGAGCGCGCCGATCTCGTGGACCTCGACCGTCGCCCCGGGGTGGTGATGCGGCTTGGCGGTTGGGGCCCGGAGTTCCTGGGTGGGTAGTGGAATGTCGGCTGAGCTGCGCTCCGATACGGCTCGCCCCCTCGGACAGGAGAAAGGAGGCATGGGCCGCATGGTTTTGTGTGCGAGCCAAGAGTTCGTCCGTTCCGCTGGGGACGGCGGGCTTTGCATGTATGTGTAGCAACTCGCGGCCTGCTGGCGGTTGGCAGGCAACCTACCCGTTTCGGCGGCTGGTCCGATAGGAGAGGCAGACGGGATGTCATGGAGGCGAGATTGATACTCGGGCGACTTGGCGAGAGTCTTTAGTTGCGCTGTCAGACAGCGGAGGAGTTGCAACAAGCCATGGATATTTGTTGCTAGGAGATCTGCGTCACTTCCTCTCACTTTTCGTGATGACGGCCACTCACAGCTTGCCCATCATTGACGAAGCCCATTGACCGATATCTGGAAATCGTCACCTTGAAAGAAAAAAGTCAAAAGGAGCCTCAGCAGTGCAGTCGAGCCGATCAGCAATCAAGCTGTGGTCCCTCCGCCCCCTGCTCTTGGCGGGAGCGCTGAAGTTGAGCAGAGTTTGAGGCACGCGGAAATCAGACGGCAGCTGTCGCGGAAGAGCGTCTCATCCACTCCGAGCCGCCTCTCCCAGGGGGCTGATTGGCTTGTTTCGATCTGTGCGGCTGGGGTGGAGTGGCAGGGGTCTCGGGGGTAACACATCCCGGTCAGCAACAAACTGCCAGCCGGGGCAACAACTTTGAATTCCACGTTTCCCGTTGCTGTCAACTGCCATCCATATCACGACCTGAATCAAGTGAACGGACAAGATATATGAAAAGTCATATACGATGCCCAGAAACTGTCATCTCATAAAATCGCTATAATGCGCCGATCTCGTTCATGCCGAGTATGCCTACCTCACCAGTTCAGACGGTCGGTCTCTCGAGACGGACCAGGAACAATTACAAAGCCCACTTTCAGTCCCAGAAACTCCCACATGGACCCGATACCGAAAGAAAATCTCTGTCCTTAACCACGATCAAAGAGAAATTGCCGCCCCCCCGCAGGCCAGACTCGGAAGTTGGCAGCAGGCCCTGTCTGGAGTCTATTTTCACAGCCGCGCTCCCCAAACCAAGAGACCCTCTTTTGCCGCCTGGGCCCCCGACAACACCTGCAACGCCCAGCCCTCCTCCAAACATTCCGTTTGCTCTCTGCCCCTTCTGGGCCACCGGCTCGGTCCAAGTTTGGAGGCTGCTGTTCACATTCGGGCACACGGACCACAGCATTCATGGTCCCATCGGTTCGAACTCGTCGGCCCACCCTCAACCGGCCCAGTCCCGGGGATCTTCGCCCCAAACATCAACGCGTCATCTGCCGGACCCAGGAGACGGTGATCTCTGCTGTGTGGGATAAACCGACATTCGTGTGAGCAGTGACGGCGCCTCGAGGTCCGGGCCTTTTCATGCGCCACTGCTCCCTCCAGCCACGAAGCCCTCCAGGGCGGTTACGTCCCGGCGGTGCTGTCACACATGGGCGGTTCGGTCTGATCGGCCATGCAGACACCTGCCACTGCCGTCTGCCAACGCAACTCTGGTCTATAAGACCTCTGTTCCGCCGATTGCTTACTAGTGTGCTGCTGTCATTCCATGGTACCGAGCCTACCGGATGGGTTTGAAGGCTGTCATCCGGTCTCTGCCGCTTATCGATGCCGCTACCATACCATCCGCCAGCGCTGCCCAGGGACATTGTTCGGGGAGAGCTCTCATGTCGAATCAGCCAATCACTTCCCTCGCAGCACGTCACAAACCTGGCCAGCGGTGGCTATTATGAAGTTGCGAGGCTACTCATTGTTCCTGGACGCTCTGTGACTTTTGTACAATGGCATCATTGCCCGGGACACGTCTAAGAAAAAAGAAAATGACCTCTCTCTCTTTGACTCTCTGGAACCCAAACCCCCAGCACCATTTCGTCTCCGATGCAAAAAGAAAAAAGTTCTCTAGTTGGTAGTTGTTGCTGCCATCGACACACCGCGTCCCTCCCTCAAAGGAGGGGACGCGGCCTTTTCTCCCCGGCCGGCCCTCTTCGTCTTCCGTCGTATACTCTTACAAACGTGGTGCTAACCGATGACCAGCTTGCCATCCTCGGGGAAGTCGTACTCGGGAATCTCGAGGTTGAGGGGGGCAGGTCCTTTCCTGATACGGCCCGAGATGTCGTAGTGGGATCCGTGGCAGGGGCAGAACCAACCGCCGTAGTCGCCGGCCTCGCCGATGGGGACACAGCCCAAGTGCGTGCAGACACCTGGAGAAAGAAGATGTTAGCTCATATTCCTGCTGGGCGTATCCGGATATTGTGGGCGGTCCGGGAGACGCAATCCCTCGTGTCCGGCCCAAACTACCGGGAACAAAGCCACGGGCTCGGTAACGTTGAAATTCGTCGGTCGTGGGGGCACGTACCCAACATGACAAGCCACTCGGGGTTCTTGACACGGTCGTCATCGGTCTGGGGGTCACGGAGGGAGGCAACGTTGATCTTGTTGGCCTCGTCGATCTCGCTCTGGGTACGGTGGCGGATGAAGACGGGCTTGCCTCTCCACTTGATGATGACCTGCGATCCCAATTGTCAGCACGCACGTCCGAAAGTCTGGCCCCGGATGTCGTGTCAGGCTACTCACGTTCTTGCCCTCGGGGATGGCGTTAAGGTCAACCTCGACCTTGGCCATGGCCAAAACGTCGGCGGAGGCGGACATGTTGACGAGGAACTCTGCAATTGAACACCATCCGTCAGCCAGCGTTCTTTCAAGCCATTCCCGACACCGCATCCGTCGCATCTCGAATTGATTCCTCCCAGCTCGTGCTCGTGACAACAGAAAGGGCTGCCCTACCCTGGACGGTAGACTTCGCGCCGGCGGCGGTGATGGCGCCCATGGTGCCGACCATGAAGTATCCGAAAAGCTGGTTGGACGAGGCGGAGCCCTTGCTCATGTACTTGCTGAAGTCGGGGATGTTGTTGGCCTTCTGGGCGCCCTTGAAGGGGCTCGAGTAGCTCGTGGCCGTGGCGTCGTTCCGGGCGGCCGAGGTGCTGAGGGCGCGCGCAGCCGTCGTCGCGGACGGGCTGCTTCGTGCCAGCTGCCGCAGGCAGGTGCGGGAAGCGTGTGCGAGGGGCGCCATCTCGGTGCGTTTCGGGAGGAGGGGAGAGGGTTGGTGGTGGTTGCAATTGGGAGAGAGGGATGACGTTTGGGTAGGAGAGCGTCTTTTTTCGTGATGCTGTGGTTTGAGGATTGCCGAAAGCTTTCTGGGCTGGCGGCCTGAGGCAGAACGTTGTGAAATTGGTGCTTGTTGATTGGCTGGTGGGGACAGCTCATACCCGGCCCTTTCCGGAGTGGCGCGGTCATGATTGGGCAGTTGCGGATAGATGCAACGCCCCCATTAGCGAATTGCACCTGGGGGCAAATTTTTGGTTGTCACTCTCCGTTCACCCATTCGAACCTCCAGTGGCACACTGTGGCCAATTAGCAATAATTGCCGGCTGACAGCTTTGCATAATCTTCGTATCCCGCTAGATCTCCAAGCGTACTCATTCATAGGGTAGTCATCTATGGGCTCTAGTCAGCCCTTGCCAGAAACCCCCATACCTCATTATCCTCTATCCTACACCTGTTTAAATGTTTTAGTGCATGCGCCTCAGTTCCTCTACTAAATTTCGCATGCTCTCAACCGTCGGACCTAGCCCCTGCACGACGGTCTCTTGTTTCGCCTCATCCAGATCTAAGAATCTCTCAATCAGCTCACCGTCAACAAAACGAAACGGCGCGTCCGCTTCCCGTTTTGCGTTACGGAATCCTCGCCATGGCATGAACGACAACCCAAGCCCCGGTCCGCTATCCGCCTGCCCCAGCGTCTTGACCACCTCGGCCAGTCTCTCCTGGAATTGGAGCAGCAGGCTCTGGTATTCCGGGTTGATGTCAGCAAAGACATACAACGACCCCTCAACCTGTCAGATGTTAGTTTTCACACACAAACACAAGCACGGAGAAATCATCTTACCGTTCCGAGGAACGCCCTGGGAATGATGGGGTCGTTCTCGTTGGGAGTGATGTTTAATGGTCGAATCTTGTTCACCTGCTCTCCGAGATGGAACTCGCTGGTTACTTCCATTTGCTTCTGGTCGTGCTCAGTTGGCGCATTGGGGTTTCTCCTGAGCACCATCAGGTTTCCCTGTGCGTCCGCCTCTAGCCATGAGTGACCTTCCAGATGGCACACCGAAACTGCCCAAATGTACTGGAAATGGCGTGCTCGCTCAACGAGCACCGCTTTTTTACCGTCATGGGCCGGAATGAACTCAAGCAGCGTCATTGACTGCATTAAATCGGCAACACCAATCATGTTACCGCTGACGTCCAGATCAACCGGGAATGTTGAGGGCCGGAAAGTTGCCAATTTCCGCAGCGCTCCTGAAGTAGTAGACTCCTCGGCGTAGTCGTATACCACTACCGTCTTGCTCAGACCAGCAACGAGCTTCTCGCCCATTACTGCAAGAGTTCGACATGCGCCCTTCAGCTCATGACTAACGATAAGGTACGGATTCTTGTCCGAATCAACACCCAACACCAGGATTCGCCCCTTGACATCGTTATTCTCGTCGATGTCTGGATCCGCGAGATAACTCGTGCCGACGATGAACCGCTCCGCTGGCTGACCCGTACTGTCTGGGAGTTCGGCTCTAATCACACTCTCGACCAACTCTGTAGATGCGGCACCGTCGAGATGAAACGGTTTCCCAACCAAGCCGAGAACAATCTCATCCACTAATTGGAATGTGCTTGTCACGAGCTCCTCATTGTTGACAAGCTCTCTGCGAATAGTACCGAGGCCGAAAGCTCGCAGCGCCGGCGAGTAGGCGACTCTGCGTACCGTTTCTCGCAGCGGGAGTGGGTTAACATGTGTTCTTCTCTCCGCGTCAATATGGGCGATCCGAACATTTTTGTCGGTGGCGAGGAAGATAGCGTCTGGGAACGCTTCTGAGTCGAACGGGGCAATGTAGGTAACGTCTTCTGCCGTTGCAGCCGAGTAGATGATGCGTCCTTCCGAGCTATGAATGAGGCTCGAATGCTCAGTGGTAGCAAAGACGTTACTTGTGCCGTTGCCGCGGGGCAAAATGTGCAAGCCGGCTTGCTTACTGCCAAGTGTGACACTGTTTCGACTGGACAGCGAGAAGTCTTCTTTTGAGACATTAAAAGACACAACTTGCCCGTCTTCCATTGAGACGAGAAGAGTAGGCCCCAGAAGATGGGGCGGGTGGAGCTGGACCAGTACCATATCTCGAGGCACAGACACGCTGTCGTCCGTCTGCTTGATGGTCTCTCCGTGTAAAGCGTCCAGAGTGCGAAGGTCTATGATGGATACCGAGCCTGTCGCCCAGAAGCCCACCACACCTATGTCTTCGAGGTCCTTGGCAGCATGAATGCATGAGAGTTGATCTCCTTCACCTCCAACGCCACTGCCCAATGCCTGCTCGCGGGCCGATAGATTCTCTGAGAGATTCAAAGAAACAAGTGCGGTACCGTCGATCGACAGTAGCACCCACTTGCCGTTGGATGATGCGTTTACAATGGTTTTGCCTTCTGACGCTGACCATGTGCTGAGCGTGGTACCGCCTTCTGGGTCGAGCAGTAACACCGCGGTGGCCGTGACTTGTAGCAGTTGGCCACCAGGCAAGTTCGCAGCTACCAAGGTCGGCTTGTCCAAGATGAGGCCCTGGAAGTCGAACACTTCCTCAATGCCGCCCTCTTGGTCAAATCTGAAGACTCTTGTATCCGTAATGAAAGAAACGACCAAGGTATCATCCTTGGCCGACCCATGTGACCGAAGCGAGAAGAGACCGCGAACGTCGCTCAAATCCTCCAAAACACCAATGTCTTCCAGCCCAACACTGCTCCGGATGCTTCGCAGACTACCGTTCTGATGAACACCGCATCCCGCGACAATACGGGCTTGACCCGACGAGAAAGCGTTGCCGACCTGACTGTCGCCAGCATTTCCCAAATCCATGATGGAAAAGTCGAGGATGGGGGCAATGTTTGGTATCGTCTGAACAAGCTTTGTGGACCCGTTTTCAACATCGACGTGGAGCAGTTGGGAGTCGCCGTAGTGTGAGCCCAAGAAAAGCATGCCATCTCCCATGTAGACGAGGCACGACGCACGAGAGGTAAGACCAAGATGCGTGACATTCAGTGCTGTGACGATGACGCCGTCAGTTTCAATCGTCAGAAGATGAAGGTTGCCATAATCGTCGGAGAGGAAGTAGTTTCGCACGTCGTACTCGGCCCAGGCAACAAAAATGGTTGGGTTGGCGAGACCAGCGGTGACCTTTGTTTTGGTCAGAGTGTCGACATAAACAAGCATTGTCTCCCCTACGACAATCAAACCGCCCAACTGTGCTCTGGCTGCCGACGTGTCTCTCTTGTGGTAGCGCTTCACTTGGTCCTCCTCGATGTTGACAGGAATGATGATTCTCGCATAAGGGTCCTGAATCTCCATTTCGAGCTCCCTGTTTTTCTCCGGGTCGAAGCTCGACACTGATGTGTTTCTGTCGTCCGCCATGAGTCGGTAGACAGCCAGTCTCGCATCCTCCTTATCGATCTTGGACTGGTACAGGAAGGCGATGGTCGGGTGGCCAGTTTCGGTGGGGACGAAGGTGCTGGCCTTCATGAACAGCTCGGACAAACGAATCTGCTCCCACGAGGGGTCGAGTCGATTGTGGTAGGGGGCGCGAGCTCCCAAGCGCATAACATTCATGACACCCTCCCACAGGTGCATGGCCATGAACCTGCCCGACGGGTCAACCAGGCACTTGTCCTGGCTCTGGGCCTCGCGCATGTGAGGCTCCGCATGGTCCTCAATGACCTGCTCCGTCACCAGGCGCTGGGCTCCAGAGTCCCATCTTGCTGTGAAGTATTGGAATCGGTCGGTGCCGACGAACAGGAGGTCGGTCTTGGAGTCCTTGGGTGTAAGGCGTTGGAGGAGGAGGATTGTGCCGTAGACGGCGGCCGACCCGACCATGTACATGTCGTTTGGCGTGACGCGCCATACTTCGAGCCTGTTGGATCGCCTTGGAGCAAGTCAGCAGCTGTAAAGCATTGCGCGAGGCTATCGCCCCGAGTGATCACGGCGTATGCCACACATGGAGGGGCAGCCAGAGCAGGGCGGCGGGCCTGACTTACGACACCACCAAGCTCTCTTCGTCCGGAGACAGGCGTATCCTGAGGGCCTGGCGTATGCTGCTAGGCCGGTGGATGGGCGCAACGTAGGACATTGTGGCGGTCTGTGAGCTTTGTGAAGTGGGAGCTCTGTCCCAAGGTTGCGGCCATGGATGGAGGACGAGATGGGCGATTCGGTCGGTGCTTTTGCGTCGGAGTTTAGCCCAGAAGGTCCGGGCCATTTCATCATCATTCAGCGCAGGCAGGTGGGGCCGCACCACTGTACCTGGTGAGGCACCTTCCGCGAGGTACCCACGAGCCGTATTCGCCTTACTACAGAAGGCGCCTTACGCAGGGGCCACCGGTGCGCCGCAACCCCGCGATCGCGATTTCTGAGCACTTGGACGCCGCCGACCGGTGTACCTCTTAGGCTTCCGCACTGTCCGGTCAGCAGTGGCAGTGTGGGACTGTACCGTGTGACTACAAGCATCGCGGACACAGTACAAAGGTCCCTGCGTGGCGGGGAGGTGCGATTGGGCTGGCAACTGCTCCTGGTTTTTCTGATCAACTACGGATGGGCTCCTCCCGATCACTTCAACCGTCGAACGTGCGAACCGGTTGCCAATTCCGACAGTCCATGAGGTCATCTCCGGAAATCCCTCCGTCGGCGTCATTGTCCGCCTCTAGTCTACACGGTTCTCCCAAGAGAACACGCGTACGTCCCATGCGAATTCTCAGCACGTCTCCCTCCCTCGCCGGCCTTCACGGGCACCGCTGGTTGGGCAGCTCCCAGAGCATTGCCCAGTTCAAGTGAGGCGCCGGCGCGCCAAACTTGCTAAAGTCCAATCGGTGCTCTTCGATGTCCTTGAATCCTGCCTTCTGGTAGAGACGGTGGCCAGGCGCCGACGACTCGAGAAACACCGGGACGCCCAGCCGAACAGCTTCCTGCATCCCCCAGGTCATCAACTGCCGCCCCACGCCTCGCTTCTGGTGCTTCGGGTCGACCACCAAGATATGCAAGTCTTCGCTCCGCGTTAGTCGACCGCTGCTTCGGGACAGCCCGATGGCGGATAGTGGAGCGCTTACAGACACACGGCTTGCCGGCCATCAAACGCTCTCGCATCTTGTCCAGACCACCAAACAGCATGGAGCACGCCTCCTCGTTGCTACCAGGGCCATACACACGTGGCCCGGGCAACGGCATGCCGGATTCATGCACATTCCACTTGCTCCAGCCCACAATCGCCTCATCGCCCTCGAGATCCGTGTCTACAGCCTTGAAGATGCGCACGGTCGGGTCTTCCCGAAGCTCCTGTGCTAGGCCGTCGGCTCGGGAGCCCAGGGGATCGTCCGGCATGGGTCCGGGGAACAGGATGCTACTGATCGGGCTCCCTGCGAATGCCTGATACTCGATTTCGGCACACCGCCGAACATCGGCCGCAAGAATGGGCTGCACTTCGATTGGCATGTTTGCGATTTCTCTGGCACTTTCAACGTCGATGTTGGTTTGATGCACCCGCTGTCGAAGCTCGTGCGGAGGCGGAGAAGGAGCCCTTCAAGTACTCGGATGATTGCATCGCACCACCTCGTAGAGGTACGCGGCCTGGAGATATTACAGGGCCCCTCTCGGCATGAAGTGGGAATCCTAGTGGTGGAGCCCGGATCGGAATGAGGTCGGTCTGACTCATCATCGACGGCGTTGAGGCGTCCCGCATGCGCCGTTTGTGGGGTCTTGGTGCCGCCCGACTAAGGTAGGAAGCTGCGTAAACAGCGACCCCAAAGTCCGCATCGCTGCCTGCGTTCTTCTTGCGTCGTGCATGCAGAACACATCACAAGTGTGCTTCTTTTGCAGATCTGGCATTTGTAATTCATGCAGGGGGCGAAAGGGACATGCCCTGCTTATAGCCACAGGCAAATAACCTCAAAGTTTTTGCCCAGCAAGAGACAGAGGCTTATCCAGTCTCTGGACAACATGGGAGGAACCATAGCCATGTCAGCTGATCGAAGTAGATGTCGGCCAAGACTTGTCCTATCCTCAACGGCGATTCTCCACAGTCCGATGTCCGGCGGTGTCCATCGCCCAGAGGGAGCCACGGACCAAGGGACCAAGGGACCAAGGGACCAAGGGACCAAGGGACCGGGGAGCTATGTCCCTGCCGGTGGCTCTGAGTCTTGGACCCTCGGGTACAACCCCGAATGCTTTATTTTCAACTGCACTCACGATGCCCCTGGACCAATAGATGCTCGTGGCAGCAGTCTGCGGGGACGTGGGATGGACGCCAAAGAGCCCGGACAACCCATCGACGCACCACGCGGAAGCAGGTCAACGAGACAAGCAATTGAGCTGCGGCGGCCCGCCCACAGGGCGCAGCAACGTCTGGGCCCAAGCTTCACTGCACCGAGACGACATGGCCGGAGTCTCTCACTCACTAGCATCGTACATGCTCGAAACGCGCCCGAGCTCCCAACTTGCGTCCCCGGCTGCCCAGCCTAATCCATCTTTGGACAAAGTCTCTGCCTTCATCTCATGAGTTGGCGTATGGCAGCTGTCCCTGGAAACGCTGTTGGGAGCCTCCCCGAGCGCTGCTTTATCTGTTTTATCACCGACGCTACTGTCTGCAATATCGAACGTAGACTGCCTTGTTTCATCACACTTGAGGTCCCTTCGCACCATCCCGCTGGGGCCTCATCCCTGATGCATCGGCAGCATGCCATCCCCAGCTGCGGGGAGCTTCTCGCACTGATCAGGAGTTCCCCCGAGAGGAGAAGTCTGTTCCCCTTTCAGAAGCCGATCCTGGACCATTAAGCTATGGAGTACTGTCAAGCTGTCAAAAGTGGGTAAAAGACGAACTCGAATACTTCCGGCCGAGAACCACGGACGTCAACACAGATATTGGGGACCTGCTTCCGGAGGATCCTTGCGTCGGGGACGCAAAGTTGCGAGTGTCTAGGCCCAACTCGAATACGACCCTCGCCAGTCTCCCGCAGCCAATGTGAGGAGTATCGCCGTATTCAGTTTACGAATGTGTCTCACGGTCTCACGCTGCCCAGTCTGACAGGAGCTAACGACGGCAGACGGCAGACGGCAGCACGTCTACTTGGTCCTGGTTCCAATCGTGATCCAAGCTTCCCATCATCACAGACAGTTCCACCGAAAGGTTATAAACCCATTCGATCTCCCGCCGACAGGAAACTCTCTTCTGGAGCATCAGACAAGGAAAACAGAGTCAGAAGCTTGATTACCTTTCAAATAAGCTTGATTACCCTTCAAATAAGCTTGAATACCCTTCAAAGCTACGCTACGTCTTCTTCCAAAACTTTCAGGACCCTTCGTCTGTCATCCAACACCTTCAAAATGTTCGCCCTGCACCTGGTCGTTGCCCTCCTGAGCCAGTCGGCTATCATCGCCGCTGCGCCGTTCAACCCTTCCATCCAAGCCCGGGATAACCTTGATGCCATCGAGAGCGCCCTTGCGCCCGTCTCTCAGTCCCTGGCTCAGGTCGATGCTGCCGTCTTGGCCCTTGACGGTGGCGCAGTTACCGCCAACAACCTCCTCGTCGTCTCTCAGCAAGCCCAGACAGCCACCGACCAGGCGACCCTGAACATCCAAGCCACCGGGGACCTTGGTGCCTTCAGAGCTGCCAGGCTCCGCCGCACCACGGACGCCCTCATCGATCAGACGACCACCACCGTCAATGACTTGGTTTCCCGCAAGCCCGTCCTCGACAATCTTGGCGTTAGTGGTGTTGCGCTCGAGTCCCTCCAGAGGCAGAAGATTTCCACCATGGCCCTGAGCGCCGCCCTCGAGGAGAAGGTCCCCCGAGTCGGCCAGAGAATCGCCGCTGAGGGCAGATCTCAACTCGAGTCTGTGCTTGATCAGGGTATCGCCGCCTACTCTCAGCCCGCTGTCGCCGCAGTCCCCGTCACTGTCGTCCCTGCGGCCCCGCCTGCTGCCGTGCCTGCCGTGCCTGCCGCAGCTCCCCCGGCCGCAGTACCCGCTCCCCCTGCCGCAGTCCCGGCTCCTGCTCCTCCTGCTGCTGTCCCGGCTCCTGCTCCTCCGGCTGCGGCCCCGGCTGCTGCTGATCCCGCGGTCCCGGCTGCTGCCCCTGCTGCTCCGGCTGCCGCCGTGCCCGCTGACCCCAACGCTGGCACCTGGCCCGATGCTGCTCCCCAGGCCGGCACTCCCGCTGCGGCTCCCGTCCCGGCTGCCGGTGCTGCTACACCGGCGACGCCCGCTGTCCCCGTCGCCGTTGTTCCCGTCAACGCCATCGCCCCTCCCCCTCCTCAGGTGACGCGTCCTTCCGGCCGCCGCCTCAAGGGAAAGAAGAACGGCAACAACAGGGAGGTTGAGGAGCAGTAAACATTCACTTAGAGATTTGGAGTCGGCGTTTCAAGGCACCACAGGCGTGGGAATAAGGAATAGGGAAACGGAGTGATGATCGATACATTAAAGATTAAAACAAA
This sequence comes from Colletotrichum tropicicola, assembly GCA_025962755.1. Classification (NCBI taxonomy): domain Eukaryota; kingdom Fungi; phylum Ascomycota; class Sordariomycetes; order Glomerellales; family Glomerellaceae; genus Colletotrichum; species Colletotrichum tropicicola. The sequence continues at coordinate 39,411 of JAOWMA010000004.1, forward strand.
AATAGAATGACCTAATGCGTCCTATGCTGCAGACCTTTTCTCTCGCATGTTTCCCGTCAGTGAACTGCATTATGGGCATTTTGTTTTGAGTTTATGCACCATTGACTCTTACTCCGGACTGAGCGTGCATTTGAAAATAAGTGATGGCCGCGATACTGAAACAGAAGCAGTTGTTACTTGAGCAGACAAAACAAAACATGGAAAAACGCGTACATCAGTTTCCTCTGCTTGGGCCTGTATCGTTGCCGAGGCTGAATTGAGGTTTGCAAATCCACTCCTACAACTGAAAAGTTGCCTGCGTGAAGCTCCTATCACATGGCTCCGAGGGCTTCACAAACCCATGGCACTTACGGACTATTTCAAAAAGAAAACATCGAGTTTCTCACGTTGAGAAGGATTTAAGGCTAAGGCTGAACGGCACAACTTCATCCTCTCACCAAAGGGAACGGAGCGACTCACCACTATCCGATCCAGTGCATTAGCTCCTACTAGTCCCGTAAGCAGACAGACGGCGTCTCGGCCGGCGGACGAGTCCCCCTGGTGGCTGGATGGCAGTTTTGTCAGCTCAACTGGATTACCTCGCTCATAATTGGGCCGTCGTGCCACACACGCTGCAATGCGTGTCGTACCGAGCCGGACTAAAGCAGCTAGACAACCGAAATGCGACGTCGACTCGCTGAACACCTCACCTGGCTGCATCTCGGGGCTTGTCACTCGACGCATCACTTTCTGACACGCTTCACAAGCGTCGTCGAAGTGCAGATAAACGCTTACCGAGTGCGAGCGAGGGAATCAGATATGCAGGTGTCAGATTCGATTGATTGGGGTTCCACGGAAAGCCACCTTCGGGAAGAGCCCCTCATCTGAGAAGATGAAAAAAATGAAAGACGTGACACTTTAAAAGGGCGATCCCGAATCCGTGGCCGTCGTCGCTTTTTGAAATCCGTTGTCAGCTTCACTTTCGTTTACAACGGCGCAGAGATGACGCTCCTCGCTCAGCTGTACAGCTATCGTTGGGTTGTCGCGTCAGTCTTGCTTGCGGTCTACGTAGCCAAGAAGGTCCAGACGTACAACCGACTCAGAGCCTTCAAGGGTCCCTTTAGCACTGGATGGTCCGAAGCATGGCATGTTTTGGCACTCTTGAGCTTCAAGTCGCATCTGAAGTACGATGAAGTCTGCAAGAAGTATGGTGAGTGACGCTCTCGTCCGAATTGCCACTCCATGTCACGCGACTTACAACGGTCAAGGATTGATCGCACGCGTCGGACCCAATGACCTGATCACCTCATCGCCGGAACTTCTGCTGCACATGAGCGCGGTCCGCTCGCCGTACACGCGGGGCGAGTGGTTCTACCAGGCCACCCGGCACCGGCCGGACAAGGACCACGTCTTCAGCGAGATGGACGAGGAGAAACACAGGCGGCTAAGGTCGCAGATGGGGGCCGGGGTAAGTAACGCGGCAAAATTTGCTGTCGCCTCTTCGGTTTTATTATGTATGCAGCATGAAATTTCGCTGACGGCATGCCTCACATAGTACTCCGGCAAAGAGAATCTCGCTCTCGAAGACTCGATCGACACCCACGTCTCGGAGATCGTCCAGCTCATTCGCTCAAAGTACCTCTCCACAGACGCCGCAGCAAAGCCAATGGACCTCGCCCAAAAGATCCAGTTCCTCACCCTGGACGTCATCAGCGACATCAGCTTCGGCACGCCGTTCGGCGACTTGCTCGCGGACGCAGACACCAACGACGTCGCCAAGTCGGCCGAGGATGGCCTCGTGGCCTTCACCTTCATGGTAGCGTTTGGACTGTACAAGGCCATCCAGCATCCGTTGATATCCCGCTTCGTCGGACCCAAGGAGACAGACCCTTCGGGCTTCGGCAAGATGATGGCAAACGGCCGCGCCATCATCAAGGACAGGTTGGCGGTGGGCGTGGAGAAGCGGTCGGACATGATTGCCTCCTTCTTCAGACACGGGCTCACTGAGGACGAGGTGCTGTCCGAGACGACGCTGCAGATGCTTGCCGGGTCGGACACCACCGCCGCCTCGGTGAGGATAGTCATGTTGTATTTGCTGACGCACCCACGGGTCTATTCCAAGCTTCAAGGAGAGATTGACGTCTTTTCCAGGAAGGAACAGGTTTCTCGAGACTCGGGTATCATCTCGGACACCGATACGCGAAAGATGGAATATTTGCAAGCGGTTATCAAAGAGGGCATGCGCGTTCACCCTCCCGTTGCAGACTCCGTCCCCAAACGGGTCCCCGACGGTGGTGACACCGTCGTCGTGGACGGAAAATCGGTCTTTCTTCCCGGAGGGACTCTCATTAGCTATGCCGTCTGGCCCCTGCACCGGAGCAAGGAAATATTCGGCGAGGATGCCGAGGAGTTCCGCCCTGAGCGCTGGCTTCTGGAGACGGACGAGAGGAAGCTGGCGGCCATGAACCGGGTCCACGAACTCGTGTTCGGGTACGGAAAGTATCTATGCCTCGGCCGTCCCATTGCCATGATGGAAACTGCGAAGACTATCTACGAGGTGAGTTGAGTGCCTCTTTTGGCCATGGTCAAAGCTTCCCCTTGGTGAGAGACCAGAGATGCAGTGTTGACTGACGCGCATAGCTCATGCGAAACTTTGACTGGTGTCTGGCCAAGCCGGATACGCCCTGGAAAGAGGCTAACTTCGCCGGTCTCTTTGGTCACAGAGATATGTGGGTGCTCGCTTCTGAGCGTCAGAAGACACCTTCAAGCGCTTAGATGGAGGAAAAGCAGCACACTGTGCGTCTTATTTGGGAAGTACGGTCATTGATGTGGATTAAGTTTGGGTGAAGTCGGAAGAAAGTGAATTGACAATGACGCGCCAGGTGTTCGGTGTCGTGCTATCGAGTCTTATGGAAGAAATAATAGGCCATTCCCAAAACTCTGATCGTGTGGAAATCGCGCGAAAGCCGTCCAGTTGCATCTGTTATCGCAATTCTGGGCAAAGAATACCACGGCTGTTTGAATGTGTCAGCGTGCACATGGACTTTCTAGAGTGCAGAATGACGCAAGCATGCTTATAACCCGACGTATTCTTCATCCGGGATAACTAACAAAAGTCACATCTTTCGGCCTCTGCCTACAGTCTCTTTCTCCAGCTCCAGTGTTTCTTCGGTTCTTCCAGCAGCTCCTTCATATCCTTGACGTCCTTCGCTCGAGGTCCCTTTTCCAACATCAACTGGTCCAGTGCTAGCTTTGCATACTCCACGGCCTTGTCCTCCTTCTCGAGCGAGTTGTAATTCAACGCAGCGAGCCTGTACGCCTCGAACCCGTGGGACTGATCGATATTTTCTTGCCTGTACAGGTTGATCAGGACCTCGATCTGATCCTCGTCAAAATGGACCGCGTTCCAATCACTCAGCTCCTGCTCAATCTCCCACATCCTCCCCAGACGGTTGTCCGAGTCACGGACCAGCGGCGGCGGGAGACTGCACTGTTCGCAGGTGCAGCCGAAGCCCCAGTTGCGCTTTGCGCGGTCTTGGCGAACCTCCCGCGAGCTGAGAGAGTCAACGTAGGAGATTGTGAGCTCTTCGCCGGGCTTAATGTCCCTCACGGCATGAGTATAGTGCCGCAAGTCCGTGTCAATGTAGAAGGCGACGCTGCGTCACGTTAGATTCAGGTCCATTTCTTCGACGTGGCACTACATACTTGGGTCTGCAATCGTGATTGTAACGAGAAACCTCAGGGTAGTTACCGAAATGATGGCCATCTTTGATACCCAGGCGCAATTCAAATGAGTTGGTGTGGATGATGTCGTGGACTTTGTGACCCCCAGACTGTCCCATCTGCGCCAAGAACACTTTCCGCGTTTCTTCAGGAAGATGGCTGATGGCGACGTCGAGTAGTCTGTACTGGCTTTCAAGGTCGACATCATCGATGAATCGCCGGTGAATGACGATAGCCGGCGGGTGAGCCATGATTCGCTGGCCTCGTTGGATGGGTTGATTCGCGACGACCCCTAGCCCTTTGCCCGGCATCTCAACAACGCGGAACAGCGAGCTGTCCCCCTGATATACATCATTCGACTCCTGCGTGAAGGCAGAGATGTGCGAGGCCTCTTCGGCGTTGTACGCCGTGCTCACGAGTACGATTCCGCGGCCGTTTGCGAACGACGGGCGCGAATACGCGCAGTACGCCCCGGCGCAGGAGTGAGGACCATGCCACCCTTCATCCGAACGCCAGATGTCTTTCTTGGGCTGTTTGGCGGTCCCGTTTGCGCCGATTTCGTCCAAGGTTGCTGCCTCCGGGGACAAGATCGAAGCTTTGCCGCAAGCCAGCCGGTAGTCGGGGAACAGCGGACTCGCTGCGCACGATGAGATGATGGGGACTTGCGATTTGTATGCCGGGTGGTGCGCGGAGGCCAGCGCCGCCCAAGCTCCGAGAAGGGCGTAGAATTTCATCTTGGTGGATTTTCCGTCTGGCATCGAATGGATGAAGGAAACGACATTTTGGGGGCGGTTCGTGAGGGGAAGATTTAAAACTCGGGGAGAGCCTTGGTGAAGCGCTCGCAATGTTTCAAGGGCGCGTTTCAAGATCACCGCATGGTCCGTGAGCAAGGCGCAAGCTGTTGGTCTGCGCCGTTCTCGTTGCACCACATATCCCAACCACATTAGAAACGCAGTAATTGTGGTGTAGTAGATGCTATTTTTCCAACATGACAGGAAGATCCAGGCATTATGAAAGAGGCGGATGCCCCTGAAATGTGCATAAGACATAATTGCCTGCGCATATTTGGCTTAGTAGATGGTAAATACTGCCATCATGCAGCTCGTTCATTGAATAAACAAGTATTTTGTTATTGAAAAAATGACAGGCCAAGAGGCATCGACTAAGGGGTGACTGAGAGGCAATGAGTGCCTTGCGTCGCTCTGGGTCCGGATTGGTATCTTCCCTAGCTGCTACAGCCCCATGTTTCTACGTAACCCAGCGCTACTACTAAGAACACTGAATAACACACCGGGAGAAAATTTGTATTCTCATCCAGCTTTAGGATTCGTCGATTGGAGTTCTGGGAAATGACTATGCAGGACCTTGTAGCTGTCAAGACATTGCGAGCACCTCACCCGCCACCGGGTACTCTACCCGGAGGATGGATCACTCAGAGACCGTGGTTCGGGCGGGTATCTGGGAGGCTTTTGGGGTTCAGCTGAGGTTCTTCTGGAGTCTTTGAAACCCCTTTTATCAAAGACCACATCTCAATGTGAGAGAAAAAAGCTTGGAAGTAACTAGACTAATAAAATATTTACAACATGCAATTGAAGTCGATTGTTTCACCCGTCGCCGTAGCAGCGATGGCATCGACACAAGGAGCAGACAAGGCCATAAGCGAGAGTCTTGTCTGTCCCTCTTCCCTTTCTGATGCCCATACCGCTTTCTTCTGATTGAATCAAGGCATGGAAAAGGCAACACCGAACATGAGAGAGGTGCCCGCACGCTTCTCGGATAGGGCGATACATGGCCAGCTCTGGCACCCAGGATCCAAGGCGGCCCCCCACACCTCACATCCCAAAGTGTGTTCCGGAAGCCAGCCGCGCCATATGCAGGTTGACTCACTCCCACCTTGTCCAAACTGACATGCGGCCCAGCTCGACCTTCTCCAAGGTCCTCTCCAATGGGAGGGATGACACAGAGCGCCACTGCATTTTGCGCGTCAACCGTCGGTAAGCAAATACGGTTAGTAGGGCAAACGAGAACCATCACAGTGCGTATTTCCCTCAAAATTGCGGGACATAAATCAATTCGCACTGCTCGGCCGCTCCCGATGCAGCTCAGCGGAGCGTCGTCCCTGCCCCTGCATCATCTTGCATCTGAATAGAAGGCAGAAAACGTCCCGGTACTTTTTGGGACAACACCACCGGAAAGAACAATCTCAACATGGAGTCCGCGAGGGTATGGTGAGCGTGAGTGAAGTCTTTCTGAAGCATAAAAGCGCTGCCCTCCTCCAGACTTTCTTCCACTGGAGCTTCTTCCTCCTCAATCCACTTCGATAAAGTAGAGATGCCCTTGGGCATACATGTTTCTTTTGTTTGCTTTCCTTGTGTTTTCCCGCTGTCTGGTACCTCGCATCTACCCAAGAGCTACCACCTAGTCATTCCCACTTCCTCTTTCTATCAATGGCCCAAAGCTGGGCTTATGGCTCCTTTCTCAACTTATATCACTCGAACTTGATCGACGAAAAGTCGAGTTTTGTTCTTCCCAATGTCTTTTTCCGGAGGTTTTCGCTGACAGAACGCTCCTTGCAGTTCGGGTACATGTACCGAGACACGTGATGGTCGGTTCAAGCCACTGAGGCCATAGATATCTCGGACGCGGGCTTTCAGCCATCACGGATCAAACCGGGCCGATGGTCACGAGTTGTGGCTTTCGGGAAAGTCAGCTGAGACCGGAACGGTGCCCAATGTCCGACGTGCCAGAAGACTACGTCCTCTGGAAGATGAGGTCAGACTCGCATATGCAGGTGCTGACGACGAGGCTGACAAGTGCAAAAGGACGCGTCACTCTTCCTTGGTACGCCCGCTGGTCTATGGCCCGCTTGTATATGGCTTTCCGTCGCCTTCCTCGTCTTCTCAACTGTCATTGGTCTCTTCCGGCTGTTCTGCCTAGTTGCCTTGTTGCCTACAAGGCGGCCAACGTTCCTCCACTTTGCCTTGCAATGGCATTTCACCTGCCTTGCCAGCAACCATCTAAGGGGCACTGTTCCGCCTTGCTTCAGTTTCTATCTTTTTGCCACTTTTCTCACCGAAAATTCCAACCAGGTGCAGGTGACAGCTGATAATTTTCAAATCGAGGTCGCGCATTGTTGGGTTTCGCACCCTGACAACACCAAGCAGCGAATGGCGAGCTGCCACAATTGGGGCCATCAGTAGCTACTATGCAAGTCAAACCAATATTGGAAGGTCAGAAATAGTTGGATGCCCTCAGACTGAGAGATTGTCAAGCAACGTGAGGTTTGCCAATGTCTTGTCTCTTTATGTTCACCCCAGGGCGGAGATTGATGGAATCCTCTCCCCTAAGTCTGCACCTTGATCTACCTAGTTAGATCATGAACTTTTTTTTTTTTTTTTTCTTCAATTACAACGGCTCTCGCTGGCCTGCCCCAGTCCCTAACCAGACCGTTGCTTTGTTGGCAAGTTTCACAGCTCATGGACTCGTGTGCAGTGTCTTGTTATTTTCAAAGCACTTGTAGTCGACCTGTTGTTAGGGGCTGCGAATACCCAGCAGTCACCTCAAGACTCGAGACTCTATTGCTGTCGACACTTTCCTCTGGACCCTAGTTGGGCATGGGGACTTCGCAGTCTGTAATACATCTTCTCAGTGAGGTGTTACTATTAGACTGGGCAAGTTACTCTGTTTATGTTCCATGTACTCAACTCAAGTTATCTGTCTTTGACTTAGTTGGATTACCTGTTCCATCTTTGAGTCACTTGCACTCTCTCATCGTGCTCAACTGAATATACGAAACTACCTCACATCATTTCTCGTACCTGAGCAGTGGACGGAAATTGTAGTTTTGGTACATCAATCCTTCAGCGCAGGCAATTGCAAAGTTTTCCAATTACAACCCCCGAAAGCTCTTTTCATACCCCTGTACTGCTCATACTCCAACTGGTTAAGTGATGTTTCCAGTACCTCTTCGAGACCAAATGGCCAGTGGGGTATCTGTATCCGACCCGGTATCTACTAAACTGCAGGATATGGTCTCCAGTGACCCAATTACGAAGCATAGTCAACCCTGGTAAATTCCCAACCATGACAAGGCATCCGAGTCGCTGACATGCGCCATGCAACGTGATTGTAAAAATTCCCATATTGGCCTCGATGGGACGACTTTTGCATGGATGCCAGCCGACAGACTCGCTGTGGCACCGTGGCCGCTTCTGTTGATGGCAATGGCTCAAGTCCGCATATCTCAACATGACCAGGGGAAGCAATTGGTTCGCGGACACTTTTCCGTTACTGAAAAGGCTGATGTGAGTCTGAATCACCGAGCCAGCCGGTGACAAGGAAAGGAGACATTTTGCCTCACTATCACGTAGAATTGCTTCAGGTTGCACTATAAAAATTGTCAGAGTGCCCAGCTCGGCATTTGTTTCTGAGCAAAATCATTCAAACTTTTTCAACCAAGAGATTTCGCTGCAACCAGTCCTGTTCAGCCGCACATCCTGACTCCTTGGATGGAGTTACTTTCAGATTTCGACTCTTTTTGAAGCGCATAGCCATGTCTCAAAAGCCTACATCGAAAGACACCCTTTGCTACGGGTACGCGACTGCAGTCCCGGAACCCCTGTTTCTTGTGCGGTGCTAATTCCGGTCATTCGGCACAGGTCGACAAGTACAAAAGCCTACCACAACTTCTCTACAGTCCCCGAATATCGAGACAACTCAGCCGCATACCGACAAGATCCTCTCGAGTTCTTCCTCTGCGAGCCTCTGCAGGACGGCAACCGTCTCGTGGCACTCCCTGACTCGACGAAAAGGGTGAAGAGTGCCAAGAAATCCAATCGCAAGAGAGTCTCGGACAAGCTCAAGAACTTGTGAATTTCCATACCTAGTTGGAGATCTCTGTGCGCATGGATACCATATGCTCCGGGCTGGGTGTCTTTTGTGGGGGTGCGAGTTCATGCGAGAAGCTGACTAAATGCTGGAACCTGCTGATGTTGATTCGATTGTGGCTGAGTGTTGTCTTCTACGGATGTAGCAGGAGGAAGGTAGATCCAATGAAAGGCTGGCGCTTAACCAGTGCAGAGAGATGTAACGAAGAAAAGGCAATTGTTGAAATTCAGTTTTTAGGGGACATAGACCATCCATCTTATTCTTCTTCAGCGTTCTCTCCGTGTCTTTTCAAGATACCTAGTGCCAGCCTACCGAACGAATGATATCAAATGCGACTCTCAAGTGGAAATAATGGCATTAGTGATGTCATCGTGCATTGCAATTCAACACACCAGAAATGCTTCCCAATCCTAACCCCAGAGACGATCACTCGTACCCCGTGACCATGTATTACTACTCATTTTTGCACATTGCCAAATCAGGCGGCCGCTCTGCCCCTCGTCTCATACGGAAGAAACAGAAACACGAGACCGGCAACCATAAAAAGCCCCGCAGAGATCCATACGGGCAAATCGGTGTCGATCCCGACATACGCCGCAATGATGGGCGCCATCAGCCCGCTCATGCGGTTGAACAGAGCCACGAGACCGTTCGCCGAGCCGCGCACGGGCGCCGGGAACAGCTCCGGCGTGTACGAGTACAGCAACCCGTAGACGAGATTCTGGAAGAAGGCGATGGCGCAGGTGAAGCCCGTGACCCCGGCCGGCGTCGTGGCCCGGGTAAAGAGGAAGAGAAAGACGCCCGTGCCGATGCAGGCGAAGGTGCCGGTGCCCTTTCGCCCGATGCGCTTCATGTCGACGGTGAAGCCCCCGAGGATGGAGGCGGGGACTCCGCAGACGGCTTGGATCGCGTAGTTGCGATACGTCGTCGAGAGCGACGAGTCGCCCTGGCTCGCGCCCTTGTTTTCGAGGAAGATTGGGATAAAGGAGTTGTAGAGGGGAAAGGCCATGCCGATGGAGCACCAGAGGAACAGTACCATGGTGGTCGACAGCGCAAAGCGGGGCGTCGAGAAGAGCGTGAGGATCTTCTCGGGCTTGAAGTTCTCCAGATGACGCCGCATGACCCCGCGATGATCCAGCGCTGTCGTCCTGGCCTCGGCCTCGGCATCTTCTGCGTCCACCCCAAGCTCGGCATCGACGGCTTCAAAGTGTTCGAGTGTAAGCCAAGTCGTGTCGCCGTTCCTCGCCGCGATCTTTTGAACAACTTCCACCGCTTCCCGGTCCAGGCCCCTACCGAGGAGGTACTTGGGCGTCTCGTACACCCGGAAGAGGAGGCGTAGCAGGAACATGACTAGCGTTAGACCACCGAAGGCCCAATACGTATACCGCCACCCGAGATTGTCCTCGTACCGGCACTGGCCCGCCGGCAGCCCAGAGGGGCATGAATAATTGGCAATTAGAGGCCAGGCGATCAGGGCGGCGACGGCCTGGCCAAACGACCAAAAGGCCGACTGCACCGTCAAGAGGTACTGGTGCGTGGCCGGGATGAACTCGAGGAAGATGGCGCTATCGACGGGCTGGTTTCCGCCGGTGCCAAGGCCGATGAGGGCGCAGAAGGTGGCGATGGCGACGAAGTTGGGGCTCCCCGCGCCCACGAGGCCCGAGACGGCGGAGATGAGGAGCGTCACGTTGAAGGCGAGCTTGCGGCCGATGAAGTCCGCCGTCATGGGCCAGGCCGTGGACCCGATGACGAGCCCGACGTATTTGGCCACCGTGAGGAAGGCGATGCGCTCGACGGCGAACTCGTTGCGGACCGGGGCGCTGATGATTGTGATGGCTTGCATCCAGAACTGTGTCGTGAGTCAGCGAATGTGTCATGGCTTCGGGGCGAGGGGGAGAGGGGTTTTTGGATATTGGCAAAGCTCACGTTGTCGACGAACCAGCCGAAGCCGGTCATTGCAAAGACTTTCCATTGAAACGGCCCCATGCCGATGTCGATCAGAGCCTGGTTCATGATGGACACCTTCTTCTCGTATAGGTAGTTCGTTCCGACGTGGATGGCGCGGGTGTCGATTCCATGGTGAATCTGGCCGAAGCCGTTCTCCATGTCGCTGCCTTTTCCCGGTTGCCCTGTCATAGGGGTCACGCCTGCTTGTTCATCGCTTGGAGAAGCTGAGCCGATGCCTCGCTTGCTCATACCGGAAGCTTCCATTCTGCGTCGCTGATGGTGGCTGAGGGAGGTCGTTCAGAAGCGGCTGCGTGAAAGATTCGTCCAGGAAGTAGAATCAGGAGAGAAGTCGGAGTTACAGCGACTTCAGTCCACGTGGCGGCGGACCAACATTTTTTGTATTTGCCAGATGCACACTGAATTCTGCTCACCAGGACAATAATAGTAACGATGATCAGAGACATTTCCAAAGAGTGTTCTGGCCGGGGCCACTGACACCTCATTAATCTCGCATCCAACCCCTCGCATCATCTCTGTTATCTCTCGCCTGCAGAAGCACGCTTTGGGTCCAACTTGGGGGTCTTGGGCTCTTGGTAGAGCAAACAACCCAATGAAGTGCGGCGGCATGGTCGCACAAACACCGTCGAGAACACCCGCTTCTTGCGCATGGGCTGCGGCGGCATGTTGTTGGAGGAAAGATTGACGTCGGATTGGGCAAACAACTCTGACCCCGCACCCCCCGCGCGCCGCAGTTTGGTTGCGGCCCCGGTTTGGGGTGGCGATGGCCGGGGTACGGGTGTTGGCGTGCAGCGCCTGCGCGAATTGCGTGACAAGAGAGGAGGTTGCAGCTTGGCTGCGAGTTGTGATTCGGGAAATGGGGTGCTCTGAAATTTGAAGCTTTGAGGCTTTGATAAAGAATCATTTGAAGACGTCTAACAGAATGCAAAGTCTAAATCCGGCCCGGGGGCGGGGCAACGGTCCGCCGCGGCCCGCCCCGGGTTGTTTGCGAACGTTATTTCTTTGACATGAAATGAAGTGATAAATTTCGAGACTGATGCTGGAATTAGAATGACATGAGAGCTTCACACTAAGACGCAAGAGACAGAGAATCGAAACATCAAAAGATATTCAAATTAAGCATAACATGGCTCTTGGGACTATGTACAAGAATATGAACCGCATTATCGTTTCGCTTTTGCAACATCACCGATCATCAACCCATCATCGCTCAAGGAGCAGGGGTGGCGGTGGGCAGGCAAGAGCAGGCGCTGCTAGCCTGGGCGACCTTGTCCTCCTTGGCGCAGTTGGTGACGGCGTGCGCGGGGAGGGCGCTCACGTCCTTGACGGGGGCGTTGAGGAAGGACTTGCAGAACTCCTGCGACTCCTCGAGGCGGCCGGGGATCGAGGTGGCGCGGAACGAACGCAGGCAGTTGTCGGCGCTGCAGACCGGGGCCTTGGGGCAGTCGTAGCCGGTCAGCTTGACGACGAAGGCGCCGCGCTCGATGGTGTTGATGAAGATGTAGCCGGACGGGAAGTAGGCGTACGAGGACCAGGTTCCGACGAATCCGACGTAGCCGCCGCCCTCGTAGTGGTCATCCTCGGGGAAAATGTCGAACCAGGCGGCCTCGCACACACCAGCACCGGTGGGGTCGGAGGGAATGGAGCGGGCGTCCAGGACACGCAGACCGGCGCCATAGTGAGACTGGTAGATGTAGTTGTCAATGACGTACTGGTTGTGGTCGATAGCCTTGGTAGGATGCTTAAAGAGCCCGGTTTGCTTGGGGTTTTCAAGGTCTTTGATGTCCCAGATGAACGTCACGGGGTATCCGTCGCCGGCGGGGCCGTTTCCGCGGGACTCGTCGAGCTCGTCGTCGAGAACCAGGAATTCCTGGTTGTTCACGTCGAGAACCCAGCCCTGGTGGGTGTAAGACGCGCCCTCGTACGAGATGCGCGAGATGATGTTGGTGACATTGGCCTTGTCAGTGACGTCGTAAATCGTAAGCGTGTCCTCGTTGTAGCCGTAGCAGATATCCCGGCCCTGGTACCGCTTGTCCGGTCCCCGGTAGACCAGGCACTGGGCGTCGTGGACGTAGCCATCGCCGTTGGCGCAACCCAGAGAAACAGGGTCGGCGGGGTTCGTCAGGTCGAAAAAGTTCAGACCGGACGCGCAGATGGGGTCGGTGCGGGGCATGGCGCCGACGGCAACACCGTAGTTGAGCTCCTCGTTGATGACAACGTTGTGAGCACGGCCAACGGGCAGAAGCGCGTTGAAGTGGCTGGTCAGGTCGGCCTTGGCGTCGAAGAGGACGGGGCTGGCCGGGTCGATGTCCAGGAGCTTCTTCATGTCGAAGATCTGGATGCCGTGGCCGACGGCCTCGGAGCCGATGACCATGTAGTGCTTGTAAGAGCGGATCTCGCGCCACTCGGACGGCGCCGAGTACTGGGGCAGACGGCCGAGGTAGACGAGCTTACCGTCCGAGAGGATCTCGGCGAAAGCGGTGCCCTGGTACTGGCCGATGGCGACGAACTCGCGGCCATCATCGGAGGTCCAACCCCACGAGGAAGAACCCTCGCCGAGGTCGTCACCAAGGGCGGCGTGGCTGAGGAAGGAGTACAAGTCGGCGTTGTGGCACCGGAAAGTGTTGTTCCTGTCTCCGGCGATGGCCTCGGCCCAACCGTTGACGCAGGGAGTGTAGCCCAGCTCGGGGTACTGCTCACTGTTGTAGGCACCCGACTCTCTCTGGCGAGCGAATTCGGCCTGGGGATGGAGTCAGTACAATGCAAGGCAGAGCGGTACGTGCGCGGACGTTCTCACCTTCTTGTTGGCAATGACCTGCTCGTGGATGATGCCAGAGTCGTACAACTCGGCGGCAAGGGCCTCGTTGGGCTGGATCTCCTTGCCCACCGCGGAAGCGGCGAGGACGGCAAGGGAGCCGAGGTAGGAAGAGGCGCGGACCATTGTGCCGAACGTCCAATTGAAACAAAACGGGGGCGTTTTGTTCGATTGACTGATGGAATTGGACAGAGCTTGACCAGTGAAGGAGTCGAGATGAAGATCGAAGTCCCTTGAAGCTCCAGAAGGTGACACTGGAAGGGCGGGAGGCGGCCCAGGTTTATATCCTCGCGTCCCCGCCTGGTGACATATCGGCCATGGGGACCTGCGCTCCAATGGATGCGCGGAGCTTCGTGCTAGTCATTGCCTCCTGTCAACGAATTTTGACATGCAGAGGGCATGCTGAGAATGCCTGCCCGGAGCACGAGTCCGTCGATCTGGGCATTTCTGGCAGCGAAGGGAAGCTCGGATGCGACCAAGGCAGGGCAGGCCGCAGGACCGCACATGGCCGGCCATGTTGCCGGATGCGAGGGGGCAGAGTGACATCGCGGCGTGAGCGATAATTTGCAGGCAATTCCGCGCGGTGCCTGTGCGATTGGCCACGCACTGAGCCGTTCTTGGAGGCTCTTGGCGGGGAGCTCGAAGGGGAAGGTCCCGGGATTAGCGGTGCCTTGGCGGACAACGGTCCGGGGAAGCTTCGTGGCCACGGCGCATGAAAAGCGGGCCCGAGTGCCCCACTCCTCCGGGTTGGCCTCCTTTTCCTGGGCCGCGTCCACAGAGTCACGGAGTCACAGCGTCACAGCTCCCCTCACGAGGGCCGACGGACGCGAGGTGCGCAAGCACTCGCTGGTTCCAGGCATCTCTGCATGGTCGTCACCGGAGTGATTTCTCTGCTCAGAGACTTTGTGCGACTCGACATGCCCGGATCGCCGCGTAAGGTCTCGCAATCCGGTTTGCATCCTGCAAGGCAATGCTTCCTTCTGTCGACGTCTCGGCGGCCGATGTCGAGCTTCCGCTCCGGTTGTGGGGGCCCTTGGGAGGCCTTCTGGAAGCCCGCTCGACTGCATGGGGACCCCAGGTCCTTTTGTCCCGATGGAATACGGGCAGAACAGAGGAGGGCAATGAGGCTCGCGCCAAGATCTCGTCGAGTGGGACAGGTGCCTGGGTCAGCCATGACACGAAGCAAGATTGGTTGGTCGGACAGATGTTGATAGGCATCTGCCAAGCAAGCGGCCGGCCTGTGTGTCTCGACCTGTTGACGGGCTGTTCCCGGGCAACTCGTGGACGGTGAGCCATCCATCCGTTCTTTTCCATCTGTGAATAATAAACATCAGAACGAGCAACATCCCCGCTCGGAAGAATGATCCGACGGAATCGCAGAAGAAGCAAGCCTCTGAGACACTTCATCTCCCGCGTCGCCGGCACATGACGAAGGATTGCGGCGTCGACGCGGTACTTGGGTCTCAGCAGAGAGGCACTGGTTTGGCGTGCGGTCGGAAATAAGCGACTTCGTCCGAACTCTATCGAAAAGGTTAAAGAGTTTATTTCCCTTGACTGGCCGCGGCAAAAAGCCGCATTTCTGGTGTTTGCAACCGCCTTATTCGTAATGACTTATCCGAACCGCCTATCTCCCCCGCTTTCTCCACTCTTCTTTGGCGCTAGTCTGGATGAGGAAGGCGCGGAGAACCACCGCCTCGGGGCAACATCGCCGGCCTCCCACCGACCGACTCGACCTCTGCATCTCCACAACCCCCAACCTCAGAAGCCCAGTCTGGCTCCGGCAACTCTTCTCGTTCGGGTTCCGTCATCGACTCTCCCGTCGTATTGATAATGCTACACTACTTCGTACCCTGCCGGCCAAGACCCTTGCACAGCCGCACTCCCAGGGTGCCCCATCCGGGTTCCTATTCTTCGGATCTGATATCTTGATCCCCCACGGGCGAAGCGACCGGCCTTGCCTAACGACTTTCCACTCAGAGTTCCGGGGACATTGCGGCCAAGCATCCGTCAACGTCCCAAATAGCAATTCATCCGCCTTCGCCTTCGCCTTCAGCCCGTGCGCTGGGCTGCCCGGCAACTCTGGCAATGACGCCACACGAGGATGGCACGTCGTGATCATCCACTGAGGACTCTCCAAGTTCTTCAAAATCTTTGCCCTCCCAACGGACCGCATCCCTCAAGAGACTATGGTCCGGTCAGCCGGGCATCTATCTTTGAGCCTCTGCCCGATCCGCAGCTTGGCATGCAATATTAGCCACAGCTGCCAACCGTGGCGACCACGGCCCCGACACAACTTCCTCTTCCATCCAGGACTGAGGCACTGCGACCTTGTTCCTGCCTGTTCGGTTGGATCCGTGCCTTGCTGTATCTCGTGGCCCCCGCTTCCGGCTATCCGATGCACATGGGCCTGGATCTGCAACCGAGGGTCATTGGCTTCTCTTGTCCCGCCCGGCTTCCGTCGCTTCAACTCAACGACGGTTGATGCTCTCCATTGCTACTCCCTCGGCCTCGACTCTTCCGATTCTTGTTGCAAGTGGACATGTTCAAAAGCACCAGTACTAATACACAAAGACTGGATTTGGAAAGATTGATAACTGGTGACGGTCTTTTTGTCATGATTCAGCTGCAGCATTTTTCCGTGCCCATCAACTGCCTAGTATTACGAATGCTGATTTCGTAGGACTTGACGCGCTTCAGCCCTTGGAACGTATCACGCACCTCCATTGCCTGACATGACTCCCCTCAGATCAGCCCCCAAAAGTGCCGCGAAATCTCCTCTTCCCCTAGTGTTGGGACCTGCTGCTCATTGCCCCCCACGTGATCTTGCACACCGCTGGTCCAGGCGTCATCTGTCTGCCCAAACGCGTCAAACAGAAACATCAAATCGTTGCTGAGCGAAAAGGCATCCGGCGCAACTACCCCAAAGTCTGTCGTCCCCGCGGGCTGTGTGGGAGGCAAACCGCCAAGCTCTGGGACCAGCGCCGCGACGGCATCTGCTGGAGGACACTCTCCCATCCCTCCCACCTCATAAGCGCGGACGGTCGGGTTAGCAACTGGAGCGTGCCGACTCGACGCGTCTCTCCGCGCGGCTCCCTCGTCTCCGCGCAGACCAATCCGCTGAGCCAACGGCAACAGCCCCCGTATGCTCTTCCATAACCTCCGACTCGCCGTGCCCTGGCGGGAGAAGCTCTTGACGAGCTCCACGGCGGAGAGGAAGCTGTCCCTGCATGGCTCCGCGAAGATCCTAGAGCCGTGACATACTGCCAAGAATATGACGGCTAGAGAACTGAGTAAGAAGTAGTTGAAAGCGCTCTGCTGGCGCATGTAAATGTCGCTCGTCGCGCTGAGGTGGACCAGGACGGATATACTGTCTAGGGCGATGTCGACCACCAAACGCGCTTTTTGGGGGTCGGCCTCGATGCTGGCGGAACTGATGACGTGGTGACGATGTATCAAGGTGCGGATATGGTTCCCCCTTAGGTAGAGCAGAGCCTGTAGCCGTCGTAGTGCTCGTGAACACTGCGTTGAGGAGGCTGAGCCGTCCGGCGGGTGACGCAGTTGCAAGTCATCCGGTATTGACTTGGACCAATTCTGTGCAGTGAAGTCGAGGAAAGCAACCGTGTCTTTCGGGATAGTTTGCGATGGCGCGCTGAACGGCGGCAAGGCGTCCCACGCCTTGGAGCATAGCCTGCCATAGCCTATCAAGCATCGCAGATAGGGAAAGTCGTCCGACTGCAACGGATCAGAGACAGTTTTGCGCACCCGGACGGTTTTGCACTTACTGGTTCCGGCAGACCGGGGTCGATATCTCGATCAAACAAGGCAAACGAGAGGCTGGTTCCAAAACTCCAACGGCGATCTAACACGTACACGCACCAAAAGATGCGGACGGCCAGGTTGCGGTCCGCGGGATGAGGAAAGTTCTCCGTCAGGCTCAGGTTCTGGTGCAGGCCCATCTCCAACGCCGCTCGCGCGGCGATGCCAATGTTTCTCCATGCCAGAAGCTCTTCGTCGGAGAAGAAGTAGTAGATGCTCTGCTCTCATTAGCCTAAGTAACCGATCACATCTAGATATCCCGCTTGCTAATCTTACAATCATTGTCATGATTTGAATGACTTTGAGGTCGGCCTCGGCGTCTATCGACAGCTGGTAGATGAGGTGCTTGATCGGTTCGACCAGCTTGTTACTGATGTGGTTCTTGCCGTGCGCTTCCACGACTATGCTGGTGGCGATGGCGACTTTTGACAAGATGACATCCTTTACATCCACGGTTGAGGAAGTCATTCCCGATGGACGGTCTGGCGAGTCTTCGACAAACGCTCTGATATCGGCTGCCTTTGAAATCAACTTTCCGGTGTCGACGAAAGGGTAGACAGTCTCCACCTCCTCTTGGAAGACTTCAAGCAGCCGAGTAAGTTCTTCCAGTGACATAGTAAGAAGAACGTCAGATCCCGGTACCGAGAGCGCCGGCTCAGAATGCTCTGGGGTCGGGTACCGCGTCGGAGCCAGAGACTCGCTCACGCCAGACGGAAGTGGGGTCTGAGCAGATATTCCCATCCTGGTGAGCGACGTCTCGGCTACCTTAAGGCTGAAAGCTGATCTGGTAGGTCCAACGAACTGTGGCTGCTTGGGCTCCTGTCCGCCCTGCGGCGATGAGTTGTCGTGTACTGAGATGTGGCGTTGAGAGTTTGGGGAAGTTGAGCTTGTCTGGCGAGACTTGTCTGAAGCTAGCCTGCCCACAGTATTGGCAAGACTTGCTACCTGTTCCCGCAACATGGATATTTCATCCATGATGAGCTCGTTTGGCAAGCTACTGAAAGTGTCAGTCAAGACAGGAACATCCCCCCTATGGCAATGTGAGATACTCACCTGTTCCTCGCAGCTCGCCTGTTAGCTCTGGGCTTTTCTTTCGGCGCCGTGCTGCCATCTTGCGATGGGGCCGCGCCAAATACACAATGCACGCCGCTGATGATGCATCGCTGGCACTCCTCCTCGTTCTCTTCTCTGACGCACTTGAGCTTTCGCTTCTTGCACTCGGAGCTACTTCACGGTGAGATGACAAGCCTGCGTGAACCAAGTTGGTGACATACCAAGCCGCAGCTGCATACTTGGCGCGCTTCGATCTCGAGGGCTGGCCCGAGCCGGACGGCGGCGATCTTCGGCGAGAGAATGGAACCGTCGGCGAGTGCGCCTGGTCGTTGCTGTTGCTGATGGAGTCCAAGTCGTCATGTTCCGGGGCCATGGTCTCGGTGGTCATGAGTTTTCCGGGGCCATCGGAGACTCGTGAAGTCTTGTCGAGCTGTTGCCAGGGCTGAGGTAGAGTTAGAGTTCACTGAGCAGCAGCAGCGGGCATGTGCATCTGGGGAAGAGTGGGGGTTTTGTATCAACGAGCCGGGCCAGAGTCCGGGATCCGGTGCATTTCCCCGCAGCGCATCCCCGCCCGTCGTCGTCTTCGCTGTGGGTACATGCCTTCGAGCCCTCGGGAAGCAGCTATTACCAATCCATGATCACTCAGAAAACTTCGTCCGAGACAGAGACGACATCAACAGAAATCCCGTGCGTCAGCTCTGACTTAATCCTGGTAGTGGTAAACTTTTGGACTCACTCAAGAAAATACCAGCTTATGGAATTGCCCGGTGCAATGGGAGGTTCTAGGTTTACGCGGCCATTTCCAATGCCATTACTCGACTCCGGGAAACATGGTACAGACGCCCTGGAATGAATCGAACAGAAAGTCCGAAGGTGCTTTTTGGTTCTCAATTGCTATCTTGTCCCACTCATTCCAACTGCATGCATAGTTTATTGATCTCATTGTGTATCTACAAGCTTTCTTGAATCAATTACATCGGTACTGAACAAGATCATTATGCAGTCCCCTTCTCCTCTGAGTTTCTCAAAGCGATGCTCAACGTCTCAACGTCCCGAGGAACAAACCTCGCCTTATACGGCCTCGGCATAGCCACCAAGCTAGTGGGGTCGGCATTCCCAGAGACGGGGTGATGATCTACGTCGTCATACTTCTCGATTCTGAAGCTGTTCATGAGCCTCATGTAAACGAGATACAACTCTCTGTTGGCTAGAAGCGAGCCGGCGCACATTCGGTAGCCGACTCCATAGGTGAAAAGAGGGGCATCCGGCTGCTCCAACCAGCGCTCTGGGCGGAAAACCTCTGGGTCAGTCCAGACGTCGGAGTCTGTCATAAGTCAGTTCTATGAAGTTATTTTAGAGGGAAATTGGCAACTCATGGAACACTCACCCATGTTGCATGCCCATGCGTTGAGAAAGATGACAGATCCCTTAGGAATGAGCACCTCCCCGTAGGTGACATCACGCACGGAGGCTCGCGGCAGAGCTAATCGAAGAACCGTGTAGTATCTGAGTGACTCACGCACCAAAGCCACGATGTACCGGCACTGCTGATCGTCTTCCGCGTCACACAGCGGTTGCTTCTCGCTGTAGAACTCCCGAATAGCGGCAACTGCCTTGTCCTGAATATCAGGTCGCTGGGCCAGCATGGCGACGAACCACGCCACCTGAGTTGTGATGGTGTCGAGTCCGCCGGAGAGCATCGTCAGGCTGATGGATGTCAGCTCCGCCTTGTTGAGCTTCGCGTCCTGGTCCATGATGACGTTGGCTTGGATGCAGGGCTTGTGCGTCCCGTTGGCCATACGCTCGTCGAGTCCTTTGTTGAGCGCTGTCAGATAGACATCGCGTCTGCTGCGCATGTCCCGAGCCCTTGCCGAGTGGAGGTTGATGGGATTCAAGCGGAGGAGAGGGATGTAGTCCTGGAGGTTGCCAGTTGTAGACCTGAATCGGCTGATTTCCTCCTCGACATGAGTGATTTCCTTGAAGAGCCCGTCCTTCTGGCTGCTCATCCGGGTGCCCCAGTTGAGTGTCAAAGCAAGCGATAAAGACAGGCGTTGAATCATGGGCATGGGGTCCACCGGAGCATGGCCTGCCTTTCCGTATTCGTACAGTTCCTTAATGAAGTCTCGGGTTTCGACATCGAGGTGAGGGACATAGGTCGCCACGGATGGTCGGTTCAGCGCTGAAGCAGCGCCCTTGCGGCGGCGCTTGAGAGAATCGCTGTAAGGGGATGTACCAATGGTGGTCCCAGAAGTGTCTGAGACGACCTGTGTTCTGATCAGTTGCGGATCAACATACGATTTCCCATATATAAGTACTTGCCTTATGGAACGTGTAGAATTCGGGGCGAGAGCTCAAAGCTTGGGCATTTTGACCGAACAAGACCTTGGCTGCGGCTGACGAGTTGACAACAACAACCGGGACATTTCCCAGCTGGATTTGGTACACCGACCCAAACCTCTTTGCCCATTTGCGATATTGCTCCGCAGCGTTCACTCGGATATCCCAAAGATTACCGATCAAAGGTAAGCCCCGAGGGCCGTCCAATTTTGCGATTCGAGCTCGAGAACGGACGAACTCGTTGGCAATGACGTAAATGAGGGGTATGAGAAGAAAGGCTGTAACTGTAGACTGCAGCATATGGTCGAATGCCCGCTGCTGCAGAGCTTGAATGGCAGTTGAGATGGCCATGTCGTCGAGGATAAGCAGGTCTTGTCACGATGTTGACGGCGGAAAATATCAACTTTCAGTGTCAAAACAGCTAAGGCTTTTACTCCTATGGGCATGATATGTATAGCGGCCTGTCTTTGCCGTCAATACCCGGGTCTCAACTCCGTCAGAGTGTCAAATGCACGCGGGTCCCGCGGCGGCGTTACACAACAACAGTCCTCTCGGAACCAACCCAGTTGCGCTGGTTACTAAGATTGGTGATCCCCCGCATCTGCAACCCCAGGTTTCCCTTGTGGGGGTGGAGAAACCCCGCACGGAACGTCGGATGGCCTGCATGTACTCTGGAGGTGCAGGATGCATTCCGAGCGGAACCATCAGAATTCCGAACGGCTTGCTGCTGTATTGCCGGTGCCACCGAGATATCCCTTGCCCGCTTCTTCCCTGCACACCTCCCGCTCCGGATATATTGTCTCATTCTGGTCTAGACTGTTATGTCTTTGGACCAATAACGACTTCACATGATTCACCTGATAACAATGACCTGGTCTGTGCCATCGTGGAACTTGTCTCACCCAGCTTTGCCTCTTCGTGTCTATTTGTCCAAGTTTGTGAGGTACCTTAGGTAGGTGTTGTAAAGGTTCGCAATTGAACTTCCAGTCATTTCATTCGTCCGACTTTATCATGTCCTATCCATCTCTGTCAGAGTAGTTGGCCTACATGTCCAGTGCCCAAAGTAAAAAATATAGTATTGATATTAAGAACCGGTTGGTGATGCTTGCGCCCTGGTTGCTGATCATGTTAGACGGGTTTTAATCTAAGCCCCAGCCAGTAGACTGCCAGTGACCTTATCTCGGAATGCGGAAACCACCCACGCCCGTGCCTTCCTACTGGTGAGTTTGACAACGTAGCTTGGGCTGTGTCGATGGTATAGGCTCTTCCAGGAGTTTAACTCCTATTGATGTCCGAGGCCTTCTGACCTTTCATCGTCTTCGGATTATCAATACATATCCCTCGACGCCTTTCTGTACAGACGACCGAATATTGATGAGTATTTCCGGCGCGAACCCCTGCCTCGCTGCCACAGCACTCCCTCGCCCTGCATCGCTTCAATTCTTCACAACCGGTCCAGAACTCTGCAGGCCAATCTATTACCACCTGTTATTCTATCTTTACACGAAAAACAAGACACACAAGGCATGATCGCTTGGCAATAGAATTCTTTGTATCGAACAAGGTCGAAAGACCTCGTCATGGACGTCAACGAGAACAAGACGGGCGAAGCATTGAGGGCTGTTGATTCCATCCCCGGCAACGCGACCTCCGATGAAAATCGTCTCGCGCAACTTGGACATACCCAAGAGCTTAACAGACAATTTTCTTTGCCGACCCTTGGAGCGCTTTGCCTGTGCCTCATGGCAACATGGGAAGCACTTTCGACTGTCATTGCACAGGCGTTGTTGAGTGGAGGGGCGCCCTGTCTGTTTTACAACTAGTAAGTCATCGCTGAGTCTCCAACGCTTGACCATCATCAGATCAACTGATCATTCAAACCAGTCTACTGTCATTCATCTGCTCTGTCTGCATCGCAGCTTCTCTTGGGGAGATCGCGTCCATCTACCCAACAGCTGGGGGTACGTCAAAGCCACCATGGATCAAGAAGCACTAGAAATTTTAACATGTATAATCGAAAGGACAATACCACTGGGTGGCTGCTTTATGTCCACCCAGAAGTCGATCAGTTGCCGCGTTTACTACTGGATGGATATCCGTCGGGGGCTTGATTGTCTTTTGCGCATCAGCCGCGTTCGCAGCTGGGTTGCAGACTCAAGCATTGATCACTTTGAACGATGATTCATACATTCCGCAACGGTGGCAGGGCATGCTATTCTACTGGGCTGTCCTCTCATACTCAGCTGCACTCAACATGTGGGGGTCGAAGCTCTTACCCCACGCCAACATGATATCTGGTTAGGACCATGCCAGCTCCAAATATGATTGGAGGGAAGTTTTCTCTACGTAGCTGCTGACTTTTTTCTTGTCACAGGCGTGGTTCATGTCGCCGCTTTTGTGGCAATCCTTGTCGTCCTTGGTGTGATGGCGCCCAAGAACACGCCATCTTTCGTCTTCACTGAGTTTGTAAACAGCAGTGGATGGAGCAACGATGGGTTCTCGTGGCTTGTTGGCCTGATAAGCGCCGTCTACCCCTTTCTTGGGTACGTTCAATCTGTTCTCGCGAAACTTCGCTACTCAGTCAGTTGAGAAGATATTTGGACTAACTGAATACTTCACAGATATGACGCGGCCTGCCATCTGGCGGAAGAAATTCCAAATGCAGCGCGAAACGTTCCGATTGCCATGGTGGGCAGTGTTGTCGTCAACGGTCTGATGGGCCTCATCTACGTTACTCTTCTGCTATTCTCCACTGGATCCCTAGAGACGCTACTGAACACACCAACGGGCTTCCCATTCATGCAAATATACCTCGATACGACCAAATCCAAGGCCGGTTCAACAGTCATGTCACTCACATTAATCACTGTGGCAATTGCAGCAACTGTCGGTGGCATTACCTCTGCGTCCCGTACGCTGTGGGCCTTTGCGCGGGATAAAGCAGTCCCCTTCGATACCTACTTCAGCCACATTGACAAGCGGCTCCACGTTCCAGTTAGGGCCGTGGGATTCGTCACTGTGGTTCAACTTCTGTTGGGGTTTCTGTATCTGGGCAACACCACCGCGTTCAATGACGTATTATCAATGGCAATCATTGGCATCTACCTCTCATACAGCATTCCCATTGCCTATATGCTATTTGCTGGGCGGAAAAGGTTGATGCCCAGCGAATATGGGCCGTTCAGACTGGTCGGTGTCTCGGGCCCCATCCTCAACGCTGTGAGCCTTGTTTGGATGACGGTCGTCGTAATTTTCAGCACCTTCCCTTCCACTCAACCTGTCACATCACAAAACATGAACTATTCTACAGTTGTCATGGCTGGTTGGCTTTTTTCTGGACTTTGCTACTATTTCATGCGGGGACATACTAAGTTTGAAGTTCCCATCGTTGTTTCTGAAGTTGTGGAGGGTGTTAGAGACAATTGAGCTATTTCTGTGGAAGACAATATATTTCTCATGTTGATACACAGTCTAGACCAAGGAACTGATAGTCACTCCCGAGCGCCATATCATGTGTTCTCTCATCTTCGTTTAATATCTACCATGACTGCCAATGAAGACATCTCATACAGTATACTCTTTAACTCTTGGCCCTTCGTTCTAACAGAAGGAGAAATAAAACGACCTCTAAGAACACGTATCCAGAATACATCAGCTGCTGCTGTAATATTGTCGACAGGCAGCGGGAAAATAGTGATGTACACACTTTTATGTTTGCGATGAAGACTGATCTGGCATGAGGAATTCACGTACGTAAGGTACCGTAGACCGAGCTAGAAGTGATAAAGTTGAGGTCTTCCACGTGAATTGCTAACGATATTCATCTGTTCGTTCTGAATGATGTGTACAATTATCAACACTGTTCGAGGTCTCATCTCCAATAGTCAGAGTCACTGGAAAGTTCATTCCGGACGCTTAAAGTGCGGCACCAACCCTGACCAGCTGTCCTCACTATAGCCTTTCTGGACCTTTTGACATGTTTCCAGGCCCCATTCGGTGACCCCTATCATCAGAGAGCTCTCGAACATGAATGCCATGCTTCCCTCTCCAATCTTTTGAGGCTGCAGCTCGGCATTGGATGCCCGCTCAAAAGTGCTTGCATCGGGGCCATGAGCTGACATGACGTTGTGCAAGCTTGCGCCAGCGGGGCGGAAGCCGCCTCCGGTCTTGGCGTCATAATCGCCACAGATCAGACCCATGAACTCGGACATGGTGTTTCGATGGTACCATGGAGGGCGGAATGTGTCTTCTTGCACCAGCCAGCGAGGGGGGAAGATGACGAAATCCGCGATCGCCGTTCCGGGATGGTCTGAAGGGCCCGTAAGGACCGTGTAGATGGAGGGGTCGGGGTGGTCGAAGGATATACTTCCAATGACCG
Source organism: Colletotrichum tropicicola (assembly GCA_025962755.1). NCBI lineage: Eukaryota > Fungi > Ascomycota > Sordariomycetes > Glomerellales > Glomerellaceae > Colletotrichum > Colletotrichum tropicicola. Next base: position 64,364 of record JAOWMA010000004.1, read on the forward strand.
AAAATCGGCCGAGATCATACTTGTAGGGATAGTATCTCCCGTGCCAGGCCACCACATCGAAGGGCGTATGCTTCTGTTTCGCGATGAAGAAGCTGCCGTTGAACTTATTCACTATTGACCACTCTGTCATGTCTTCATCGAACGCTGCAGTCGGAACTTGGAAGTCTCGTGGGTTTGCAAGACAGTTGGATCCGATGGGCCCTAGTTCAGGCAGGACAAAATGTCCCTGGTAAAGCTCGAGTATGTAACCTCGAACAGGGCCTTCGGGCAGGTTAACTTGGTACTTGATTCCACGAGGAATGACGGCAATCTCGTTGGGTCGGACAAGCATATTGCCTAGCTCAGTCTTGATGTCAAGGACGCCGTGCTGGAGAACGATCAACACATCGCCGTCTGAGGAGTACATGGCTGTTTTGTAGTCCATGCTCTTCCCAGCAGCGAAGATGAAGATACCTAAGCCGGTCTTCATAGCCGGATCGCCGGCGCCGCCAACGGCCTTCAACCCACTGATCCAGTCGGTCTCCACATCGATGTCAAACGGGTCCCATCGTAGCTGATTCGGAATCTGGTGGAGTTGGCCACCTGACTTTGGCCCATTTCTTCGCAACGGCTCAAAAGCGGAGTGAGACGCAGAAGGTATGATGCGATAGAGCCATGTCTGGAGGTTTTCATGTCTCGGTGCCGTAAAAGCTGTACCTGAGAGCTTCTCTGCGTAGAGACCGTACGGGGCTTTCTGGGGAGAGTTCGCCCCTACAGGTAAAGCGCCCTTGATAGCTTCAGATCTGTCAATTTTCTGTTAGCTCACGCGCGGAATACCGGCCCCCACCAGAAAGGCAAGTGATGAAGGACGGAATCATACTCATGAAATGACCCAAAGCCATTGAGGTATTGGTACCTCTCTTTGGTAGAGAAATTCGTCACGGGCATTGCGACAAACAAGGATGGCACGCGGAAGTCAGTTTGTTGGTAAATAGTTAATGTTGTTGACATGAAGGACTGGCCAATTTATGGATGTGAATGATGTAGGTTCTGGCTGATGGAGGAACAGTACGATTAAGGCATCCGCGAACACGAAAGTACGCGTTGTTCGTACCGGGTGGTCCGAAAGAATTCATTGAGGAAACTAACATCGCACATGGGCCAAACTCCGACCGTCGGCCCCCCGCATGGTGGCACTCAGTGTCATTCGATGCCTGTCCCGGGCATTGTTGCCGAGGAGCTTAGTGGAAGCATTGCTTGCCGAATGTCACTGCTACGAACCTTCCTATCAGCTTAGCAAAAGCAAAATGCCGGTGATCGCTAAGAGAGACGACGTGGTCTCGGAACGGCGGAACGTAAGTGGTTCCGAAGTTTGACTCCCAGTTTCGGTAATCAGCTGGGGTACCGAAACAGCAGGTGTAGTGATAACCTCGGTTTCTAAAAGCTAGTTTGGGCAGTAAACCAACAGTGTGTTTATGTTTGAATTGACCGACGTGAGGAAGTAGCGAGTTGACCAGCAGCCAAGGAAATGACCACACATTCGCAACCTGAGGCGGTACCATGGTTCTTTGACACAAAGAGTTGATTCTAGTCTCATACTAATAAATATACCATCCACTGACTATAAATCGACAACCTATAAATTAAGATTAGAGTAACACGAAGATAGAAGTCTAGATAGTTGTCCGTGAAATATATGTTCCTATACTACCTCACATATTTATACATCAGAGCCTACTAAGCCTCTCAATAAGTTGCCACGTTCACATGCATAACAACCAGATAATCTTCAATAAATAGAAGGTGAAGAAGAAAGTGCCCGGTTTGGTATTCTTGGAGGGTACGTAAAGCTAGGGCCTATCGGAGTAGATTTCGCAGCGTTCTAGAGCTCCCTAATATGCTTTATGCTCCATAGAGTTGGAGAAGTTACTGCATTCTACGAGACGACGTTTATACCTATGATATCGCTGTAAGTGCTCCTTTACTCGTGGAATTTAGTTTATGGCGTCATGTGGCATACGATTAGATATGTTTCCGTGTGTTCACTTGCAACTCTAGGTACATTACTTGGCTGACTATGCTGATTGCAGTGAAATAGGGGCCAACATTTGACCAGAAAACTCTCCAAATCCAACCAATTCGCCATCCTGCTCACCAGCCCAGCCCCGAATGACAACAGTGTCGCCATCTTGGAGAAATCTGCGTTCCTGGCCGTCAGCCAGTTTGATAGGCATCTTCCCCCCCATGGATTGTTCCAAGAGGCTGCCTTGGGTGCCTGGCTCGGTACCGGAGATAGTCCCAGACCCGAGGAGGTCCCCAGGACGAAGATTGCAACCTGAGATTGAGTGGTGTGCTACCATCTGAGGCCAAGACCACAAAAGATTCTTTGCCGAAGTACGAGTAATGATCGTCTCAGACTTCTTATCTCCACAAGCTAGAAGATGCAGTCAGTCAACAGATCTTGATGAGGTTGTGCTTCTAATAGTTGTCACCAGCACCACTAACGCCAAATAGACGTACCTGCAAGAGACACCTCAAGTCTGATGTCCAGAACATTGTCGTACCGACCTTCTCGCAGGTAACTTTGCAACTGTGTGTCGTTCCGAAGCCCTTGCGTTCTGTAAGGCTCAAGGGCGTCTGCAAGCACAACCCAAGGGCTTATAGTTGTTCCGAAATTCTTTGCGTTGAATGGCCCGAGGGGTACGTATTCCCACTGTTGAATATCTCTGGCGCTCCAGTCATTCATCAGAACGTAGCCAAATATGTATTCATCCGCTTTCTTGACTGGAATGGGGCTGCCCAAGCTGTTCGGTCGGCATATGAACATTCCCATCTCAAGTTCAATGTCCAGCCGAGCACAAGGGCGAAATTCCGGCTCTGTCGCCCCGGGAGCCGGCAGTACTTGGCCCCATGGACGCCGGATTGGAGTGCCGGAGACGACAACGGAACTAGCTCGTCCGTGATTTGCGACCGGGAGATGGTTGTAGTTGGGCTGCAGCGCATTTGCAGGCCCACGGAATAGTGTTCCAACATTGTGCGCATGGTTAGGCCCTGCGAAAAAGTCGGTGTAGTCCCCGATGGCGAGTGGGAGATGTACAGATACCTCGGAAAGCGGGTTCAAAGCAGCTGTTCGCAGTGCCTCGTTGTCTTTCAGGATATCCGGATAAGGAGTATTCTCCTGGAAAATCTCTTGTATGTATCCGCGGACGATACGATGTATTGGCCTGCCGAGTTCAGCGAAAGAGTTCAGTGTTGGCTGCGAAAATACGCTCAAATGCTCCTGGGGGAAGTTCGAGATCTTGCAAAAACCACCGCCTGAAGTGAAAGCTTCTAGGTCGAGAAAATGGTCACCAATCGCAACGGCGGGGCGGTTTAGCTGTTTGTCTTTGCTGGATATAACTCCGAACGGAAGGTTGAGGAGTGAGAAATGTGACCGAGGCGGGAGGGGAAACCAAGACTTCATTTTGAGACAACCGCGGCGCGTAAACTGCATCGGACAGTCTTTTTGACACATTCTGCAAGTTTTTAACTCTTCAATGCCATCGATCAGTCGTTGACTCTCTTAGTCCATCGTTAGCGGAACAAAGCGAAGATTGCCGATTCCGAGAATCCGAGGTGCAGTTCCGAGGCATCGGATTAGTCGCCCTGCTCCTCCGACCAGCTGTTGCTGGCTACCTTAGCAGAGCTAGAATTCTCGGCATTTCTCTTTTGTTGACAAAATCTTAACTATCACTTGCCGCAAGTTTGTCAACTTGGTCTTGTAAAAGTTGTCTTCTCTGTTTGAAATAGATACTCATTGTAGTCTCAAGCCGCAACATTTCCAAAGAGCTGCAGAAATGTCGACCAAAATCACCAGAATCACCCTCTTTAAGATTCCTGATCAAGAGAGCCAGCAGAGGATACTGGAATTTTATCGAAAAATGCCCCAAAAGGCAGTAAAGGTCAGTTCACCTACACCCGCTATAGACCTAGGCCTAACGTTGGGCAGAATGGAAAGCCTTACATTCTTGCCGTCAATGCCGGGCTGGCTGTTGCCGACCAGAGAGCTCAAGGGTTTACTGTGGCGGCCGTCTCTACTTTCTCATCCGCAGATGACATGGCATACTACGACAATGAGTGCGCCGCGCACGCAGAACTGAAATCTTTCGCGAAGGGTGCGCACCAGGGCTTTGCCATGGTATATTTCAAAGATGAATAGAAGTGAAAATGGTTGAATTCTTTTGCAATTATTAAGTTTCAGGCCGGCAAACAGATAGTATGGTCTCAAGTAAATAACGAATCCGCGAAAATAGAGAGACGCGGGAATTCAGGTTGATGATCAAACCGAACAAACAGTATGAACAGACAACTTGAAAGAATTCAAAAAACCAAATCTCCTTTTACACACGAAATCCATGAATCAAAACTTGAATTCTCTTTACACTAAATCTCTTGTGGTTTATAAGGTAGTGTCTATTGTAGAGACAACCCGGGGAGTGTCTTTTACCGATTTGTGGATCCGGCCGGCCTGGTATTGTGCCGGATATGACGCTGAAGAGATGATTGATAATGTAGTGTTCACTTACATTTACCAGCTCTCACAATTGTTCTCGACATGCCCACTTCTGTATTGTGTCTCATCTCGTGGGCTACTTCCTTTGCTCTGGGACATTGATCCAGCTCTTATTGATGCTGTGGCGACTATGGCGTTCGTCTCGACGTGCCAAACACATTCAGCCCGAGCTTCAACAGATAGCTGTTTCTGGTTACCACAACGACCTGACTCACGTGCCCCAGCGACTACATAAACGACGTTGCACATGGCAGCTTGTGGAAGAGATGTTCTTAGGCGATGCCCTGCCATGGCTCAGTAATTATCCAGGAGAGTTTTCCAACCTAAGAGAGCCTCGAGAAAAATGGGTTCCGTTGTACTGAGACAATTTTGTCCTCGCCTACATGGTTACCAACAATTGGCTTATACTATGACTACCCCAGTGGAACCAATGGCCGTGATCCGAGCACTTTTGCGAGGCGGCTTGGGGGCGAAATTTATAAAATCGAGGGTGGCAGACCGCGCCTGCAATATTGGCAGAACACTGACGTCGACAATGCCCAAGGCGTCAGAACGCAACCACCTACGTTGAGAGATATCAATACGGTCCTCCGCCGCCTAGTTTATCCGTTTTGAACGGCTTGTTTTATTTGAACACACTTCGAAGATGAAATAGCAATCCAGAACCCATATCGGGTTTGTTTCTCCGCTTCTCTGAGTTGGTTCGATGCAGACCAGGCCAGCTGGTCGTCTTGTTGTCTTCAATCTATCTGGCTAACGCTTCGTCACTTTGTACAAAGTTGACGTTGGTTGAAACTTCATTGTTTTGACGCTTCTAGATCCTGCATCAATTTCTTCATGCTCAAAAACTTCTGGTCCTCCTCACTGTCATTAACCTCGTAAGGCACGGACTTGTTCAACAATGCCCAATTCTTCTCTGCCTCGCTTTGCCACGGAGGTGGGATGAAGCCGTTGACTCTCCACAGATCCCGCTCCGTCTCATCGATGTGGTATTCGTAGTCGTAACCTTTGTCCGCGATGTGGGGCTTCATAGCTTCTTCGAATGTCGCCGTTGTCAAGCGATATTCCTCAGCGTCGTGTTCAAGACGGACCGCAATGTGGCTTATGGCCATTCGAATGAATGGCTTTTCGGGTATCTCGGCGCCTTTCCATGTTGATCCCGGGGGTGTAGGCAGAAAGTTGACAACGACGTAAAAGGCAGGTAGGCCGATAGCTGTGTACAGTGAGGTAATGTCTTTGGCGAACGCCTGCTTCGACGCGTTGTCGACGAACGTGTCCGGGGTGTGGAAAACGAGCCACAGAGGCATGATTGAGGTTGCGCTGAGGTTGCGCTTGAGAGATCACTGATTGATTGATTATGAGTTGGGTTTATATGGGAAGACACAGTCCGTGATCTACATACTTCCTTGCTAGCCTGGCTACGAAGATAGGCAGCTATTTAAGAAGGTTGTTGCTCGCAGATCATTACTACCTAGCCATCCCTTATTCGGAGTGCCGGACACAATTTTTAAGCCGCATGATAATTGAACCACTGTTATTATAAAATCTCTCCGGGTGTTGTGGACTTTGACCACCGAGCAGCTTTGTTATCCGCCGAAAACGTGATCACTAATCTGCTGCTCTTTAATCACAGCACGTCCCCCAATATCGGATGCCGAGATACCCCTGTCCTAGACTCACTTTCCGTTGGCGACTGCTTCTGTGACCAAAAGGCAGAACCTGTCGGGATGTAATAATAATTTATGCTCCAGACAGTGAGGCTTGGTAAGAAGGGTCAGTGGGCGATCGCTTTGAATTGTCCGCGTCCCGTTCCGCGTTCAGAACCTTCCATTCAACGTATAAAGTGTGCGGTCTCTCCGCAATTATATCACCATATTCCTAACGTTGTCATACTCTTCATATACCGCAAAATCTTTATCATTAAACATGTCAGGATCACTCGTCTTTATTACAGGGGCCACCGGCTTTATCGGGGCCCAGGTCACTGCCTCTGCTCTGAACGCAGGCTACCGCGTCCGCCTCAGTGTCCGTCGACAAGATCAGATCCAAAACCTGAAGGATGCTTTTCCCAGCTTCTCCGAGAAGCTCGAATTTATCCTCATTCTCGACTTCACAAAGGATGGCGCCTTCGCTGAGGCGGTCATCGGGGCGGACTACGTGATCCACGTCGCATCACCGATGCTGGGAAAAGGCAACGACTTCAAGACGGACTATATCGATCCAGCCGTTCAAGGTACACTGTCCGTTTTGGAAGCTGTGAAGGATTCCCCTTCAATCAAGAGAGTTCTGATCATGTCCTCGATCCTGGCCCTTGTGCCCCTTGGGTTCCTTCTAACACCGCCGGCGGACCCCATCATTGTGAGAGGTAGGATCCATCAACCCACGCGCCTTTTTTTTATTAAAAGTCTAACGACCTTTCAGAGCACTCCGGGGACAAGCTGTCCGTTGACGTCAACATGGAGCTCCCCGAGGGGGTGGCCGGGCACTCCATCAAGTACCAAGGCTCCAAGATCCTCGCGCATAAAGCGACAGCGGATTGGGTGGAACAGCACAAACCGTCTTTTCCAGTCCTCACCTTCCACCCAAGCTTCGTAACGGGCCCTAGTGTGCTCCAGAAGAAGCCCGAAGAGATCGATAGCATCAACTACCTGGTCTTGAACGCAATTCGGAAGGGCGAGATCGCCTTCTCGGCTACTCTAGTCGATGTCAGGGACGTCGCCGAGGCTTTTGTCAGGGCTCTGTCAGCAGATGTCCCTGCCTACCAGGAGTTTGTACTCACGGGGCCTGCGGTTTCGTGGGACGATGTTGCCGCTTTAGTTCAAAAGTTTTACCCCGACGCCGGTTTCAAACTCGAGGCGCCTGTTCCCGGACCGATGGGCGGCCCACCTTCGATGGTCGGAGTGACCAAGGCAGCGGACGAGATTCTCGGAATGAAGTGGAGGTCGCTGGAGGAGGTGATTCGTGGGGTCGTTGATGTTCAGCTTGCGCTCGGTGCTTAAATATCTGGCAATTGTGTGGTGTGCCACTGCGTGTTTTCTTCGTCGAGTTGGCTAGTAGCTACCGACTCTGCTTGCCGTCCACCAAATTCAGCACCATGAATAAACAAGATTCCGGAACAACCATACTGGTTTCTCTTGGCACCGTATTAAGGTTTTCAGTTGGTGGGCGAAAATTGGTAATGCGTAAGGCGCAAGTTCTAAGGCGTGGCATACGTGTTTCTTGGCTGCAATAAACTTCCAGCAAGCAAGTTTGATGGACCATCGCCGCCTTGAGGCGATGTTCTGAAAAGCATAAGAGAGCTTTCGCCGCGGAGCCCGCTCAGAATAGCAACTTGGACAACCTTGGAATTCAATACAACCGATACGTAAGGCTGTATACAGCTATACCCAACCACCTGATGAGAAACCAACAAGAAGCTTTCTTCTGTTGAGAATTTATTGCTTTCCCCAATAGAACTCACGCACCTCCTTAGCTGAGCCCATTCCTTTGGCGCGTCCCTAAACATTGCGCCTGTGTCCTCGCATAGGGTGAAACTTGCTTAGCGGGACAACTAGAGAGGAAACCAAAGGAATCAGCCAGCCTAGCATCTCATCATATGATTGAAACCATTCCTATGAAAAGCTGACACGCATTGTTTGGTGCCGCAATACGAGCTGCCTATCACGGCTCGTTCTCACATGACCGCATCCTTGGCGGCGTTGCTTACGCGCCGGGCCGTCCCAGCCTGATTATGCTCTCTGTTGCTGCTGAACCATTTATACACCTTCCTTCCTCTCATTTATGAGAACATGAGTCGCAACCTTGCGAACTGAGCAGATTTGATTGAAATCTCATCATGGCCATTCATACTCCCCTCGACCCAGACAGACGCGAGATCAGGCTTGTCCGGTTCCTGCCCGCCCCGAACAGCGGTGAAATCCCGAAGAGGCTGACGCTTGCGCTCAAGCACGCATCGTTGAGCGATGAGCCGTCGTACTCGGCGCTATCGTACGTCTGGGGAGACGCTTCCGACACGGTGGAAGTCGAGATCAACGGCCAGCCCTTCGACGTGACCAAGAACCTGCACGGCGCCTTGGAGCAACTCGAGCGCGACGGCATAGACTCGTGGTTCTGGATCGACGCAATCTGCATTGCGCAGTCTGACCTCGAAGAAAAGAGCCACCAGATCAACGAGATGCAAAACATTTACGGTTGCGCGGAGACGGTCTACATGTGGCTGGGGCCGGGCACCGCCGAGACGGACGCGTTCATGGACCTCGTTTGCCGCAAGGGCCCGAGGCTTCTGGAGAGCGGCGCCTCAGACATGTGGCATAGCCGCAAAAACGAGTATCGCGAGGTTTCTCGATATTTCTCGGCGAGGTTCAAAACGGGCAAAGAACCTCAGACCGGCGAGGTCTCGGAGCTGAGCCTCGCCGTCTACGATTTCCTCAGCGAGATGCTCGCGGACAAGGAGAGTTCCCAAAGGGCCATTTGGGACATCCTGAGCCGGAGCTATTGGTACAGGATCTGGATCATCCAGGAGGTGGCCTTGGCCCAGCGCGCCGTTATTGTTGTGGGGGAAAAGAGCGCCTCCGTCGAGATATTCGACGCGGCGTTCGTGACTATCTGGAACGGAGGTGGCTTCCATGAGATTTTCATTTTCGGAACGCTGTATCGGCCCAAACCTCTAGAGATACGATACATGGGTGGTTCCGACATTACCTTGGGGGATGTCCTCTGGGAGACGGGTGGTGCCCCGAGACGGCCTCACTACGTCGCATCGGACCCACGAGACGTCGTGTTCGGTGTGCTCGGTCTGCTGGACGAGGAAGAAAAGAGCGGCATCAACGTCGATTACTCACAGTCTTTCGCCGAGGTCTTTACACAAGCCACCAGGGTCCTGTTGCGTTCCTCCAGAAACCACACCGGCGAGTTTCGACTGGACGCTGTTAAGCCGGGAGACGTCAATGGCCCTCTGCCAACCTGGGTCCCTGACTGGCGGGAGGTTGGCCAGTATGGATCACGGCCGTACCCCATTAGCTACACGCCGAGGTTTTGTGCCACCCGCGACAAGCGCCAGCCGGTTGAGAGTTCGTACAACGATCCCCAAGACAGCAAGATACTTCACCGCTGGGGGTGCCTCGTCGACGAGATTACCGGGGTATTGGAGCCGCCGGAACGTAACTCGCACAGTCCGTACAACCCCCCTATGGTCGTGGACGATGAGAAATGGATTCGTTCAGTTGTCTCGTTTGCGGGGCTGGGGCCTGAATCTGGTCCTGGGGAGGACTATGTGTGGAGGACGCTGCACTTTGATGAAACCGATCGATTGGTGATGTGGGGAAAGGTCATGCAGATCAAGTACCCGGACGCTGTAGCGCGTGGCGTCAGGAGCATGGAGTCCGTAGACCTGGCAAGCCTCACAGCCGATGAGATGACTTTCATACGCGAGAAGATTTCACGTGAGGAAGGAGAGGGTCGTGATAAACCTTTGACGGTCGAGGACGTGAAGTCATTTTTGCGAAGCGAGCGATCACACTGGGCTCACATGACCAGGTATCGAACACTGTTCAAGACGGCCAAGGGCATGTTCGCGCTCGGCCACGAGGGGCTGGAGGTGGGAGACGTGGTCACGCTGATGTGGGGAGTCGACTCGCCGATCGTCCTGCGGCGGCGGGACGAAGGAGGCTTCTACTTCCGAGGAGACGCGTACGTCGACGGTATCATGAACGGGGAATTCCTCGACACGGAGCCTGAGGAGGTGGAGTTTGCCATTCACTGACAGCAAAAGACGGCAACGGCAAAAGGCAAGCAAATCTTCGTTTTGCATTAGGACCAGCAGCTAGCTGGCAGCGAACTACAGAACCGTGCGTCGCCGCACTGCTCTATATGAACCTTCCCCCCTCCCGGAACCATTTCCATTCCCATGCCATATCTCGTTTCAAGCCAAAACTTTTCAAGTCCCGATCTCATAACATGACAACATGTGACAAAAATCCTCCCTCCCTTCCGTGCTTTCCAACTGCAAGTCACCGAGAGCCCCAAAGCACTCGACCGAGAGGACAAGAGCAAGAAAGGGGTCCTTTCCATTCATGGACGCGTACAGCCATTTCGCGGAGTCATGACTTATTGGGCGAGGACGGCCTTGCCCTTGGCCTTGGCGGCGGCGAGGGCGCCGGAGAGGCCGAACTGGGACATGAAGCCGTTGATGCGGTGCGTCGCGTTCAGGTTCTTGACGACGACCATCTGGTAGCAGGTGGCGCTGCCCTGGCGAGAGGCGATGGTGGACCAGGCGAGGAACAGCTCCCAGATGCGGTACCAGCGCTGGCCGTACTTGGCGGTGATGGTCTCCTGGTTGCCGAGCCAGTTGCGGTACCAGCGCCAGAGGGTGCCAGAGTAGTGGACGCCGACGGTGTCAATGCTGTTGTGCGTGTTAGTTGTCATCGCTTTCGAGGCACAAGCCCGGTAGGATAGGCAAGACTTACCTCTTGACCTCAAAGCCAGCTCTCTCGAGCGCACCAATGTAGTAGAAAAGCGGGGTGGAAGCATCGGCGCCGGGGAAGATGTACTTGTTCAGGAAAAGACCCCAGATGAAGTCCTCGTACTGCCAAGCCCATCGCAGACCAGAGAGCTGGACGTACATGGCACCATCATCCTCGAGCATGTCGTAGCACTGGCGGAAGAACTTGGAGAGCCTCTTGACACCGACGTGCTCGCCCATCTCGAGCTGAGTGATCTTGTTGTACTTGCGGGCGGGGATGTCGCGGTAGTCCATGCACAGCAGCTGGGACTGGCTCTCGGGGATTCCGGCGCGGCGGAGGGCGTCGTTGCCCCAGGCGGCCTGGTTGCGGGCGAGGGTGGCTCCGGTGACGTGAGCGCCGTAGTTGACCGAGGCGAAGCGCGCGAGGGTACCCCAGCCACAGCCGATGTCCAGCATAGTCTCGCCCTCCTTCAGGTCGAGCTTCTCGCACACAATAGCCATCTTGTTGTCCTGCATCTCCTCGAGGGTCTCCTCGCGGGTAATGTCAGAGAAGACACCGCTGGTGTAGATCATGCGGGGGCCGAGGAACCAAGAGTAGTGGTCGTTGCCTCGGTCGTAGTTGGGGCGGATCTCCTCCTCGTCCGCGGCGCGGGTGTGGAGGATGACGGACTTGAGGAAGCCCATGATGAAGAATTGGAAGACGGGCCAGGTGAAGGCGAAGGTGGCCCAGTCGTGGCGGTACTCGATGACATCGAGGCAGTCGCCGTTGAAGTCGACCTCGCCGTTGAAGTACATCTCGTAGAAGGTGGCCATGGGGATCTTGTTGCGGCCGCTCCAGCGCTGGCGGTCGACACTGTTCTTGAACGTGATGTAGTGCTCGATAGGGCGGCCGGGAAGCTTGGCCTTGTCGTTGATGCGCGGGGAGTAGGTCGAGAAGACGGTCCAGACAGAGATCAAGATGGGGAAGAAGAGAACAATGACGAAGAAGATCCAGGTCTTCAGGCCGCCGCCGAGGGTGCGGCTGACCCAGTAGGGCACACCGAGGAGCAAACCTCCGAGGATGTAGTTGTTGAAGGACTCATAGCCGGGGCCCTCAGCAGGGAGAGGCGCATTGTTGATGGCGGGGAACTGAGAGGCAGAAATGTCAGTCTCGATGTCCATGGAGGCAAATTGAGCGCAATTCATGTCAATTGGCTCGCGCGAGAGGCTCAATGGGCACTTACGTTGGTGGTCTCGACGCCGCAGTCGTCGGTAGTGCGGAACTTGGAGGGCAGAGCGGCGGGGGTCTTGATGAAGGTGATGTCGCCCTCGAGCTCCTCGCCCTGCTTCTTGGAAGCCATGATGGAAGTGAAGCGGGGGGAGAGGTGTGATTGTGGCAGGAAGCTGCGTGGTGATGGTTGCGCGCAGCTCAAACCACAAAATTTTCTCTCCTCACGAAGCTAAGCGGATGCAACCAGAGAGAGTTTTGGTGCAGCTGGTAGCTTTGCGGCAGAAAGCGTGGACAAGGACAGATTTAAGCTGGAGCTCATTCCGTCATTCTAGACGCGACCGCGACGGGGGCCCCTTCACCGTTCCAACCGGATTGCGTGTCTTTCGGCCACCGTATCGCCCCATATCTGTGGGGCTTGTCATGCAGGGGGCCGCGGAAAAAGAGGACCAGCTCGCACACGACTGGCCAGAGGCCACACGGGTGGGCGAAAAACCCGCTGCGACGCCGTCTCCGCCAAGGCCGTTGAGGCCACGAAGTGTGTAAAAAGTCTTCACCGCCCAGCTGTCGCTTGAGGTAGGTTGCGTTGCGATAAGTGCCACCTGCAGTCCTGCGCTGCACAGCGGCCTGAAAGTCAACGGACCTGCTAGCGTGCTGTGGCACTGAGCACCGTTGCGGGAGGTGACTGAATTGTTGACCTCTGTGGTGCACACGAGAGAAACTCTGCGCTCGCAAGGTCGAGAACGGATGCTTTGCTTATCTGCGGACCGCAAGGTCGTTCGTTGCTTTTTCGTGTCCGGGACTGTCGGCCTGGCACTTAGTAACTGTCGGTCCACGAGGGGCTGTTTCACAACACAGAGAGTCGATAAAACCGCACGGTGCAACAATCGAGCCGCCGCGGAGGTTCAGACGCATTTGCTCCAGCCGACTCCGGCTCCGAATCTGGCTCCCGATTCTGGGGATCGGGCTGGGGTAGTGGGGTCGGGGCCGCAAAGTGGGGCCGTGAGCTTGGCCGACTAGAAGTGGTAGCTACGAGCGATCTCACTTGCCAAGACAAGAGCTGCTTTGACGGCTGGCTAAAAGTACTAGACTACCTACCTTAGGTAATTGTAAGTTTCATACTGCTACTTCAAATGTCTGAACTCTCTCGTGGAAAGCACGATTGCATACTTTAATCAAGCAAGAGCTCAAGGTGCGCATGCGGACACATATGTGCGGGTAGCGAATTATGTACTTCATTAAGAGCATCTAAACTCCAGTGATTCGGGTCATTCCCGACCCTACCTAGGTAAGTTTGGTAGTGGCTTATAAACTCCAAAACACCGCGCCGACCAGGACCGCCCGATCCAACCAAATTTCCTTTTCCGTTTCCCTTACATCCACATCAGATTCCGGCTCTGTCTCCGATTCTGCTGCCACAACGGCCTCTCCTCGGCAATGTCGCCTCCGCCCGAGTTCGCGCCGGCGCCGGCGCCGTACCCGTTCCCAGTCGCAGTGCTAGTTTCCCCCGCGCTGCCCACACGCGTCTCCTCCCCGTCGGTGCGGGCGATGGCGTCGCTGAACCCGCGCTGGAATTCTTCCATCTCGTTCTGCTGCGTGAGAGGGACCTCATCTTCGGTGGAGCGACCTGCGCCAGACGCCGCAGCGCTGCCTGGGTGTCCGTAACCTCCAGGAGTCGATCCTGCGGGAGTGCCAGAAGCCCTGCCTCCAGTGATGGAAGTGGTAGTGCCGTGGGCTCCGGGCATCATTGACGGATGACCATAACCGGCTTGGTCGAACATGTCCTGGCCGGGGACAGGGGCAAAGTCCTTTTGGTTCGTTCCGGGGCTACGGATGCGGATTAGCATTTCTCTCGTACAATTTTCCCGGAGGAGGACGGGTTAAATCGGGGAGGAGCTTACCTGACATAAGAGGGTCCCTTGCCGGGTCCAGGACCCATGCGCTGGTTGCGGCCCTTACGCTTGCGCATCCAAATGGCCACCGAGATGATAGCGACAAAGATGGCCGCGCCGGCGATCGTTCCGCCGATGATGGCGCCGTTGCGTCGCAGTCCCGCTTCAGCGCCGGGAGGGGGGCCGGGGGGAGGGCCAGCGGCGCTGCTGGTCGGGGGCTTCTCGCTCTCGGTGGGAGTCGCCGAACTGGTAGAAGAAGCCGTCGATGAGCTTCTGGTCGACGACGAGCTGGAAGTCGTGGAACTCGACGAGGACGAGCTGGTCGTGGAACTGGAGCTGGAGCTGGAGCTCGAGCTTGACGTGGTCTGCTCCCTGGTGACGAGACCCGAGATGTGGGTGATGGACACAGTCGTGCTCAGCCCCGAAGCGGTAGCAGCGACGGTGGTTCCGTCGGTCGTGGTGCCACAACCATACTGATAGGCGCCCCCGTCGTAGGTGTTTCTGTAGCAGACGTTGGAGCCTTGGCAGGTGAAGACGTACGGGTCAGAGACGGTCTGGGTGGGGCTGCTCTGATCGACACATCCCGTGTAGACGCCCGTCGTGCAAGCGGCGCCGTTCGGGCAGCAACCAACGGCCGAGGCGCTGGCGTCCATGGCGCAGTGGGATCCGGCAGAGCATGTTGCTGGGAGATTCGGGTCACCGCCAATGTAGCCACAGACGGTGTTGGTGCTGGTGTCCTGTCTCCTCTGGAGACCGTCTAGCCATGGGGCCGGCGTGGCAAGGGGCCAGTTGAGGACATCTAATGTGCGGAAGGCAATGACTTCCACGGTCTGGCGAGGGAGGATGGCGCTTGCGTTGGTGAGAGAAAAGACGCTGGATAGCAGGAGGAGGCGAGAGAAGAAGTCGTTGGAAACCATTGCGGCGATTCGGGGGTGGCGTCCACCCGGGTACTTCCTACGGATCCCTTTCGGTGTTGCGTGATGGCCTTGACGTATGATAATAGCTGGTTGTGGCGGCTTGGTGGTTACGTATAATCGAGAACCAACAGAGAAAACAAAAGAAACTAGAGAACGAGATAGGAAACCTAGGGTGAATAAGAGACCGGGATAAAACAGGCAGAAGAAAAGAACGAAGAAGAAGAAGGCCAAATCCTCTGGAGGGATCGGGAGACGAGTTGCAATTTAGATCGGAACAGGGAGCTGGAGAGGAAGGGGGGGTGTTCCGGGGGGGCGACGCCAACAAGGCTGACGCTGATTGGGGAGTCTGTGGTTTCAAGGATCCTTCGATCATAAGCATGCGCCTTCTGGCGAGAAGAAGGGTACAGCAGCAAGACCAAGACCAAGACCATGACCATGACCATGACCATGACCACGCCCTACCGTCCGTCGTATCAACGGCTGCAGGTTGGGCGAGCCCGCTTGGGGCGTGCCGGGGGTGGAAGATCTCTTGATCGTTGGAAACGTTCTGCAGTGGCGATGAGCGAAAGCGCCGACCGGGACCAGTCCGTGCGGATCTGAGAACCCGGGAATAGGCAGAAACGGGACGACGAGGTAATGAGACAAGTGCCGACGGCGGGAGAGCGCGCAGGAAGGATGAGAGACAGCCGCCTAGTTCCACTGGGAATAGAAATCCTCTTCTTGCTGTGCCTGCTGTTCCGCCCACCGCCTGGCCGAGCTCACGCTTGCTGGCTCCGGCCGACCTGACTGACCCTGGCGCTAATAAGCACACGATCATCGTGGCTCTGCTGGGCTGGCCATAAGAGTGATGAGCGAGAGCGTCGGTTCCTCAAGGAGAAAAGATGGCCCCCGACGGGCACACGCACACACAAGCTGCACGCAGCGGCTCCCGTTCTCCTGTCGTGCATGGCCTGACACAGGCACGCGGCAGTGGATATGCCCCCAATCTGCGTGTCTCTCCTCTCTCTCTCTCGGAACCATGGGCCCAAGGCCCAAGGCCCAAACCATCCCCCAATGCACCTCGGGGGCCTGTCTGGGCTTGCTGCCTTTGGGGGCTCAACATGCCAGTTTGACAAGTTCGTGGTTCGGGTCCGAACGGGCAGGGGACGAGAGCAGAGTCTGCTGGAGGGACTCGTTCGATGGGGGATATTGAAGGAGCTGGGACCCAACGCTGGGAGCCGGGGACGCAGCTGTGAAGGAGGTGAGTTTGCGCCGCGGCGGCAGGGGCTGTCGAGGCACCCTTCTCGCTTGTTTACTCTGCCACGGCACTAGCCCGGCTCGGGGATCCTTTGCGCCGGTTTTCGCACTGTGTCTACGTGTACGGTCTCACGCACATGCACAGTGTCACGGTGCCGGCGGTCATCCGCTAGCGCCTATCGGACTGCTTTTTTTAACCGGCGCTAATCCCCCGTCCGGGTGGATTGCCGTGGCGGTGCTGTCAACAAATCAGGCAATCAGGGTCCGGTTCGTCACTAAGGCAAGGAAGACAGCTCCAGCCATAAGAGCACGAGGAGTGCGGGATCCTCATCCTAAACCTGTGATGAGCGGCTCCCGTTCTGTTTAATCGTTTGCTGGGTACCGAGAAACCTCATTGCTGGGTCGACCCAGTCTCCTGCCTCCCCTTGATCAGCCCAATGCGAAAAGTCTCTCGGAACGCAACGTCTGGACCTGTTTCAAAAACCAACAGTAAAGATAACGTAGGTAGGTACCTATCAAAACACCGTCTATAACATTAATGCAAGTGTAAAGCCCTCGGACGCATCGCAAGTCCGTTCCCAGCTGTCCAAACACCCAATCACCCAACGTTTGCGCAATACCTCGATGCCGCAACCGCTGCAGACATCATTCATCCACCTCACCTCGACGTGATCTCTTTCTAGATGTGGTCTCTGCGCTGGTAACTGCGCTCGTCCGTGTCATGGGGGCTGCTCGTCAGCTGGCTCTCCTCGACGACGACAACCTCGCTGTCGTTGCCCATCTTGCCAGCCTTCTCCAGCTTCTTCTCCGCCTTTGCAGCCTCCCTGGCCTCCTTCTTCTCCCGCTTCAGCTGCTTCTTCTCCTTCCTCGACAGCCTCGGGAACTCGCTGTTTTCGCCCCTGAGCACGATGCCCGGGTGCACGGCGTTGAGCAGCACGAGCGCAAGCGCCATGGGCAGTGCGTCGAGCCCGAACGCGTAGTTCTCGTTGGTCAGGATCGGGTTGTCAATGTCCGCCCCGGGCCCGAACTCGACCAACCGAAAGATGATCCGGATCTCCGCGCATGTCAGCTCAGTCCGTTCATCCCGTCGTGTCAAACAACGCCTTGCAGGTTGCCTTGCGCAGGGGCGATGGGGGGCCACAAGGGGGCCAAAAGGGAAAAAGAAGACACCAAAAACTTACAATGATGAGAGCCAGCACCACGTACATCACCCACACCAGGGCCTTCACCCGTTTCAAGTTGAGGTCGAACCTCTGCGCCTGCCTCATCTTCACGTAGAAGCGTCCCATCAGCCCGCAGAAGACGACGATAAAGGCGAGCTGCAGCCCGCAGCCGCCCATGTAGACCTGCTGCCCGATACGCAGGATGGGGTCGTCCGGCGCAACATCCGCGTTGGACATCATGGAGCCGCCCCCAGCCTGCACGAGGAAGCAGACGACGTCAATGGTCACAAAGATCTTGGTGAGTGCCGTCGCCTTGATGCGGAACACCCTCTGGTCGGGCAGCACGAAGTACACGAGTCTGGCCGCCAGCATGTACGCAAATGCATTGATCCCTGATAAGGAAGTCACTGTCAGCTTGGGTGCCGACGTAGACGCATCTCGTGCAAGATGAAACTTACATAGCGGTGCGAGGAGGAAGAGAAGCTGCCCGGCTATCTGGTATCCAAGCTGTTGCTGGTCGTGAGACCCGAGGGCTCGGAGGATGAAGGCGGTCGTCTCCCATGACCCGCCAACAATAACGACCCAGCAGAATCTCTGCCATGTGTTATAACGAGTCCCGTCAGACCGGTCAGACGGACTTGCGTACCTTTTTGTATGCAACTGCTTGGACAAGATGAGCGATCGTAGAGAGCGCGAAGATCACGGCGAAAGCGGTGTTGCCCTCGAAGCTCGGGTCAAAGGCGTAGTATGAATTGCACGCGTCAATCGGAACACGTCCGTACTTGCCCGGGACCGCTGTCGTACATGACGGCGATTGGGACGAAGTGGTGCTGGGGACTGAAACAGTCGTAGGTGTCGGTGTCGATGAGGAGAGAGAGGCCATGGTGACTGTCGCTGCGTTGCTTTCAAAGTCTGGTGTTCGGGCTGTCGTCTCTTCTCGTCCGAACTCACATCTGAAGTCGTCCATTTATATACATTTTCAACGCATCAACATTCCCAGCGGAATGGATGCCATCGCGGGCACCGACTGAGGCTCAGCCTCGGAATTTTCGTAGACTGGCTCCGGCATGGGTTGAGTAGGTAGCGCCGCGTCACTGGACGAAGCCTCCGCATCCTTCGAGAAGCTAATACGACCAGCCTCAAATCCCGATTGACCCAGAGACCAGCAGTTCGCTTCCTCCAAAAGCCAAGTTCCGCTCCAGCCAAGCCTCACATTCCAGTTCATCCATACAGAGGCACAAGCTCGCTTCCTTCAAAAGCCAAGTTCCACCCCAGCCCTAGCAGATGCCGCGCGAGCGCGGTTCGTCATCACCTTGTCGTGGCGCGTGCCAGTCGGGGAGCAAAGGGTCGAAGGCTGACACGGCCTCACCGCGAGTTCCCCACGTGGCTGAGAGATTCACATCTTAACGAGGGCTCTGAGGATTGGATCGGAGTCTCGACGGTGGGTACTCATCGAGCTGCATTGCCTTTTTAGAAGGCTCTGCGACCTGCTACTGGATGATTGAGAGCCGGGTTTGGCCTGAGAGAACGACCCCATAGAGAATGGCACCAGGAAACGTAACGTAAGGAGAGGGACTGGTGCCATCATGAGCTTGGCGTAAGCTGGCTGCTTCTGCCAGGAACGCATTTCTGGCCGCCTCAACGCCATTAACACGAGTTGGGTCTTGCGTGCGCCCGAGACATGTTGAAACCCGAACGCCACATGAGCGTTGCGAGCAAACGAGCGACTCACTGTCTTGCTGAGAAGAAACACGATGATGAGTGAGTTTGTGAGAAACAGATATAAGCGAGCACGAGGACCCACCCATGGACGCTAAACTGTAAACAGAGGGGGCCAGCAGCACGGGCCAATGGCAGGCAGTTGTTCCGTCCCCGCGCAGCCCCGCTCCAGGTGTCATTTCCACTAAAGTAGATCCACTTTACCCCTGTCCGGCGCAGCAGCGCAGCGGCAGGAGCGCGCCGCTATCTCGTCGTCGGGGTCTTTCAGGCTCGGCATCTCCCTCTTTTTGCTTCCCGCTGCTGCTCCAGCTGTCGTCCGGACGCGAGTACACGGCGCGCCGCTCAATCTGCTTACCACCTTCCCGACCCAAGCCCGCCGCCGCTGCCCGACTGCTGCAGGAAGGCGTTTTTGTCATTTCGGTAGCTCTTGCAGTTGCTGTTGCTATTGCTATTGCTGTTGCTGTTGCTCCATTGGCCCCAGCCCAAACACGAGGGGAAAATGCCCATTCGCGTCAAGTCCAAGAAGCTGCCGCAGCCGCGGGACCTGAGCCCCGTGTCTATGCGCGTCGACACGTATGAGCTGCCCGACATTGGTACGGACGACACCTTCCGGGAGGTGGTCAAGAAGGTCTCCGTGTAAGTTTCGGACGTCTCCGGCGAGACGGGCACAAGTTGGGATCGGTCACTGACAGCTTCGGCTTCGCTACAGTTACATCACCGATGTGATTGTTTTGCCGAGCACTTTTGAGCAGCTGAGGACCACTGCGGCTGGCGAGTGCTTGAGGATCTTGGTCGATCATCTCAATGCAACCTGCACCAATCCTGCCATCGTCAACGCCCTGCTGTAAGTCAATCACTTCATTTCGGGCGGAATTGCCGTCGGAACACGCAGAAATTCCAGACGATATCGGCTGCCGATTTTTATGAATATTTTCTGACCAAAATCTAGCGCTCTCAAGTGGCACTATGCTGTGGACGAGTCCGAGTCCAACAAGGGCCTTTGCGAAGCCCGCGCCAACGCCTGTGAGATTGTCGCCTGGCGATTCCTCACCCGTCTTTCGGAGCGGGAGGCTGTCGACTACTGCCTCTATGAGATCCCCGACCCCAAGGAAACCGAGACGCCTCCGCCCAACGCCGACATCGAGAGCAATGAGCAGTCGCCTCTTCTGTCTGGCGGCAGCTGGTCCAACTCCAACAGCAGGCGCGCCTCAATCCGTCCTGGGAGCAGCGCCAAACGCTACCAGCTCTTGTCGTCTCTGTCCAGGCTTACCATGAGCATGCACGCAGACCAGGAAGAGGAGGATGACGACCCGACTTCTCCCTTCACGAACTTGAACGCTCTTGAGATCGCTGCTGTCGCCGATGCCAAGCGCTTCCTCAGCCAGCACGTTGTGCAGAAGATCGTCACCGGCATCTGGAACGGCGACATCATCTTCTGGGACAGCCTCTCAGTCCACGCCGAGAAGAAGCCTCGTTTCTACAACGCCCACACCGCCGACATATTTTCCCGTTTGAGAGTGCCCAAGTATCTCAAGGCGTGGGAAGCGTTCTTCTTCCTCATCTTCCTCTGCCTGTACTACTCTGTTCTCGTCGAACAGAACACTGAACGCATCACTCACAACGAAATCATCCTGTACATCTGGCTGGCAGCTTTCCTCTACGACGAGCTTAGCGAGTGGGCCGATGCCGGCACGATCTTTTACGCGACCGATGTCTGGAACCTGTTCGATATGATCATGATAGGCATTGGCATCGCCTTTGCCATTCTGCGTAAGTAAACATCACCGGAGTGAACCTGCTGTACCTAACACGTGACAGGTATCATCGGCATCGTCTACCACAACGGAAAGATCACTGACATTGCGTTCAATGTATTCGCTCTCGAGGCTCTTTTCATGGTCCCCAGAGTCTTTTCCCTGCTCAGTCTGTCGCCGTACTGGGGTACGCTGATTCCGTGTCTCAAAGAGATGGGCAAAGACTTCATCAAATTCATGGTTCTCGTCGTCATCGTCTACCTCGGCTTCCTCACGACCTTCACCTTCATCGGCCAGGACGCTTACACATTCTCCCACATGACCATGATCCTGACCAAGATCTTCTTCGGCTCGTCCTACGTCGGCATCGAAATCATGGACGACATCAACACGGTCTTTGGTCCGCCTTTGATGATCATCTTCATTGTTCTCAGTACCTTCCTGCTCATGGGTTCCCTGACCGGTATGCTGTCCAACAGCTTCTCCCGCGTCATCTCCCACGCCCGCGAGGAGTACCTCTACGTCTACAGCGTGTACGTGCTCGAGGCCTCGACTAGCAATCGGCTCACGCACTTTTACCCGCCGTTCAACCTCATCGCGCTCGTCATCTTCCGCCCTCTCCGCCTCTTCCTCCCGTCAGACGACAAGTTTCGCCAAGGCCGCATCCTCCTGCTCAAGGCTACGCACCTTCCCATCGTCGGCATCATCCAGCTGTACGAGAGCATCCGCCGCCGCGTGCTGCCCGACGAGTACGCCGGCTTCAAGGGACCCCGCGCCGCGACTGGCCTGATGAAGCAGCGCTCCAGGGGCGCGCTGCAGGTCAACCGTCCTTCCTCGGGCTACCGCAACGGCAGGTCCCCGGGCCGCCGCGAGGAGCACCTGTCTCGGCCCCACACCCGCGCCGCGGAGGTCGACGACATCGACGCCCCCTCCGCCGTCGAGGTGCGCATCTCGGAGCTCAACGAAAAGATTGACAAGCTCACTGCGCTCGTCGAGGCGATGCAGTCGCAGCAGAGCTCCCAGCAGAACACCCCTTAGACTGGCCCTGTTGGCAGTGACAATGTGTAGCCGAGCTCCCCCTCAAAGACTCGGCCCTACCGCTCCCCCCCCCTTCCCCTTCCCCCGGCTTGATGTCAGGATACTTAGCGTCTGCATGTGTGAACGTGAATTGGCCTACTTTGCATTTCCCGGTGCATCTTCGGTGCGTTCTTGGCTCGGCGTACGCTCTGCATTTACGAGATTGAGAGAGATGATGAACGTTTGGCGTGTTCGTGCTCATAGTTGATGCTTTGGCTGTATATTGGTGTACGTAGCTTGCGTGTTGGATACGTGTCTGGACTTTGGCCTCGTTTTCGTAAGATACTCAGCGAATCATATTGACTACACCCCGTGCCTTTTCCCGTTCTTACGAGGCTGAGTTGCAGATGCGTGGTGCCCAGGTCCTTCCCTACGGTCAGAAGAGGGTGCACGGAGTGTAGAGCCACCCGTTCATCTCCCCACTTTCTTTTAAACCCGACTGTAACACGGGGGTCTGTTGCCCTGAGTCGCTGGTCGCAACGTCGTCTGACAGTCGAGCCAGGCTCGGGAATACGGCACGATCTTTCGTCGATTGCAATGCAAGAAGCAAGTTCGTGGCATTGGTCGGGGCAACGTTTCTTTGATAGGACTCTCGAAGTCAAAGCAGCCGCGAATAGAACGTAGAACCACTCTCTAACGCGGGATTTTCTTCGCATCCAAGACTTGGGGCGTCGATCCGGGTCATTGTTTCACCTATTCCAGGAGAGTCAAACGTCCCTGTCTTTCTCGCCGGGGTAGACGCTATCGTCACTCCAGCATACCGTTCTCCCTTCCTGTTTTGCAATGACGAGATCTCTGGGCACCTGGTCGATAGGGCATGGGTACACGGTGACGTTGAGGGTTCGCAGCGACCGGACCACTTGCTGTCTGGGTTATTTCCCCGAGGCAGGAGAAGAAAGAGCTTGAGCTCAGCCCACGGTGTGGATGCAACTAGGAGGGGTTAGATTTAGAAGAGAACGCCATATGTCGCATAAGACATGTTCTGGTAGAGAATTTATTGTTTCCATGGGCGAGTTGGCTTGAGTGTAAATTGATAGAGTTTCGTGATGGTGCACAAGATTTCCATCCTTGGTGATTGATACATGACAGACATGCGAGGTGATTTCTGCAAGGCATCGCTGGTCGTCAACCCAGTTAACATGACAGTTGCTTGGTTTGATTCAACCACAAGCTTCTCATCTGGCCTCTCTTTCCTCTTTCGCCCCTCTTGTCATCTTCTTGAGATGCTTCGGTATCTTCAACGCCTGCCTTTGAGGGTCAGTCAAGCCTCCAATCCCACGCAGAAACACCCCATTTACGGTACATAGACGTCAAGCTGTGCTGATGACGGCTTTTGACCTTCGCCCACGCCGAATCGCCTATCAATGTTCAGCCATTCGTCAATCAAAATCGGGCACAACGATATCTCTGCGATCCGCATCCACAGCTGCTATTACCTTAGGTATGGAAAGAAGAGTAGGCGCTGTTGCCGTTACTGTCACAGAGAGTAGGCAGAAGGAGGAAGGTACGGGACGGGAGCGCGGGCCGTGGGGCGCCACCCCCCACTTCCCGAGCGCCACACTCAAACTCTGTCCCGTGCGCATAAAAATGACCGAAAACACCGCAGATTCATCACCAAACGCATTGCCTTGCAACCTCAATTAAAAAATCAGCAAAAATGCAAAAGAGAAGCGGCTGCGTGCCTGCTGTTTGTGACAAGAGTGGGATTCGAACCCACGCCAATTACTTGACTAGCACCTGAAGCTAGCGCCTTAGACCGCTCGGCCATCTTGCCTGTTGCTGTTGAGTGTGGCGGCGGCATTTTGGTCTGTGTTGGGTGTGTGCGTGGGCGCCCGGGGCGCGCGAGGTGTGGGTTGGTGTGGGTGGGGCTGGGAGTCGTTCTTGTGGCGGGCTGACCAGCTAGGACGCACCTGAAGAGGCCGTTGGCCTCTTCAGCTTCTCCAAAGGGAGGCTTCACAGGGTTCTCGAGCGATTGCTTCGTTTCCAAGCGTGACCATCGGGGTGGAAGGTGGTGGAAGGTTGTGATGATCAGTTCTGGGAGGCAATCCCTTGCTCCGCGTTCCCCAGCTGAGGGGCTAGCTGTGCGCGCCGAAGCAGACCTGCCGGTGCCGAGCCGGACTGAACTCCGACCTGTCTCGGCGACTCTTCAACGTGTGAAACCCGGTGAATGCAGGGTACTATTTCAAGCAACCCATCGAGTCTGGCTGGCCATGAGCTGCCCTCGCGGAATTCATACTCTGATACCGCATCAATTTGTAATATTTGAGCGTTACTAGACTAGTTCGTGTCAACAACTTCTTAGAGGTAATCTACGAATGTGTAGTCTCGAATTGAGACTTCAGTGAACCCGCAGCCTGAGTCGAAAGATGAAATGGACTAAGGTGATTAACGTACACTCACTAACCTATTTAGATGTGTTAGTTTCGCGAGTTTGTTTACTACCTTACTTTGACCGAGAAAACACTGCCAAACCTGGACAGCATAAACCGACCGTGGGAATCGTAACGTACCTACCCATGTACCAAAGTATCTCTCGGATCTGCTGAACTCGCATCATCGCTGGCAGCTAGGCGTAAGAAAAATGCCACATTGCAGCAAGCTTCAAGTGAGTGTATCGACCTGCAGCCGTTTTTCATCACAATGGCGTCGTCTGAAAGCTCAGACAGTCAAGCTTTCTGACGGAAAACCCCATCGCCTGTGCCAGCCGTCAATTGTGCCGCTGACTGTGACACAGTCAGCCTTCGTTGACTAAACTCAGCTGCACAAGAGCATACCACTTGTGTACACATGCGGCCAGCATGTTGGCGACCGATACTTCGCTCTTCATCTAGATCTGCTAATTCGAGTCTCCCGTAGAGTCAACTTCTCTTATTGAAGTCCCACCCCGTACGACCATTCACAGCATAGTCAAGATCGGTCGCCACGCAACTCCCATGAACATCGGCATACTCCTAGCTCGTTGGACTCAATGTTGAAGCTGCGATTTTCCCGCGACGTCGGATGAAAACGTGCATATTTCACCGGAATACGGACATGGCAGTTCCCACTGACTCCCGCCTACATTGCCCGATATTGACGGGCACATCACATCTCTAGAGGCAACACCGCCTTTTTCTCATCGTTCCTTGGCCATGTTTAGGTACTTGCGAGGCAGGTCAAAGTATAACCCGAAAGATGAGACCGCGGTCTGTAAATCCCAGGAGAACTGCAGAAACAGACCACCCGCAGCTGATTTTGCATTTCCGATCGAATCCAAAATGACGCAGATGAACGACAAGCGCGTGAAAACACTAATTCTCTCGAGGAGACTTTCTATCAGTCAATGCATGCTGTCGTCACTATCCGCCGCTCTCCCCGTCTTCAGGCCCAAAGCAAAACCGGCCCGACTGCCAGTCGCTTGTCTTCGCCGGGGCGCGGCCCCGGACCCCTCTAGCGTTGACATCCAAACCCTACCCCTCACCCTGACGACAATGGGCGATCTCAGCGACAGTTGATCCCGCCCGTGGACTGCAAAGTTCCTCGAGGTCCTTCGCTTGTTGATAAATAGTATTACCCGATGCTACCGGTCAGAAACCTAGAGACGAAAAACGCAGGCAGCGCCACCACACATGCCTTTCCAGCAGAATCTTGTAATCCACCAATCGTCCGGATTGTCGAGTCCAACACTGTTGGAGAATTATGCATTTCACCCTCGTCGTTATTATCTCAACAACCCGACGCTGGAGAGATATTAATACACACTCTACTGTAAGTAAATTCCCGCCCAGGAACTGCTTCCATCCCATTGCTTCATCTCTGACTGTCAGCTGCTCTTCCACAACCCACCCTAAATTGTCTAAATCCAGACGAACCAACTGCTGAATGTACCAAGAGCCGCAGGTATCAAAGCCAAATACACCAAAATCAGCCATGATGGACACCGCCACCAGATACAATCTTCGTGTCGGCAGTTGAACTCCGTTTAGGAAGAATAAGACAAACACGCCGAGCCTAATCGCGGAGCGAATGGCAAACCTACCCCCCAAGACGCTGGTCTTCCGCAAAGATCAAAGTATGTCTAAGGTAGTCTCAATTGCTCGGCCCACCAACCATCACATATATCTTTCCACAGGAGGAGCCCTCGCGGATAATCTCATCATCTCGTTCGCAACTAATAATTTATCTAGCATTATACCACGCCTTGTCAGAGCCAATAACTGAGCCGTCATCATTTCGTTCACACATCCGCCTAGCCACGACCATAGCTGGGAGCCACGGGGCCGCTCGCCACTTGCTGTTCTTCTTCTAAAGATTCTATCTACAGTTTGGTCATTTGTCCCATTCTCGTCACCCCTTTTGTCGTCCACCGGCGTCCTCTCCAGGGACTTTGGAGAGCCGCATGGGGACCATCTCCCCCCACCCGTATATACTCTCTCTCTCTCTCCAGACAGCACGTATCCAGAGGCGCGTCTCACAGCAATCTCGCATTAAAAGTAGTGCTGCTTTCGCAGATTCCGCATCCTCGCGGACTTTACCGGCAATTGCGGCTGAGTCATGTTCGTCGACTCCGACGATGTCGAAGGATCCTCACCGCTCGGCTCCGCCGCAGCGCCTTCCTACTGGCCCGCAGCGTTGGCGAGCTCGTTCAGCTTGCCCCGCTCCTCCTCGGTGAGCATGCCGTACCACTCCTGGAAGTTGGCCACGTTCTCGCGTGCCGCGCGCATGAAGAACTCGGTCAGGTAGGCTTGCGTCTCGTCGTCGCGCTGGCGGGCGCCCGAGCCCTCGATGAAGGACATCAGGTCCGCCTTGGTGCCGCCGAGGCTGAGGTCGAGGGTATCCGGCTCGTCCTCCCAGCCGTCGTCGTCGTTCTCCTCATCGGCGTATTCGGCAGCAGCGGCCACTGCGGCGGCGTTGGCAGCGGCGTTGGCGCCTGATGCGGACAGAAGCTCCTCAATCAGGACCTTGAGGATCTTGAGGGAGGCAGGAATGACCGTGTATTGGTCAGGGTCTAACAGGTCAGCGTCCGCAGTTCCACGAGCTTACATCCGACTTACTGGCTTTCGCGCGCGAGCGCGTCATGATTCTACCATCATTGTTGTTCATGATGAGGTCGCCCTTGACCATGGTCTGGGCAAGGCGGGGGTCGTTCAGAGAGTAAAGCTTAGACAGAGCAATAACACTGGGAGAGTCAGAGATGCAAACTCACTCAAGCCGGGAGACTTACTTTTGGCGAATTTCATCGTAACCCGCAAAACTAACAGAGTTCTCCAGCCACTTGCTAAGCACGACCTGGAGGCCAGTGTTGCCGTGGATCTGGATCTGGCTGAGGAACTCGACGACATCGTGAGCACCCACAAGGGACAGGCGCGCAAAGACGAGAATCAGAGACTGGATGAAAGGAGCAGCCTCGGCGGAGGCCAGTCTGGTCGCGACGGCCTGGAGAAGCTGAGGCAGGAAGGGTCCAAGACGCTCCTGGCCGGCCTTCTCAACAAGCTCTGCCGCGAGCCCACCGACCTCCGAGGCGGAGTTGTCCTCGATGGAGGGACCGAGGAGACGGTCAATGATGTGAAGGCAGACCTCAAGACCGGATCGGCCGTTCTCGTCGTGCCAGCCAAAGACCTGGTGGTGGTCGTGCATGAGAAGGTACTTGACGGACTCGGCGCCTGGGCGGAGGACCTCGCCCTCGTTGGACTCCATGAGGAGACGGTTGAGCTTGGGAAGAGTGGCAGCGACGAAGCCGGCGGGGAGGGGCTCGGAGCCGTGCTCGACAAGGGCGGTAAGCAGCTCAGTGGCGACAGTGACAAGAGGATCGTCCTGGGTCACATTGGCGGTGTTGAAGGCAGCGGTCAACGTAGGGAGGATCTTGGCGCAGAGTGCAGTGTAAGAGGTGGTGTCGGAGAGAGTGCGGACAATCTCCTCGAAAGCCTCGCAGATGAGCATGGTAGCCTGGAAGTTGGAAGCGCCGAGCTTGGCAACCATGAAGAGCAGGTCGACCGACGGGACATCCTGAGACAGCGCAATCCTGGTGTCGATGTTGATGGCCGCGCGCAGAGACTCGGCTAGGGTGACGAGCAGCTCATCAGCATCCTCCATCTCCTCGGGGTCCTTGTTCTGCATGTACTGAGCAATGGCGTTGATGATGGGCACTTGGCGGTCCGCAGTCACTCTGCCAGAGCGGACGAAGCCCTCGACGGCCTTGATGCAGGCGACCTGGACAACCTCCGACTCCTCGGACGTGATGCACTGAATGATGCGGTCAAGAAGGGCGGGCGGGGTCGCGAAGCCGCGGGCAAGGGTGCCTCCGACGAGGTAGCCGCGAGCCCTCAAAAGGGGCTGCTCAGCTTGGTTGACGGCAAAGTCGACCAGACCAAGGTAGGCCTCGGAGACGGCGTCGGGAATGGGCTTCTCCATGTCCTGGAAGTCGCTGAGAAGCATGTTGAACAGGTAGAGAGACGCCTCCTGGCTTCTCCACGAGGATCCGTCACCCGGGAACAGAGTCTTGGTGTAACCAAAGAGGCCCTCGACAGCCTTCTCGCTGTACCACTCGCCGAGCTTGATGAGCAGGTCGCCGGACGCCGTGCGGGCGGTGTAGTTGGCCGTGACAGAGGTCTCCTCGGCGAGGTACAGAGAGCAGTCGATATCCCACAGCTCCTCCTCCTCGCGGCTGATGCGAGAGTATCCCACCACCATCTTCATGACCTCGACCATCCAGGGGGTCTCCTGAGCCGAGGCGTGAGCCGCCAGCTGCGCCTCGAGCTCAGCCTGCACGGGGGGCGCGCGGAAGCACTGGTTGAGGAAGTCGAGCTCCTCCAGGATCAAGAAATCCAGGGTGTAGGGCAGGCTGTCCGAGTCCTCGAGGCGACCCTGGGCCTCGTGTCCAATGTAGAGGTCCTCATGCGGCTTCTGCAGCAGGGACAGCTCCTCCCAGACGGCGGTGAAGAGGCTGGTGCTGTGCGGCAACAACAGGTGGGGGAAAACCGACTTGACCTTGAGGAGGGTCTTGACAACCTGCAGCTTCAGGGCGATGATGTGGTTCCAGCTCTCGGGCTGGCCGCTGGCGAGCTCGGTGGGGGCGTCGGGCAGACGGGTCTTGAGGACCTGGGCGAAGAAGGGGTACCAGTCCTTGAGGGCCTCCTCGGCGAAGCCCTTGACCTCCTTCATGTGGTCCTCCTTGACGATATCCATGAGGTCGAAGCACGAGCGGAAGACGGAGATGGCGAGGGCGCGCAGATTGGGTTTCCGGCCCTCGTTCAGGGCGACCTCGGTGACGGCCTTGACGATGTCGCGGGCCATGGTGAAGAACTGGTCCTCGCTCAGGGACTCGTCAATGATGTCGCCGAGGACGCGGAGGGCGCCGTGGAGCTGGACGTCGGTGCTCGTGGGGATGACGCCCAGGACGGTGGGCAGCAGTTGGGGCCATCGCTCGGGGAAGTCGGCCGACGCAATCTTGCCAATAGCATAGCTAGATGTTGGGCACGGCAGTCAGCTTAGGCCGTCTCTGGGATCTCCCATCCGCGTGCGCGCGCGCCTGGCGACGACGGGCGGAAGGAGGGACTTGTGTCTCTGTAGATACCGCAACCACCATACCTTGCCGCAATCTTCACAAGTCTCTTGTCCTCGTTGCTCAGTGCAATCTCAAGCAGGGTGTTCCGCAGCTGGTCGCGGGAGGCATCGGAGATTTCGACGGGGGCCTCGGAAGCGTCGCGGTCCTCGGGGCTCCAGTTCTTCTCGATGAAGAGGCGCAGGGTGCTGAGGGCGGCCTGGCGGATGCCCGTGTCGATCGAGGTGTGGTTGGCGATGTTGGCGAGCGAGGTAGGGAAGGCCGGGTTCGCACGCGCGTGCTTGAGCTCGATCTCGGCCTGCTGGCGGGGGCCCTGCTCGGTGCTCTGGGTGTTCGCCAGGAGCGAAACCAGCTGGTCCTCCATGGTGGGCGGGTTCTCGACGCGGGTGGGGAGGAGGGGGGATCGTGGGAGGTGAGGCGCTCGTCTTGTCGGGTCGCGTGTTGCTGTTGCTGTTGTTGCTGCTGCTGTTGTGGCTCGAATTCTCTCCGTCCCGGTGCTTTGGGTTCCCGTATGCGCCACACCAGAGAAACGTGTCGCAGAGGATAAACAGGTGGTGGAGTTCTGGTGTCGAGGTGATTCGAGAGAGAGTCGGCCTGGAGAGGGGAGGAAAAAAGTCCGAGGCTGACTCAACCTGACGTGCACACGGGAGGCGGTGGGTGTGGGCTCTCGTGGGTTATGTGCGTGCGGGCGGGCGTGTTGTGTGTGCGTGTAGGTATGTTGTGTGCGTGTGTGTGTGTGTGTGCGGTGGTCTCTGATGATGTTTCTCTCTCCGTCTGTCTTTTTTGGCGGGGTGGTTTACCGTTTAGACGCGCGAGTGGAGCCGCCACAGAGCCACAGCCCACTCTCTCACAGGCCAGGAAGGAGGCTTGCCCACTTGGGTGGTAGGTGCCAGCTTGTTTCCTGAGCCCGAAGGAGGGGTCGGTCGGCAATTTTCAGGTGGCAGGCCCAGCGCCGCCAGGTCCCCTTCCAGCGGAAGGGGTACGTACTGGCCACATCCAATGTCCGGCGACGCTGGCCCGACGCAGTGGGCCCCGCGAAGCCAGGCACCGGCCGGGCACGGGCCGCATCGCGGTCGCAGCAATCCCTCCTCTTCTTCATAGAGGTGCCCAAGGCCCCAGGGTAGCGCGGGGTCGTCCGTCGGGCCCGGGCGGTGTGTGCACACACACACACAAACACACCGTCCATAGACGCAGGCGCAGGCGCAGAGAGAGAGAGACGGTGAAGAGTCCGACGTTGATCCATCAGCCGTACGCCGCCAGCCACACCTTCACAAGCCAAGGCCCGTCCATCTGAGGCGACATCTCCAGCAACAGAGTCTACCTACCTAGGTACCTTGGGTAGGCCACGTAGTCTAGACAGGCATCACTTTCACTCACACATAGGTAGGGAACCAAACATCTGCATCTTCGTTATCCTCGATTCATCCACTCCGTATACACATCCATGGCCACATGGCGACGCTGTCCACTCCAGCGGCATACCTCCACATCCCACATCAACCACAAAAAAGTCCGAATGTCCATTCCGTCCGGTCCATCTGGTCGGCCTGCCTACTGCCCACCTGCCTGCTCAGGCCCGATCGAAAGAAAAGAAAAAGCCCTGTCCTCCTTCGGTCGTGCGAAACCAACAAATCAGACCGTCATAGTTAAAAAAAGTAGTAGTACACCCCAAACCCTGGACTCGCTCGCAACGCATATTTCCCCAAAAACGCCACAAGACCATCCCGACACATTCTGTTCTGAGCCGACTTCTTTGTTCTTCACACCGTTTTTTATCACGCGTCGCCGCCCTTCATCAGCGTCCGCAGGCTGACAATCTCCCGCTTCAACCGCGCGTTCTCCTTCTTGATCCTCGCCGTCTCCTCGCTGTGTTCACGCAGGCTCCGGAGGAGCTCCTCCTTGTCTTCGCGGCCCTTGCCCTTGAGTGCCTTGACAATCTTGCCCAGCTCGCTGTTGAACTTTTCGTACATGAGCTCGTTCTCTGCTGTCGCCTCTCGGTAGAGCTGATCGATGCTCTTGACCTTGGTCTCTGAAGCCTTGAGCGTGCTCTCCATGTCGCGTTGGATCGACGTCTGTCGCTCCGTGAGCTCTGCCATCATGTTCGGGATTCGATCCTCGAGTGTCTTGACCGAGTCCGTCAGATTGCGCAGGTCCACCGTGTTGGTGCGCGTGCCGAGACCCGAGTTGACCCGCGACATCTCTTCTGCGATCTTGGAAAGCTCCGACTTGAGCGATGCGTCCACATCCTCGACTGCCTTCTTCTCGGTCTGCAGTCTTTCTCGCAGCTTCTGAGGTGATTGGAGGCGCAGTTTACCGCTGCTGCCGGGGGGCTTGCCAGGGCTGGTGGATGGGCGGGGAATAGAGTCTGTTGAGTGGCTACCAGGAGGACGCGTCGGCCTGAGGGTCGGGATATTCGACGTCGACAGGCCTCTGCCGTGCCCCTTAGGCGTGTTTCTGGGCGTGTTCTCGCGGTCGGCAGGCGCAGGCGTGTGGGGAGAGTGGAGGGCATGGAGAGGATCGGGCGACGCGGGGTTCTCCTTCAGGCGAGGCGACACCATGCGAGGAGACCGCAGACTCTGGGACGTCGGGCTTATTGGTATCCTAGACGGCGACGGTATCCGTGGTGTGGAGTTAAACTTTTCCGAAGTCTGTTTGTTGATGCGCAGCGGCATCAAGGCCTCTTCGATCTTCTCCTGCGGGTCGTCAATGGTCGCGGCGGCCATCAGACTCCTCAAGTCAGATAGCGAGCTGCGACGCTTCTTCTTGGACGATTTGACGGGCGTCGCCTCAACATCGGGCTCGCCAATGGTCTCGAGCCGCATATCGAGTCGCTGTGAGCTGGTAGGCCTAGGCACCTCGTCAAAAGCACCAGCCAGGGGCGGTCTGTCTCGGGAACCAGGCCGCCTAAGCTTGTTGGGCCGCTGATCGCCAGAGTCGATGGACCTTGCGCGTGCCGATGTCATCTTGGATAAACTAGAACTCGAGGCTGCATCGGCAGACGCGGGATGTCGGCCGTGTTTGCTGAGAGTGCGCCAGACCGACGGCCGCTCCGAGTCGTTCTTGCTATTTTGCCGGAGCAGGGAGTCGAAGCCAAACTTTCGACGGATGGAAGACGTGTTTGACGTGAGTGAGCCCGTGTGCGACTTTCCGCTGCGAGAGTTCATAGACTCGAACGCTTGCTGTACCGTCAAATGGATGCCAAAGCCACCGTCGTCGAAAATCCTGTCGCAGTCTTCAACCAGGCGATCCAAAAGGTTGATGTAGTTTTGCGCAGTGCCGTCATGGACTAGGAGTTCCGCGAATGAGACCGTCAGAATTCCCCTGTCACCGTCGTTACCACATCCGTCGAGCAGGTCGGCAAGGAGCTTGATAAGAGCTGTGAATGCCCTCTGGTTCTGCGGTGCCATGTCCTTGAACATGAAGTTGACAAAGTCGGCAAAGTTGCCCGGGACCTGTCGGTTCATCCGCTCCAACAACGTATCGAGTGCTTGCTTCGTCATGATTGGGCCCATCTGCTCGCACCATGCAATGCGGATGAACTTCTCAAACGCCACGAAAATGACGTCGGCTCCCAGCTCTGATGAGGCGTCGAGGTCGAAGGGACTCTCGATGAGGCGGTTGTACAGGTCGTTGACTGACAGTTCATCTGCCGCTGACCGGTTGATGAGCATTCGCCCGACGATGCTGCCCTTGCGAGACTGCAGGCTGGCGACGTATCCCGTAAATGTCTGCTCCAGCCGCACAAGCGGGTTTTCGGGACGATCGTCGCCGCTCATCTTAATACCATCCTTACCCCTCGCAGAACCGAAGACGGAACCTGCCTCGCTGCCCGCCTTTGACGGCGGAGGTGGCGGGAAGACGTTTGTGACAGGCGTGCGGCTGTGCTTGGGTGGACTATGTGCCTCGGTGTTGGTGGAACCGCCCCAGATGCTCGAGAAGAGCCCCTTGACGGGCGATGAGGCCAGGAACGATCTCGTCTTCTCTGCCCTGGTCATGAGGGGCAGGCCTTTCAATATTTTGGTGTAATATGAGACCAGCGCGGGCGCCAGCCGGAAATTTGATGCGTTGAATTGCAAGCTGAGCAGTTGGATTACTATGCACGGTTAGCGAGACGGCCTTTCTGGAGACAAATGATCTTACTTCGTCGAGTGAGCGTTGGTAAAAAGTCATCCAACGCCACATCATCTGCGAACTGCCTGCCATTGAGGCCGGCCGTCTGCATGTTCACTCTCTTGAGATCGCCGCTCCTCACGTTGACCGTAATTTCGACGCCGTAGTGACCGACGGGTGCCCCCTTGGTACCCTTGTCGTGGTCAATGACGATGCGAATTGGCGCCGGCTCTCGTCTGCCTTCGATCAACTGGTCTGCGCCCTCCTGAAATACTGCGGCAAAAATTCCAAGGTTGTTGTCCTGCATCCTGACGGAGCGAAGGGACCAGCAGGGGTCTTCGCGCTCCTTTTCCGAAAATCGCCCTTCGACGCGAGCTTTGACAATGTCCTCTGTCCATTTGGAACCCTTGGCTTCGAACGCCTCCTCGAGCAGGAAGCAGCGCGATGTGACGGCTGTGCCTGTGACCCACTCTCCCGCATGCGCTCCCTTCATTTCCTGAGTTGAAGTCATCCAGACCAGAGTGCCATCCGCGGACTCGGTGAAGCGGATGTCCGCGAGGATGTGCCAGCCGGTGAAAGCAAGTTCATAGGACGCTTGACCACCCGCGGCATTGGTCATGGACATGAGGAGGCCAGCTGCTGAAGGCTTGTCGATCTCACGCAGGAGGTCCCGCGCACTCGTGGGCTTCGGACCCAGCTTCTTAAGAATGACGAGACAGTCTGAAAAGAGGAGGAAAATGCCAGCGCGCTCTGACATTTGTGGCGGGTCAAGCAGGCGATAAGGCGCGGGAAGCTCGACAAAGTCGGCCGCGAGGACCAACCTGCCCTGAGGCTCGAGATCCAGGGGCCAACTCTCGACCAGGTTTCGCAGGCGGCCCGTCACGTGCGGTTTTTCGGGGATGGGTTCGTCCATCGAGCAGATGTTGGTGATTATGTCGCGCGCCTTGAGCATCGGCTGCAGCGCGGGGTGCGTCATGGGGAGACATGACACGATTTGGTCGATGAGGAGACTGTAACGCGGAAGGCGCTGGACCGGCTCGATAAGAACGGAGCGGACGGTCTGCTCACCTGTCTGGATGACTCGTTGCCTAAAGCTCGACTGCTCGTTGAGAAACGAGTTGAGCAGTGTGGGGAAATGTTGGCTTGCGCGGATGTAGTCCTGGTAGCATTCGGTAAACTTGGGGAACCACTCGAGGAAGATTCTCGCAATCGCCAATGCGCCGCTGGGGTCCTTTGCCTTGGACGGCGATCCCAGCCTGGAACCCGTCAGCGCAACCGTTGTCGTCTCCATGTCCTTCAGCGCCTCCTCTTCGGTATCGTCCATGATCTTGCGCAGCTCCTGCATGAAGGCGGAGTTGATCTGGAGTATCTTGTCTGCCGATTGGGGGAAGAGCTTCTCAAGCTCCTCCTCGGACGGGCTCAGGCTGCTCGGGTCGCGCTGCTTGGCCGATTGTCTAAAGTCGTCGGCGATGTGCTTGACCAGCTCGTTCAGCTTCAAGACGTATCTTTCCTCGGTGTCCACGAGCTCCCCGAGCTTCATCCTCAGATCCACCTTTTGGTCCTTGGAGAAGGACTTGCTGCGATTCAGGGAAGTGGGCTTCGACGGCGCCCGGCGTAGTCTCGATGTGGGAAGGAAGACTGGATCTCCCAGCAGCTTCACCAGCGAAGAGTATCCCCCATACTGCCGCAGCGTCGGGTCCAAAATGTCATCCTCGTCTTCGGGCACGTCCTCCAGGTCCTCGGGCTGCAGCGGCACGATGGAGCCGGGCGGCAGGATAAAATCGACGTCCACATTGCTCAGGTGTTGGGTCTGGAGGGCGGTGTGCAGAGTATCGAGAACCTCGGCCGTGTTCTCGCTCTTGATCATGTTCTTGGCCAGGTCGGCGGCATGCTGCTCCCCGAACAGGGCGGGCCCACTTCCCGGGCGGCGTCCCCTCGTGGTCGGGTACGTGTTCTTGAGGTGGTTCTTGACGACTTCGGGCAGCTCCTGGAAGTACTTGTAGAGGCCAAAGGCGAGGCC
This sequence comes from Colletotrichum tropicicola, assembly GCA_025962755.1. Classification (NCBI taxonomy): domain Eukaryota; kingdom Fungi; phylum Ascomycota; class Sordariomycetes; order Glomerellales; family Glomerellaceae; genus Colletotrichum; species Colletotrichum tropicicola. Next base: position 99,990 of record JAOWMA010000004.1, read on the forward strand.
GCGGTAGATCTCGTCGCCCTGCCATTCGCGCGGCAGGTGGTTGACGACGGCGTAGAAGGGCGAGTTGGGCTGGATGGTCAGGCGCGGGAAGGACTGGAAGCCGGCGGGGCTATAGACGTGGATCTGGACGCGGGAGCTGTTGAGGGTGTAGTTTGCGGTGGTGGAGGGGCCGTGGAAGACGACGACGGGCAGGTGTCCGAGGAGGGGGTCGGTGGCGTGGTAGAGGGTGAGGTGCTCGGCGGACAGAGCCAGCTCTTCCGTGACACGAACCATGGTCGGGGTTGCTGGCGGTGCGGTCGGTCGGTCGGTCGGTCGGTCGCGTGGCCTCGTCAATGGGCCTGGGTCATTGCTGACTGGCTGGCGTACTAATCACACAAAAGGGAGAGGGGGCGACGACGGTAAACGAGTGTGACTGTGTGCGTGTGCCTGTCGATCGCGTCGGGCGCAAGGGAGTCGAGGAGAGTGGCGGTCGGGTCGGGATCAAGACGCAGCGCAACGGCGGCGGCGGCGGCGGCGGCAACAACCAGCGATTGCGATTGCGATGCGACGGCGAGGACGACAACAGGACGAAAGCGCAGCAAGTGAAGACGAAAAGGGTTGGAAAAACAAATTAGAGGCAAAAAGAGTGTGACGAAAAGGCGGCGAGTGCCAGGCTGGCTAGCGCGTAAAGGTCGACAAGACGAAGCTGCAAGTCGGCAATTATCGTGTTGTGTCGGTGTGAGTTGGCTGGCGTTGAGCTCGGCCGGGGTCGAGACGAGTCGAGTCGGTCGCAGCGTCGGTCGGCGGTGGGTGGAGGAGTCGAGTCGAGTCGGGTAGCACTGTGACAGTGGTTGCGGCGCACCTCGAGGCAAGGTCCAGCAAGGCAAGCAGAAGCAGGTACCTACAGCGACGGGCGAGGTGCTGGGGAGGTGAGGCGAGGCGAGGCGAGGTGAGGTGAGGTGGTTGTCAAGGTGGGCGGGCGGGCGGGCGGGTGGTCCGTGGGGCGCGTCTTGTTGTTTGTTGATATTGGAGCTGGGCAAGTGCGATCCAACGTCAGGGCCAAAAAAAAAAAAAAAAAAAAAGGGGAAGGGTCCCTTCCTGGGCAGGGTACCTAGTGCAATGACAGGCGAGCCCTGTCAGACGTTTGTTGTTGATATGTCTTTGTTGACCGAGACGCAGTGAAACAAAAACAATTCCTCCTTTTTTTTCTTTCTCCGTCTCTTTGCCTGTTGCCCCTTCACCGACACTCGATACAATGCGGGAGCACGAGAACAAAGAGACAAGTGACGGAGAAGTGGGAGAAGAATGACGACAAAACGCAGACCAGGGGCACAGTGGAGGGGGGCTGGGAACTATGCGACACAGGACGAACGCCTCAGAGGCTCAGGCTCGGCCCAGACCCGTTTGTTGCGAATGGCTGCGACGGCTTGCTCAGGCGAGAGAGACAACACACACACGCACTATCGAAGAAACAAAATTTTCAGAAAAAAACGGCCGTGGGCGGCGCACTACGTGAGACTATCGACTGGGGGCCGCCGCGGTGCCATGCCATGCCATGCCAGGCCGCATCCCAGGGGAGAATTTTCACCGTCTGCTGCTCTGAGTGGTGTTGGTGATGAGGAGCTGCAGACAACTTGCAGCCGCGACGACGCAGGGCCGCGAGTCCAGGCCCAATGACCGACTGCTGCCCGTACCAAGCAGGCTCAGGCCCGATGAAGGAAGGAGACAGCCTGGTGAATGGATACTTACCTACTTCATGGAAGGCGCAACCTGGGAGGCAGGGAAGAACGTCTCCACCTCACCGATACCCGAAAAAGTCAACATGGCCAATGTAAACACACACAACACCGGACCCGCGTCTCCCCCCAACCAGCAGCCGCTAAAACAAGGCACATCGCGCCTAAAAAAAGCTCGGACGGCCCGGTGCAGCCAATCACCTCCCCGACGGCCCCACCAGATCCCTGAGCCTGCCCTGGGGGGTGCACGTCCCTGTCTCCTCTGCCAAATCAGCGAGAGTCCCGCACGTACCACCGTCGAACCCCTCCTCCGTCCGCCGCCACTCCCAATCTGATCCAATCTCGGACCCTCCCTGTCACTCTTCAAGTGTCCAGTCCAGGCTGTCTGTGGCTGCCTCACCTGAGTTTTTCCCCGCACCAATTAGACGGCACCTGATTCGACCTCACCGACCTCGCCGCACCACATTTCCGTACCCGCTGCTGCTGTTGCGCACGCACGCACGCACATCCACCGCCCAACACGTGTGTTCCTCTCACTGAGACCTCACCACCCATCCAACACGTGTATAACGGCGGTCAAGCCAAGCGCGAAACCTCCCCTCAAACCTCTAAACCCGGCGACGACACCAGAAACCATGTCGACCCAAGACGCGACCGGCATTCCCTTGACCCATGCCCCGGACGCCCGCGGCTACAAGCTCATCGAGCTGCCCCCCGAGCTCGAGGCCCTGCTCACTGCCGAGGATGCTCCGGTGTAAGTCACACCCCCCTCCCTCAGTCTGCCGCTGAGCCTCAATCACGACACCCGCTCTTACTTCAACCTCATCCCGGCGTGCCTCGTTCCGCCCCCTGTCGTCGTCTCAGGCACGCTTGCTCACATGCCCAGCATAACCCTCACCTCAACGCCAGCCACTGCCCTCCTCAAGACGCCGGACAAGACGTACAAGCTCCTGCAGAAGAACACGTCAAACTCCCTCATCCTCCTGACGCCGCACTCATCTGCCGCATCGGCTTCAGACACCCCCACTCCCGGTCTGGGCGCTATTGCCACCATCCACGAGACCATCGAGCTCGTCGCACAGACCGAGCCCCAGACCATATCCAACCTCAAGAACACTGGCAGCAAGGGCAAGTGGCACGAGAAATTCGGAAGGGGCCGGTAGTCTCATCACTTCGCAAACGCCTTGCGACCTTTCCTTCTGCCTTTGCGATATTACTGTATTACCTATCAAGTACAACAGTCGCTGCTCGTAATTCACACATGATACCCCTGCTTCCTGATGCACACGAGCTCCAAAGGCAATGCTGAAGAAAATCACGAGACTCAATCCGCCAACGCCTTGCTAAAATGCCACTTACATCTTGATGAAAGTTCCGAATGAGAAACATCAAGGAAAGACCATCGTCAGTCGCCGAGTGTCGTCCAGAAGAGCACCCTGTCCATTCTGAGATCAATGTCTCGTCATCCAATGAATCTTGTAGGACGCAGCTCCGTGGGCAGTCTGGGTATCAAGTCCAACAATAAAAGGTCAAGAGGCTCAGTCCAGCTCCAAGGGATTGTCACTGGTTCTGCCAGGCTTGGCCATCTCCTTGCGCTGCCGAACCATGTGGTTCACATACGGGTTTGGCCACGGGTGTCCCGGCTGAAGGTAATTCTGTCGGCCGAGATTCAGGCCAACAGGAGGTGGCATGTTGGGAATCCTGTGACCGGCAGCCTGTCCGGCCAGCGCAGCTCCAAACTGCATCGCCTGCTCGGCCTGCTGCATTGCCTGCTGCATCTGCTGCTGCATCTGCTGCTGGGCTCGCTGTTGGACCTGGTAGAAGTTGTTCTCTGCCATTGCAACGCCACCCGGAAGTCCCCCAAAAGCAGCACTGCCCAAGTTTTCGCGACGAAGGTGCACCGGCAAGTAGGGCTGGTTGATTGCTACCGGAGTGTTCAAGTCGACAGGTTGGGGCCGAATTTGCTCAGCCTGCCCTGCCGCCGAATGAAGCTTCTTGATTCTATGGTGGGCTTCTCTGGACTTGTTGTCATCCACGGGCTGGGGGTTTGCAGGCGGATTGTAAGGCTGCCATAGTTGCCATGGCTGTTTCTCCAAGGGTTGTTTCTCCCAGGGCTGTTCCTCCCGCTGGTTGCGATTGACCTGAAAGGGCTGTCTAACCGGCTGCGCGGGAGAAGGCCGCGCCAGCATCGGCAGCTGAGCCAGGTGCTCATCGTGCTCCTGTCTATTGCGCAAAATGTCACCAATGAGTCCTGCGGGCTGTCGATCTGGGTAGTAGACAATGCCCGGCACGGCGATCTGGTGCTGTAAATCCAAGTCGACTCGGGGCTGAGGCGGGTTAGGTACGAGCACAGGTCCCGGTTGCATCGCTGCTAAATCAAAATACCGTCCATTTACTAATCGATGGCGGCGATGGAACATGTTGGCGCGTTCTTTTGCTCCTTCCTTCTCCGTGCTCTCTTGCTGGGCACCTTTAGATATGTCGAATTTGAGGAGGTCTTCATCGAGCTCCGGGTTGTCGTCCATGACCTTCTTGCGGGTTCGTTCTTCGGCTTCTTGCACCTCTTTGTCATGGCGTTCCTTGACAGGCTCGAACAGGGGACAGTTGCCTTTCTTCCCGCCTCGAGAAGAATCGTCGAAATGAGAGTAGTCGCAAGACTTGGAGCAGACGTAGCATTGCACATTGCGACAGCCCGACCTAGTGCATGTCATCTTGTTGCAGCCTTCTTCCTTGATAAATGGGGTGCCACCTGTGCAAGTCAGCAAATGTTACGCCCCAGTCTTGATTCTCAGCCCTACATTTATTGCACTTGCGAATCAGGGCGGCTGACATTGCCTCCTCGATTTCGCGTCGAGCTGAGATGCCATTCTCGCGAGCCGCTTCCTCGCATGTCCTGGGAACATGTGTTTCTTCCCTGCAAAGCCGGCAGCTGACTACCTGACACTCGGGATTGGCGCACCTGAACTCCTTGTTCTCCTCAATAGGGGGATACTCGGCAGCAAAGGGACAAAATGGACAGGTCTCGAGATTCTCGACGCCAGCCATTCGGAGGACAGCTTCGCATTCGATGCGATCCAGGGCGGCAATCAATTTGTCGTCCAGAAACATGGAGCGCTGAGTGTTGGAGAACCCGGCGCTGCACCCATCCATCGACATGCAGACAAGCTCATACTTGGAGAGACCGATGGCATTTTCGGCATTGCGTTTTGCGCAATCGATGCAGAAGTACTGCAGAGTGTCAGGGACAGAAAACGTTACCGCAACGAAAAGAAAGATGGACAACACTTACATGCTCTTTGGTTAGACTGGAGCAGCTAACCATGCGGTTCATTGCAAAGTCCCCAAAGCAGCACCCGCATTCAGTGGCAGTGCCATCTTGCTGGGCTCTTTTGAAGTTTTCCTCCTCCGCCCGTTCTTTGTCCTTTGCCGAGTTACGTTTCGCATCTTGTGCATCGCGCACCAACCGAGCAGCTCGGAGTTCCTCGAGGGCTCTTTTCTTATCGGGATTATCTTGAGACTGAATGGTTTGGTCCAGTCGTGCCTCGGTGTAGTCGGCCAAAATGACTGTCCTGGTTTTTTTCATCTCAAAGCCGTCTTGTAGGCCCCCGGCCACCCAAGTACGGTTGATTTCGTCGAGGGCCAGATATGTTCGCAGGAGTAAGTTTTCCTTCTCCTCGAAGAGTTTTGTAATGCTCTTCATAGTCGCACGAGGGAAATCTTGAGCCAGAAGCTTCTTCCTGTTGCAAGTGTCAGCCCCTTGCGTATTGCTAACCGAGATACAGAGGAATGTGCGCAAGAGCTTGAATGCAGAAACTTACGACAGGGTGACGTAGGAAGGCGACGTCTCCCTAAGACGGCCGGCATGGTCATACTTCCGTCGGACTTTGGACGCTTCATCGACATCTTCAGAGCCTCCGCGCTTGCGTTTCAGGCTCTTCGTACGAGACTTCTTCGGGTACGACTTGCCGCCATCGATGCTGCCCAAGATCGCGTCAATGACCTGACCATGATCGTAGCGGAGGTCGGTCGCCGTCTTTTCGAGGTAATCGGGGCAGATGTCCGGGAACATATCAAGAATGGCAGCCGTGCAGGCGCTCTTGATCTCGTCGGCTGTGTCCGCCATTGGTCGGAGAGGAAGAGTGAAATTTTGGCTCGGTTTCACGGGGCCATTGGCTACGGGAGGGGTCGCTGCACGCTTTCTTGGTCTTGGTGAACGGATTCTGGCGTCGTTGTGGCCCACGGGTGTCTGGTTTTGAGACAGACAAGGGATACGAGGACGCGGCGTAGGAGGCTGCGGAGTCCGATTCCTGGGGATAGGTGCTGGAGAGTGTGCTGCAGGTGCCTGACGGCCAGGGGGAGCAGCGGGAGCTGGAAGACAGGCGGCCGGAAGACGAGTGGCAGGGCCTGGGGGGCGAATGGCTGGAGGCGGAGGCTCGACGGCAGGTATTGCTCGCAGAGGAGGTGGAGGTGGAGGTGCTGGTGCTGGTGCAGGCGTTGGTTGCCGTTGCCGCTGTAATGGTGATGGAGTATGTATTCCACCTTGACGCTTGATACGGTCAGCTTTTGCCTGCTCTCGCTGAGATTTGCTCATTTTCGATCCCATGGTTGACACGAAGCCTAGGCTCAGGATATGGGATGACGATGATGGAGAAGGCAGATCCAGGCAGAATAACGATAGTGAAAACGAACAACAGTGAGGAGGAGATTCCGCGAGCCAAAGTGCAAAGGTGACTGAGGCAGGAGTAGGAAAGAGGGGTTTGACGTAGTAGACTTCAGTTGAGGCGGTGCAGGATTGCAGGAGGCAGAAGTCAACCTTGAGAAATATGCACATTGGGTGGGGATGTTGCTCTCCAGCACGCCCGTCCCGTCTGGCAGAGGCCATGGGGCTGAAGAAAGCGCTGGGGAGAATGGGCAGAAATGTAGGGGTGAGGATGTTCCAAGAGACGAGGCGGAGCGAGCTTCGACACCGAAAACATGAGAGAAGAGGCCGGACCTACCTAGAAGACCGCAGCGGCCGCGAATGAAAGGCCGTTTTGATGCCCGCACGCCGGAGAGGGATCGGGTCGCGGATGGGGCCAAGGCCGGAATCTCGGGGTGTACTCGACGATGGGAGCGAGCGGTGGTGAGACGGGAAACCGGATATCGAGGTTGAAAGAGTGAGGAAGTATCAACAATGGATCGGGTGGTAATCTTTTTTGTTAAAGTCCTGTCGCCTTTGACTTTACTTTTGGTGCTCTGAGGTAAGGTATCCAAGGAAACTTGAGCTAAGATAGGCAAGGTAGGCAAGGTAAGGTACCTTACGGATAAGTGAATGGGAAAAAGGACCAAAAAAGCAGGCGATCAACGAGTGAAGGAAGCCGCAAAAAAGGCAAGGCGCAAGGCAACGTCGAACTGCGACCTCGATCGGTGAGTGCTGCCTTCACCTCAGGGGATGAAATACAGAAAGGTTTTCGGCCTGGTCAAGGTGGCCCGAGAAAAGTCATTCGGGCCAGGCAGTCGGAGCAGCTGGACACCTCGAATCTGGTTCGGCTCGACAAACGGAAAGAACCTTGAGGCCAGGCGAGGCAAGGCCGGGTGAGTAGGTAAGGTAAGGCGGCGGCTCCCAAACGGAGAGCCCTTCTGCTGCCGTGCGCCTGCGAGCCCCTCTCTGACAATCAATCGCCTGCGCTGCCTCGGATCGTGCAAGTGAGCGCAGTTAGACGGCGGCGACAGCGCCCATCGAGGCAGGTTTTTTTCTTTTTTCGCAGATGCGCAGCGGCCAGAGTGCGCGGCCGGATCGCGAGGCATCGACGGAAATTATGAGGTGATGTTGGCACGTCCAGACGGGTCGCCGGGTTTGGTGGATCGCCAACAGCCCCGAGAACTTGGACGCACTTGGAGACCCTAGCGCCAATCGGTGCAGGGGGGGCCCTGGGGGTCTCAAAAGGGTACATGATTATTACCTAGCATGGCGCTGCGGAGGCGGCTCGAATTGGAGGCGGGAGTGGGAGCCCGGATGACTTCGTCTCTTCACTAACAGCGGTACCGCCATAGGAACAAGTCGCGGGACGTTAGCACGCTGCGGAACACTGCAAAAAATAGAAATATGCTTCTTCGCGCTGTCATATTTGGTCATGTCGATATACAGGCACCAGCCGGTACCAGTTGCCCTCACAGCGTTGGGTAACAACCGGCCGTCGTCAATGGACCGGCCAAGTACACGGGATATGGACGACTCGGGCCCAAGCACCACCATCGCATGTCATCTCCATGTCTCCTGTGTGATCAGCTGCCCCAAATCCGCACACTAGGCGTCGTAAATCCGACCCTTCTCCACCCCGAGCCAACGCATGCCAGCATGGTATCGAGGCCTTCGCCTTTCCATTGGCGACGACGGTTGATGTTGTCTCGCTCCATGCATGCCTGGCCCAACTGGGCATGGACCCCCGTCAATGGTGGCACAGACTGCCGCCCCTCGTTTTCTTCAAAGTGACACCATTATTAGTATCTGACCTGGCTGGCTGCAAGAGGGTAGAAGTAGAGTCCGCACAGTCAGGCTCTCCGCCGATGGTGTAACATTCCATCCCGTTTGTCCTATCAAACACCGACTTGTAGTATCGCCAAAGCCAAATACTCCCCCAAAAGCCAGTGGAACCACTCTATGGCATCACGCATAGTCGTCGTCTGAATCCGCGAAATCATCGTCGTCCTCGCTTTCGGAAACAGGCTTCCGCCGACGCCTTGTCGACCGCTTTGTGGCCTTTGCTGCCTTCTTGGCTCGCGGTTTAGCCTTGACCGGAGCGGGGAGGGGTTCGGCCTCGGGGGAAGGTTCATCCTCCGCCGCACCTTCCGCGCTTTCCGTAACACCAGGCTGCTTGTCGTCGCCGTGGTCTACCACAAGTGCATCGTCCATATCTGCATCATCGTCTTCCTCATCCACCACCGGAAAAAAGCTTGACGTGAACCCCTTCGGCTCGACCTCTTCTTCGTCGTGTCCCTCCGGGAAGAACCCGCCGGCCATTTCCTCGTCACGCATCTGCATGGTCTCTGCCAGCTTCGATGACTCCCCATCCTCCTGCGTGTCCTTGGACCTGTTGGCCGTGCCGTTCTTTTGGAAGACTGGCACATTGTCGTCGACGTGCCCGTAATCCTGCCGAATGCGCTCGACAATTCGGAGACCTTTGAGAAACTTGCTCCACAGTCTCAGCGCTTCTTTCCGTCGCTTTTCATCCTCCTTGCGCGCGCGCTCTGCCTCGTCCTTGCGGATCTCTTCCATGACCTGATCGTGGTATTCTTCAGCAATGACGACGCCTTGAATGACAGGCACCGCCATTCGATTACCAAACTCAAAGTCTACTACCGCCTCGGCGTAGTCGATGCCGAGTCTCTTGCAAACTTTGACAGCTCCTCGGAAGGGCACATGAACGGCACCTTCAGGGCACATGTGCTCGGCGAAGAGATCGATGTTGCTAGAATCTGTCAACAAAGTGATAATGCCATCGATGAAGCAACTTACCCGTAGCCGTTCTTCGGAATGATGCCATCTTTGATGGGATCCGGGATAATCCAGTCCGTTTGCTCAAAGCTGTATAGTCCCTGAAGAACCTTCTCGCCGCTGATGGCCTCGGCTTCTGCGATTTCTCGCCGCCTGTTGGTCGTTGCAGCGCGATACGGTACTCTCTTGAGTGGTTGCTCGCCTGCAATAGGCGCCCTGCCTTGCTTGTGCCACGTTTCTGCACTCTTGACATTGACGACATCCTTCCTTGAGTAAACTGGCTCCTCGGATATTTCTCCGCCTTTGCCTTTGTTCTTGAATGTCTTGACAGGAGCGGCATTTGGCAGAAGTGCCTCCTCCCGTTTGAGATGGCGCTCGAGGCAAAACTCTTTCGACTGCTTGTAATAGGCCAGAGTCTCACTGCCTTCTTTCACCTCCTTCTTCTCGGGCTGTGCAGGCTTCAACTCGGTCGAATCTTCTATCTCATCCACCTCCGTAAGCGGGTGCTTTCGGCTGCCCCTGATGAATCCATGCATGGCGGTCTTGAACCAGTCAACATGGTCGTAGCGCTTTACTTTACCGTGTCTGTTGTAAATGGGAATCTTTTCGAGTGGCATCCTCGTGCCCTTCGTCCGTCCCGGCCAAAGCTGCTTTCTCAGGTAACGAACTGTCACATCCTTGGCCGTACCATCCTGGGAGAAACCGACCACGTATGCCATGACCTCCTTCGCCTTGTCTGCCTTTCCTCCACGGGGCTCTAGCGATTCAACCAGCTCTCGGTTGGTGCCCACGACGTTCTTGACAATCGGGTCAACCGGAAGATATCTCTTCGTCACGGGTGACATGACCTCTGTCCAGTAATGTGGGAACTCCAGATCCTTATCGAACTTCTTCATTGGCGTCGTTGATTTTCGCGGTGTAATCTCCATTTCTATGATTGAGTCATCGTCGCTGTCTGGGTGCTCCAAGCCGAGTTCATCATCCGTGTCAGCTATCTCGATGACAGGAGCTTTTCGACCTGCACGTTTTGAAGTGCTGCTTCGCGACGGAGTTGCATTCTGGGGTGTTTGCTTCGTCCCTTTCTTTGCCGATGCACCTTTGGCCGGCGTCTTGGCCCCTTTCTTCGGTTTTTTGACTTCTTCCATCTTCTCGTCGCTGCTCTTGGAAGTTGAGAGTCCGCTCTTCTCCTTTTCAGGGTCTGCTTCCTCTAGCTTGGTCCATCCGAACCCCAGAGGCTGCAGGTTTGCTACCATCCGGGCTTCCAGTCCCAAAGCCCTCATAAGAGCTGTGAACAACTGCGATCCCACGTCTCGGCTTCCTGTGCAGTCCTGGGCATACTTTCGAAACTCTTCGAGGCCGCAAATCCGCTCTCCGAATCGCTCTGGGTCGTGCTCCTCCTTCTCCCATGCCTTTCTCAGCCTGCCCAGTCGTTCAGGGTGCATGTAGCCCCACTTTCTGATCCCCGGCGCCGTGATACGGAATCGTTGCCTCCACCACGCCACCAGCGACTTCATAAGTCTGAATAGCGGATCGCCGTGGCTCATGTCGACAGCTCCCTCTTCAAGCTTGTCTGCCGCCGGACCCCAGTCCCTCGAGTCCTCGTCCTCAGTTCTCTTTCCTTTTGGTCGTCCTCGACCCTTTTTCGCCGGCTTGGACGGCTTGGGGGGAGGTGGCTTTGGCTTTGGCTTCGCATCCAGGCCGCTGGCTCTCCTCCATCTTTCAACTTCATCCCAAAGCCGGGGCGGAACATGCGACATCATGATGGCCTGAACCTCGGGATCGCAAAGCCAAGAATTCCGGACGGCGTTGTGCCACAGCAGGTACTGTACATGAATGCAGTGGGTCACATTTCTGATCTTCTTTTCTCGCTTCGTCGGTCCCTTCTTGTCGCCGTACGGGTCTACCATGGCCGTGCCCAGCCCAGCATCGAGAGTGAGTTGCAGGTCGCCAGATGTGGTCGGAGCCTTTGCCAGAGTGGTGCGCGGCGCGGGAACGTCCTCGAATTCAATGTCGTCGTTATCATCATCATCATCAGACGGTTCCTGGGTCTTCTGCCCGTCGGGAACTGGGACATCCTCAAAATCGCCGTCCGACAAGTCGGTCAGTGAGCTGTCCTCGTCGCTGTCGCTCAAAACATCAAGGACAGACCGGCCTCCTTTGGACGACTCAGGCGTGGCAGTAGCATCGAGGTCGTCGTAGAGCGTCGGCTTTCTGCGGGCCGACTTCGCCGCAGGCTTTCCTTGGCCCTTGGCTACCTGCTGGCGCTTGGGGCTCGACTTGACTGGCGACTCCTCGCGCAACCGCTTGCGCGGCACATGAGGAGGCATGGTGCGTGGTTGTGTCGAGATGCGCAGCTGTGCATGTTCCGGGGATGGCAGCTTGAGAACCTCTGCAGGGGAGATGCACCAAAACCGCTGCCCAACTGCGTCATGGACTTTGCGGGAAACGCGACATTGCGCGACGCACTTTAAGGGTTCGGGGTCCACTCTGCCGGGTCCGATGGAAAAGCGGGTCTGGAGATCGCCCCTCCTTAGCTCAGCTTGTTACTGTTGGGTACTTGCATGTGTCTTTGCGGACGGCCTGGACGGCCAATGGCAACGAAATGATATCAAACGGACAAAGGAGAACATCTCGGGCGCGTTTCAACGTCGCGTACAAGCTGGATACGGACTCCAGGCCGACCGTGACACAGAATCCAGCCCTGGGGCCTCCAGGGCATCCAGTCCTTGGCAGCCGTTATGGGACTCTTCCAATTCAGGCTGCCAGTGGCCGCGCATGCGCTGTACTTGGCGCCTGGACTGAACCGCCTCAGTGGCTGCCCCGCTGAAGGCAACTAACTGCCTGACCAACGCTCACCGAAACCCGCCAACTGGCTCTTTCCAGACTCTTCCGCCGCCATTTCTCAGCAACATCGCCGCCGCCGCCATCAACACCTCCTGCGTCGCTCCGTCTCGTGCCACCGGTTGCGCCGCCGCCGAGGTCTCCGTCTTCTCAACTGCGAAGTCTTCACCTCGATAAATAACACCTCACACGTCATCGTTCACCATGGCGTCCTCATCCAATTCCGACGAGACGAGCTACGTCAAGATGGACGAGTCCAAAGACGGCTTCGACGCGACCCTCGTCGGCAAACACTGCGAGTACGACTACTGCAACCAGCTCGACTTCCTCCCCTTCTTCTGCCAGAGCTGCAAAAAGACCTTTTGCCTCGACCACCGCTCCGAGTCCTCCCACAAGTGCGCCAACGCCGGTGCCTGGGCCCAGCGCCGCCGCCAAGCCGAGCTCGCGAAGCCCGCCTACGGCGCCGGCCGCCAGCTGCGCGACCACGTCTCCGAGAAGCCCTGCGCCTCCGCCTCCTGCAAGACCACCATCGGCACGTCACTCGTGCCTGGCGTCCACTGCCCGAGCTGTAACCGCGACTACTGCCTCAAGCACCGTCTGAAGGAGGACCACGACTGCAAGAACCTCGTGCCTCTCGGCGCCCGCCCCGGATCCCAGATCGACGTCGCGGCGCGGACTAGGAGCGCGTTCGACAAGTTGAAGGCATGGGGATCGGCGAAGAAGGAGCAGGCGGGCAGGGCGCTGCCGAAACCGAAACCCACGTCCGCGTCCGCGCGACTGATAGCTGTAAACAACCTCAAAAAGGTGGCCAAGGGCGACGACAAGCTCCCGCAAGAGAAGAGAGTCTACCTCTACGTTGAGGCCGAGGCGGAGACTGCCAAGGCCAAGTTCCCCAAGGGCGAGTTTTTCTTCTCCAAGGACTGGGTGGTGGGAAGGGTGCTGGACGAGGCGGCCAGGAGGTTGCAGGTGGAAAATGTCAACAACCGGTCATCAGATGAGAGGGACAAGCTCAGGGTGTTCCACGTAGAGGGAGGAAGGTTACTAGAGTTCAACGAGAAGGTCGGGGCCGCGCTGACCAGCGGCAACACTGTCGTGCTGCTGCGTGGAGTTGGCCCACCACCCAACCTGATGGAGGTTTAACGACGACAACGATTGATGAAGTGTGGATAGAAGTTTTTCCCTATATACCCTCAATTACACCCCACGCGCCAGGCTAGGCTGCCTTATCCGCCTGTGCCAACCCCATTTCCTAATGTGGGAGATTGAATAATGCGCCGAGCTGAATTCCAAATGAGTTGAAAGTATTCCGTGCCATGCCATGCCGCCTTCTCAACGCCAAATCTACAGTTCCTTTTCCTTGGGTCTCTTCGCCAACAGATCCTCACGCCCTGTGGCAGGTGCATTGCCGACAAACTCCTTACCGCCGTACGCCTCAAAGCTCTTGTGGAAGATCCACTCCACGGCATTCTCAACCGGCTCGTCAAAGAGCCTTGGCAGGAAAGGCACCACCGCAAGACCGAGACCAATGGGGCCCCAGGTCCTGATCCTCGCGTTCTTGACGTTCTTCATCGCCCGGCCGGAGTACCGCACCACGCTGTGGATCGTGAAGGCCGGCAGACCCATACTGGCGATGCTCTGGAAGATACCTCGCTGGATCATGACCGTCCGGTAGTCGTCCAGAGGCGCAACCCTGCCGCCTGGGACAACTTGGCTGGGGTGTGTCGCGTCTGACACGGCATCCGGCAGTCCCGTGATCTTCGCCTGCCGCGCCGTGAGCTGGAGGTGCGGGTTGAGGATGCGCTGGTTGGACCAGTAGGCCTTGTAGCCCTCGTAGCCGACGTCGCCAAGGATGTACAGCCACGAGACGCCGTAGGCCGACCGGACCAGAAGCGGGTGCGCGACAGGCCGGAAAGACTCGCCAATATCAGAGGTGTAGGCAACATATCGGTGCGCAGACATCAAGATCGTGCGTATACGGGTGGCGTAGGCGGCATAACGAACGTTGGACTCGGTGGACTCTGGTGCACTGGAACGGTCAGCAAGGCTATCGGGGCAGAACCGCGGGCACTTACTACCCGTCCACTAGCTCATCGAAAAAGTTGTCGTCTCTGTCCTGTTTGTCGACGATCTTCTGCAGCGCGGCGGGCAGCTTCTCCCGTGCCGGCAGTTTGTCGGGGTCGAAGGTCTTGGCGCCATTCTCCTTTGCGGGCTCTTTCGTTTCCTCGGGCTTTTTGTCTTGACTTCGTCCCCACATGGTGATGTTTTTGTTCGTGTACCTCTGTATACTTCGTCTGATTCAGAGCTGTTCGAGAAGATGGTGTCGACAGCTTTATGTGTGCATGGGTGGCGGCGGTGCTGGGGGAGGGAAGCCTGGGCGAGGCATCCCGCGCGCCGGAAACGCCCGCGGCTCTGATCTTCTGATGTCGGGAAGTGACGTCGGCTCCGCTAGCTGAGGTTAGCGCAGCTGCCGGGTGGTCTGGGGAATGCAGCTTCAGCCACAGCGCGGCGGACGGGTGGAGATATCGGTGGCTGGAATTCCCCGCTCACCGGCCGAGCCAGGTGGATCCAGTGCCAGTCCCGATTGGCCTGACAATTCAGGCATCATGTTCGCAGCTTCCGAACGAATTTCGAGCTCCGAGTATCGACACCCTCGAAACTCAACCATCACCAATCGCCTTTCATCCCCATCGAACCAATTCACCTCCGAAGGCTCGAAAACCCCCCACCACCGCCAAAATGGTTCAGATGTACACTGTCGCCGGCCGCCAGATCGGCTCCCACTACGTATGTCCTGCTCCGAGCTCGCCCGATGCTCCCTGCAACGAACCGCCCCTCGACCGGCAAACCGAACATCGCAACAAGCTAACCACCCGCAGCTGGCCATGGGCGTTCTCGCGACCCTCTTTGGCGGCGCCTTCTACGGCACCAGCGGCAGCAAGCCCAAGGCTACCGCCACTCCTCCCATCAACGCTTCCAGCTCCGACGAGGCCGACTTCATCAAGTGCGTCAATTTTCTCCGGGCGAACGGAGGCCCTCGGACGACCAGTTTGCTGACGATGACACTGCAGGAAGTTCTTGGACACCGCGGACAAGGACGAGAAGGCGAAACACTAGACGGCGGGCGATCGGGTGTGTCATTGGTCAATTGCGACCTAGTGTATTCATAGAGAGAAGGACTGGGTCGATGGGAATGAATGACATTTTCTGACCAAAACGATGCCGAAACGCGACGCAGAACTAACGAGCAAAGTCAATTGACTTGCGACAACCATTCTGCTACCTGTCCAGGCAGGGTTCGAAGGTGCAAAGGAGAGGAACGGCCGGACGAACTACCAGGGGACCAACCTGAGTTCACCCTCTTCAAACTCCCAAAACGTCCCAGGCTCCACGGTGCCCTTATCTGATTCCAACAACCGCACAATGACCTCCGCGCCATCGACTGGGTTCTTCGAGCCACGAAAGTTGTTGAAGGCCGTCTTGCAATGTCCTGGACTAGTCGCCCAGAAAACAACATTGACCGCGTCTCGTCTCTGTTCTTCCGCCACTTGAAAGTGGAGAGTCAGCATATTCAACGCAGCCTTGGCAACGCAGTAATCAACCAGGGACACGGGTGGAAGCTGTGCGCCTCTGTCAGTTGATGAATGTGCCAAAAGCTGACGATCTACGCCTGCTTACCCCTCTAGAGGCCGTTCGCGCAAGACTGCCTCTGGCACTTGAGTTCATGATGACTCGAGGATATTGAGACTTCCGAAGAAGTGGAAGAAAGGCTCGGGTGACGATGCTATTGGAGGTGATGCAGTTGTTGAAGACCGAGTTGGACTTTGACCGAATCTCCGACAAGTCTGCGGACTCGGTGACGTCTAACCTGGCAGCGTTGTTGATCAAGACTGCCGTGCGTTAGCTCCTGTTTGGCCAACTACTTTGGATGGACCTACCATCCAAAATGCCGTATCGATTGTCAAGCGTTGCGGCAGCAGTGGTGATGCTCACATCGTCTTCAATATCAAGCTGAAGCACATCCAGATTTCCTTTGACGCCAAGGTCTTTCAGGCATCGAATCGCCTCTTCCCCGGCGGCAATTACTCGACATCCTATAATGACGGTGGAATTCGGAATTCTTGTAGTGATTGCTTGGACGATGCCGAGCCCGATGCCCCTGTTCCCTCCGGTGACAAGAATGACAGCCATCATGAAGTTCGGTTAACTGATACCATAATGTGACCGTGTACATGCACATGGGCGGGATTTCTTGGCATACAAATACTCTAGGACAGTACTTTTGGTACTGGAATTCAAACAAGGAACAAACACGGACTTAGCATTGTGTGGCCCCGAAACCCCGATGTTGGTGCTATCGGGGCACCGTCCGTAATCCCGATGCGGCGCCGGTGCCAACTCAATCAAGACCGGGCCGTGTCGAGCCTTTCCCCTTGGTTTTACATCGAACGTCTACCTCACCCCAGCCAAGCCACACACTTCAGAAAACCAACATGTGCAAGGTCAGATGACACAATGGCGACTATCAAGGCAACAGGCATCAAAGTCGTGCCGACTGCGATAGATGTAAGTCAGTCGGCAATTCAATACTAACATCTGACTAAATACGACGACTATCGCGCCGTTTCACACCCTTCCACTAACGCTCAATTAGATCAGAGATCGCTGCACACAGACAGCTACAAATCGATCGAAATCGGGCAAGGTAGACATTTCGGACTCTCCACGGTAAAATGTGTCGCTGATAGGCAGTCTGCGATAGCCCGACGTCTCAATCATCCAGTACGACGCCGCTCTCGAGTCCATCATCGGCCCCAGCCCAACTCACGCCCTCCTCCTCTCCTCCGCCGAAGGGTCTGCCAACGCCTTCTTCCACCACGGCTGCATCTATCTCCCCTCGCGCAATGAGCTCTGGACCACCTCCGCGCCCCTCGCGGCGACCGACCCCACCCGTCCCGCCACCATTCTCATGTCCAGGGTGACCGTCACCGCGAACCCGCGCGGCGACACGTTGACCGCCGAATGGGCCAAACTTCGCCCGCCGGTCGCGATGCCGATGCCGGCAAGCGGGTGCGCGGTCGGCGCCGACGGGATTCTCTGGTGCTCACAGGGGACCCTGCAGCCCGGCACGGGCGGTGTGTTCCACATGCCCGCGGGCCGGCCGCCGCAGGCGGTGGTCACGACGTACTATGGCCGCGACTTCAACTCGCCGCACAGCACAGCGGTTTCGGCCAACGGAGTGTGGTTCACGGATCCGTGCTGCGGGCACGAGCTGGATTTCAGGCCTCAGCCGCAGCTGCCGCCGTCGGTGTACCGATATGACCAGGCGACGAGGGAGGTGAGGGCCATGGCGGATGGGTTCGTTCGGCCGACGGGGATCGCCGTTGATGATGCTTCGTCGACGCTCTATGTTGCGGATGCCGGGGGCGTGAAGGTCGACAGGAGCCTGGATCTGTTGCAGTGAGTTTTTGTGCTTGAGCAAGGGTCTGTTGATGCGGGTGGCTAACACGGCTCAGACCGCGGAGTATCTACGCCTTTGACATCATCACCAGAGGAGGTTCGGTCTTCCTGGCCAACAGACGGCTGTTTGCGCTTGCTCGGAGGGGCGCGCCAATGCATCTTGCGTTTGAGGACGGCAACCTGTGGGCTGCCTGTGGCGATGGCATCGAGATATGGAGCAGCAGCGGCTCACTTTTGGGGGTGATCAAAGTTCCAGGTGAGTTTTGAACTTCCGGCGACACTTGGCGTGTCTTCATCATCAAGGACGAGCTAACCAGCACAGGCGGCGTGCTGAGCTTCTGCCGGGGACCAGACAACACCGTGTTCGTGAATGCCCAACAACGATTATGGAGACTTCAATTCTCAACGACCGCCGCGGGGAACGCATCCCCGGAACTATTATAGTTCATAATCATAGACAACCCGAACCAAAGAAATGAGGAACTAGTTTCCATCCTCTTTTACATCAGGAGTAGAGCTTCCCTTTCGTCAGCTTTGCCACCCGTCCTCCGTACTCAACGCAATCACCGATGACCAAATCGTGAGAATCGTCGCTAACCTCGGCGTCACCGAACCTGACCTTCACATCCGCCAGCAACTTGGCCCTCGCCTCGTCCGGAAGCGCCCCGCCGCCCGTCGGCACCCCAAAGTTCGGGTTGCCCCTCGTCATGGTCGAGATATTCATGAGAAGCTTCGGAACCCAGATGTTCAGGTCCAGCGCAAGGCCCGCGATCGCCGCGAGCAGCAGCACGAAAGTTGATAAGACAAGAACAGCCATCCATCCCCTGTCATATCTGAGGATCCTCCTCCGAGCGTACACCGTCGCCTGCGTCTGTGAAAACACATAATTGTCGTTCTGTGGATACTCCGGGCTCCCCGCGTTCCACTGCGTCAAGCCGTCGTAGGCCTTTGGGTGGCCCAGGAACATCGGCTCGTTGCCTATCATGGCCCACCAATATGTGTTCAGCAGCTGGCTCAGACGGATCGAGAACAGCTCCTTGCCCACCTGGTACACCGGTGGGAGGCTGAAGACCGCCGAGGCGTTGAGCCCGAGCTCGGGGTTCACCAAGTACGACTGGACGATGGTGTTGGAACCGATCCCACCGCCCGCGCTATCCGCGACGGTTTCGAAGTACCGGAAGAACCACCGCCATAGGTTGCTGTTCTCCTGGGGGCAGCCGTCAAAGAAGGTGGTGTTGGCGCTCAGGCTGCCCCGGGACGCCGCCGGTCGAATCGCCGTCGGCTTGCAGTCCCAGCCGGAGCATTCGATGCGGACGTCGACGTGCGACGTAGTCAGGGAACAGTTTGCGAGGGTGTAGCCGGGGAAACTGCCTCCACGGTTGTAACTCCAGTACAGGAGCTGTCTGGCAGCCACCTGAGGGTCGATGCAGCGCTCGTTTTGCCGCTTGGGGTTCTTCATACCCTGGGGGTATGGTACCGTGCTGACTTCGCCCCATTTGAATCTGTAGTTACATCGGCTGCTCGAAGGACTTGCTCCCTCGTCGCATCCCACTCGTCTGGAGTCGGTGACTTGCGAGACGTTTCCCGTAAAGTTCCGCAGGTCGGAGCAGTGTATCTTCAGGTACGACGTCTCGAGAGTGAAGGCAGACCTATCGCTTCGAGAGACATTGGCGACGGGTATCCCGACGAGAGCCGAGTACACGGGGTCGTTCTGGCCTTGGTCCAAGAAGATCCACTCCTTGCGGTCAGGTCGAGGATACTGCGACAAGGACTCGATCATCGGGATTTTGACGTTGCCCCATGTATCCAGTGTGGAGTTTTTGACTTGATCAGTTGCTCCGAGCGATCCCAGGAAGAGTGTATTGACAGGGATTTGTTGGCCCGATATGCCTGCCGCCATATATCTCTGGGGGAAAGGAACGTTGTTGTTTAGGTAGGGCAGGTTTGTTAGAGAACTGATCTCCTCCGGGCGCTGCAAGAGAACTCGAAATGTTGCCTGTCCTCCTAATGGCGATAGCGACCAAATCATCATCAGCGCAACCCCGAAGAACCCTATTCGTTTCGAGTCAATCATGGTCGTTATCGTGCCGGTCATTGTCGTCGACCCGAAGAGGCTATCCAGGAACCAGATGCGCTCCCCTTCTTGGAGCCTCCAGTGGGCAAAGCTCTTAAGAGCGCGACCGACAACGAAGGCGAACATCAAGGGTACGATTGTGGGACCCTGAGAAAGTGTAAGCAAGTGGAGAAAGCAGCTCTGTAGCGCTGTGGTATTCTTACAAGACGAGAGAACTCGTGGACGAACCCCCACATGGACGGCAGGCTTTCGATCTCGCGGCCATTATTGTGAAGCAGAAACCCAATGTAGATGACTACGAGGGCCAACACAAGCAAGGAGAGGATGTTTTAAGAAATTTCCAGGAGTCTAGATGATCCTTTCTCGAGTCTGCGTGGCGGCCAATCCAGATACTTCGACTCAGCTTCTCTCGACTTCAAGAGAGTTTCGCTCTTTATTTTCTTCCGATTCGCCATGTCTGGCTGCTTGTTTGCTCAATTTAAGAGCCGTCGTGTCGGCCAGGTCGGTCAAAGCCGGGCACTCATGTCCTGTTTGCTCGAATAGCTGGAAGTTCAACACAATGGGGCAGAGCCGACGAGACAATCGGGGGCGCTTTTCGGCCCCCGAGGATTTCGGTGGAGTGGCTGCCTGGATTTGGTCAGCTGAAGACCTGTCCAATGTGATGAGGCGGCTCGCCCTCAGCCTCGATTACGATTGTGTAGAATGCCTCACGACAATTCGGCCAATGACTTTTCGCTCCAGCTCAAGCTGATCTGACTCTTGCGGGATTTGATTTCTGCTTAGGGTCTTTTGAAGCGAGTAAGCGCCTGCATATAAGGGCAATGCTGTCAGCATCGGGGAGCCTTACGGCGCATTGTGAGTATCGGGTCACCTCGGGCC
The DNA here is from genome assembly GCA_025962755.1 of Colletotrichum tropicicola. Taxonomy (NCBI): domain Eukaryota; kingdom Fungi; phylum Ascomycota; class Sordariomycetes; order Glomerellales; family Glomerellaceae; genus Colletotrichum; species Colletotrichum tropicicola. Next base: position 120,430 of record JAOWMA010000004.1, read on the forward strand.
TGTGGAAAATTAGGAAGGAGTTTTGTGGTTTGAGGAAGGTGAACAAGCATTTGAGATCTCTAAGCTCATTGCAGCTTCGAATGATGGTTTGTTCGCCTTCTCTCGCCTTCCAGGAAAGGGGCCAGTGAGAACCAGGGGACTCGGCTCGTTGTTGTATGGAAGACCCCGTGAATTGTTGAAATGCCAGAGGGTTGGGAGGTAACTTCACAGCTTCTCCTCAAAACCCAGCTTAAACAGGCCATAGTTTCAATTCGACAAATATGACAATGATTTAAATCTTGTTTCTATCTATCAAATAAATGGCCTCAAGGTTTTAAAGCCAATGAACCAAGCATTTCAACGGTCAAGACGTCTACACACACCAAACTCTTGCAACATCTGACCGACAACAACCATGCCACCAATCGCTGGCGTAAAGAGAATCCCAGCTCCAATGATCACATACCAATAGAACGAGGTCTCTATAACCCAAAAGTACTTGGTGACCAACCAGTCTATCGTGCGCTCCATGAATGTCGCATTCTCGAGGGCGTACGCTATCGCATCGTTCGCGCGGATCTTGTAGACGCCGTGAATCTCGGAAGGGAAGATCGTAGACATTCTGATGATGGGGCCCATGACTATGCCGAAGCCGAGCCAGCACAGAATCCATACACGCTGATATATGGTGCTGTGGCCCGGGTTGAAGCCGGTGAGTCCGACGACGATGACCAGGGGAACCAGCAGAAGGACTGTCGTGACGGCAAAGTACGAGGCATGGGCGGCCTGTGAAGGCCAGAAGGTTCTCAGAGGCTCTTTGATGTTGTCCAGGTCGACGCTGGCGACCATACCGGAGAATCGGCCGCCTTGTCTCCTTGCCTTGTCAAGGTCTGGCGTATGCACCAAGTACATGCAGTTGTACTCCGGAGTGACGAGAAGGGCTATGAGATTGACCAACGACATGAAAGCGTAAGGAGCAACGGTCACGCCAAAGGCAGCGTAGCCGTACCTCTCCAACTGGTCACCCTTGGTCCGGTAGACGGTCGTGATACCCCATATCGCCTGGCCCAGAGCAAATAAGGCTTTGGGTATGTTGTAGGTGCTGCCCAGTTGAATGTTGGTGCGGTCGAGGTAGTTAGCCACCGAGTCCGGCGGCGGCTTGAGCGGAGTTCCCACGGGCACCTCGACCAAGATGAAGCCCTTGGGCAGGACGCAAGTCCCATGAATGGTGCGGGAGGAGTGAACCCACCGTCCAGCACCACGAAAGCGAGACCGATACCAAGGAGGCGTGGAGGTATCAGAATCATACCTAAGGAAAGGTAGGCATAGCAAAGTTAGACAAGATTTGAGTTTTATGCTTTTCATCCGTCGTCATGTTGCGTTGGAATCCCACACTTACCAGCTTCGAGATGCCCGCTGGAATCTCATTCTCCTCAGCGAGCGCTCTATCCACGAGACCTTGGATCTCTCGGTTTCGTCAACGACCATGCACAGAGCGCCGGCCCTCGCAGCCCGGCTGAGTTCGTCGCGCCTGACGGTTCCGGCGTGTGAGAGCAGCCAGCGGGCGGCGCGCAGGGAACCGGTGCTCGGCAGGAAGAGGGCCGTGACGACGGTGAAGCAGGTCTCCAGGACGGACTCGCCGGGCCGGCTGGGGAGGGTGAGGGCGTGGACGAAGTAATTGGTCGCGTAGAAGATGACAAAGTCGGTCCATATCGGAGGGGTACAGAGGAGTCGCGGATCACCGTGGTTGACGGTCCCCGCGGGGACTGTGATGGTGACGTTCATGAGGGATTGAAGTGAGGAGAAAGAATGAATCACATCTTTCTTGGGAAGACTGGGATATTTGAAGGACTATCTCGACGGAGACATAGAGGCAGATGTGCAGATTGACGAGGCTCCTGGCGTTCGAGGCGGTGGCAGTGAGGGCCGAGGAGCGCGCAGCTGCGCTTTGGAACAGACTAGTGCCCAGCACCTTGCAGAGAGATTCCGCCAATGCAAGGCATTCAGCCAAGAAGAGCAGATTTCGGTGTCGTTCAAGCAGCTAGAGCAGAACTCGGTCACTCCATAAGGCGGCCGTTTAGTGCCATCCGGAAGAGCGGCTCAGATGCCTGAACCCAGGAGCCGCGGGATGTGGACGAAGACATTCCAAAAGACATTGCCACTGCAATCAATATCTGATCAATGTGGAACCACAATTCGAGTCTGAGCACCAGGATGAAAAAGGGACACAAATAAAAGATCCGACGAGACGTGCCTTTCAAGAGATGCGTTGAAACAGAGCTCAGCTATGGCTGACTGGACCGTGTGCTGCTATTTGTCCAAAGTTCAGCAGAGACGGAACAAGCTCCAGCGCATGAGGGACGCTACTCGCCTCGCTTGGCTCCGGCGCAGGCCAGAACCTTGAGAGCTCCTTGTCTTATCGGTGACCGGCTTCACCTTAGTCAGCAACCCCTCCACTAGCGCACGCACTTTATTGGGACGCGTCTAGACGCGTCTTGTGGTGGATGGCGCATCGAGTTGAATACCTCCCGGAGTCAACCAGATACCAAGCAAAGACACAGCAATGGCGCCCGCTGCAGTTGAACCATCCACCATGTCCGCACCCGAGAACCCGACAAAGCAAAACGGCGGCGCCCCGGCCAAGCGCCATGAGGAGTACCAGTACCTCGACCTCGTCCGCGAGATCCTCGAGACGGGCGAGCACCGGCCAGACAGGTGAGTGGACAAGTAGGTGCAGCTATCAGAACGAAGCCCCTAACGATGGGACAGGACCGGCACCGGCACATACTCGCTCTTCGCTCCGACCCCTCTCAAGTTCTCCCTCAACCAGGACGGCGAGCCCCTCCTGCCCCTCCTCACCACGAAACGCGTCTTCCTCCGCGCCGTCATCGCCGAACTGCTCTGGTTCGTCGAGGGCAACACCTCCTCCCTAGCGCTGAGCGAGGCGGGCGTCAAGATCTGGGACGGCAACGGCTCGCGCGAGTTCCTCGACAGTGTCGGCCTCTCGCACCGCGAGGTCGGCGACCTCGGCCCGGTGTACGGCTTCCAGTGGCGGCACTTTGGCGCCGAGTACGTGGACGCGAAGACGGACTACACGGGCCAGGGCGTCGACCAGCTCGCCGAGGTCATCCACAAGCTCAAGACGAACCCTTACGACCGCCGCATCCTCCTCAGCGCGTGGAACCCCGCCGACCTGAAGAAAATGGCGCTCCCGCCGTGCCACATGTTTGCGCAGTTCTACGTCTCGTACCCGCGATCGCGCGGCGCGGCCACCGACGAGAAGCCCAAGGGCCACCTGCACTGCCAGCTGTACCAGCGGTCCTGCGACATGGGGCTCGGCGTGCCGTTCAACATTGCCAGCTACGCGCTGCTGACACACATGATTGCGCGCGCCTGCGACCTCGTCCCGGGCAGCCTGACGCACGTCATGGGCGACGCACACGTCTACGTCGACCACGTGGACGCGCTCAAGGTGCAGCTGGAGCGTGAGCCGCGGGACTTCCCCCTGCTGGAGATCAACAAGGAGGCGGGGTGCAGCATCGACGGGTGGAAGGTGGAGGACTTCGTCGTCAAAGGCTACGACCCGCATAAGACGATTGCCATGAAGATGTCTGTGTAGGAGGGAAGAGGAAAAAAGAGATGGTCTATGCGCGCTGCATGCCCGGGATGATGGTTTCGTCTGATGGGTTGGTTATCCCCCCCTTCCTTTCCATGTTTCTTTTTTGGCCGGCATTTGGGTGTTGGGATTTGCATTAATGGGTGCGACACATTGAGCCGATGGCATGATGCGGAAGAATCAGCATGAGGACAATGACGACTTGGCACCCCCTTTGAATAGAGAATCGTGGGACGTAGACAATGAGAAAAGCGAACTGCTAATTACACAGAGAGTTTTTTGCTATTTGGCGGCCGAGTCGGACATGTTTGCTTGATGTCCCTATGTTTCCGCCTGAGTCGAGCCGCACAACACACCCTTTTCGAGTGTGGTTCTTGCTCGATTGATGCAAATCGAAATGAGTAAGTAATTAGCGGACAAAACTGCAAGCGAAACGAATCATGCAGCAGGTGCAATGCGACATCGAGGGTGCTGCTGGGGGCGGGAGGCAGCTCCCCATTGGTTGCATAAGGACGCTCCTATGCAACCTTGGGCGACACGTTGGGCCACCTCACCACCTTACCAAGGTACCTCCCGTCAGGTGTAGCGACCTAGGGCGTTCAAGGTACCGTCCATATGTAGGTACTTCGGATACCTGCGTCCAGCTGGGCGGGAGGGCCGTGCACATGGTACCATGTGGCTGCCAGCTCTGCCTGCCCCCTCCTTCCTGGCCTGGTCCAGTCAGTGCCTTCCAGGTTGTGCCTTCCCCAGGCCCCACGGCCGCGCTGCCTCGTAAAAACCCGCCTCCGCACATTTTCTCGCTCGCTCCGTTCCCTCGTCCTCCTTACTAAACGCATCCTCTCTTACCGATACAACGATTCCCTTCAATTGAATGACCCAAAGCACCCAAGTCCGACCCCCTCTGAAATCCCACTAAACCACCACAGCCAGCGCGCGACGCGCCTGGCTCGACGAAGCACATTGCAATTCACACCAAAGACTCCCGCTTCCTTGCTCCCGCCGTCGGGCGCCGGTGCGCGCCGACCTCCTTTGCTGTGCCCTCCCCCTCGCCTCCCTCGCCCCGAATGTCGTCCGTCGCCATGGCCGATCACGACCATCACGACCATCACGACCATCACGACGCGCACGACGTGCCGCACGATGCCGCCCACGACCTCCACCACCAGCCCAACCCCGACTCCAGCGGCCTCGGTGGCCCTGGCGGGCCCGCTCCGGACGGCGTCGACTCTCCCGTCTCCACGCCTAAGGAGCGTCATTCCCTCACTCTCGACCAGCGCCGCGCCCTCCGCCGCTGGGCCAATGCCCAGACCATCCGCCCGAGCCACAAGGCCTGCATAGACTGGTTCTACAACCAGTACGGCCAGCATATCTCACAGTCCACCGTTTCCCATTCCCTGAGCCCCAAGTACTCCCGTCTCGACGGCGACAACCCCCAGTTGAGCGGCTCCCGTCTGCGCTTCGGTAATTGGCCCGACGTCGAGAAGCTCGTCCTGCGCTGGTACCAGCAGGTCCAGGCCACTGGTCGCCATCCCACCAACGAGGAGCTCGGCGAGAAGGCCAAGGCCATCTTCACCGCCCTCCCTAGATACAAGGACGAGACGCCGCCCGAATTCTCCCCCGGCTGGATCCACCGCTTCAAAAAGCGCTACGGCCTGCTCATCAGGCGCCAGCGCCGCCACGGCGACGGCGGCATGAACGCTGCCGACGACATTGGGTACCTCGCCGATTGCGTTCCGCGCCTCATGGCCCTGTCCGCGGAGACCAGCCCGGCCGCCATTCGCGAAGCTGTTCTTCGCTCCGTTGGTGTTGAGGCGAGCCTGCAGACCTGCGCCCTGGTGCGCGACGAGGTTCTGCGTAGACTGAGCACCGCACCGGGATCCGCAGGCGCCATGTCCCCATCCGTGGCTGCGGCGGCGGCAGCAGCAGCAGCCGCGGCAGTGGCGCCACCAGATCCGCACAGCGCAGACGCCAGCATGGTCGCGCCGCCGGGCAGCGACACGCCGATGTATGGCGAAGAGGACCCGGATATCGTGCTGCAGAACGCGCTGCGCCAGCTGCAGCAGGAGGAGGCGGAAGCCGAGGCCACGGCCGCGGCGGCGAGGGAAGAGCGCGAGCAGCGGGAGCGTGCGCAGGGGACCGCCGCGGCGGCGCTCGCGACACCCGCCATTCAGAGGGCCACCTCGACGGCGTCCAGGTTCGTCCCGTCGACGCCCGAGCTCAACCTGACGCCGATTAAGAATGACGATCCGGTCTCGGCCAATGAGCGGCCTCTGCGGTGCCCCTTCTGCGTGAACCAGAGAATGCTCAGGACCATTAAGGAGGCCGTCGAGCACATGTCCACGCATGTTGTCGTCTGATGTCTGATGTTGCATACGAGGAGTGCGGAATGAAGAGGAAACAAACGTATACCCAACAATTACGACCTGAGACAGAGACAGAGAGACACCGGGCTCTTTCAGATTTGGGACACAGAGCTGTATGGACTATTCTGTTGCCTGCGGGCTTTGCATCCCACGGCGCTCTTATTTTTATACCGGGAGGGGTAATGCGGGCGTCATGGGAAACGTATGAGGTGAAAAAGGTGTGGTCAGGTGGATTGATGAGAGGAGCTGTGCCTCCTGGTTTGAGGGAGCTTGTAATGATCATATTATCACTCAAGAGTCATAGAGTCCCGGTTTCGCATCCACCAGTCCATTTCAGATGGCATTACTGGCGCCAGTTGAACAGTCGTTCATCGCAGTAGAGGTCACAAAGTCATACGAAGGGCGAACAAATTGTTGAACAGGCTTCTTTTTCATCTCTTGCTCACCTACTGGCCTCCGCCGCCTACTCTCTGCCTCGTCCACATCGTCCATACGTCCATTCCGCACGTCGTCAAAAGGACCCTCTTGCCTTTTCTCCGCGTGCGTGGTACACGACCAGCAAGATCAGAGTGTGCAGGACCCTGTACATCAAGTCCCCGTGATAAAACCGAAAAGAAAAATGACAGACAAGGTCCGCCGTTTGCCCAAGTAACGCCCATCAGTGTCCCCTCCCGTGTCCTCATGATGGAAACATTTCCGTCTTTCGTCTTTAGAGAAGCTCTTGGACAAGTGAACCCCCGGGGGCCGTAACAATAATTCTTTTTTCCCGTCATCAACATCAACATCCGTCAAGGAAAATCGTAAGTGGGGGCTCTCTCCGAGCCAAAGAAGTGGAAAAAGGAGTGTAGCCGCTTGCGCGCGAAGGAGGGTCGATCCACTGGCATCATGGTCATATATCGAGTCCAGCTACTAGAAGAAAACAATATAGAAGTGAAAATCGGCCGCTGCCTGTATAACAAGACAGGCTGTGGCAATGCGTCGCGCGCGCTGGGAATCATGAAACAAGAATGCAATGGCGGTTTGGGGGGTATGCTTTTCTCTCTGAAGGAAGCTCGCAGAATCCGTCCGGTGTAAAGCCAAGCGCCTACGCTTGTAACTTAGACCTGCTCGACGTATAGCAACAGCTTCTCGTTTCGTTGCAGGGCAACGTCCAGGTCGTTATCGCTCATGAGGTTCGGCTTGTCACCAGTTGGCTCATCCTTGTAGAAGAGCTGGATCTCCTCGCCGAGAGGAATCTTCAGCCTGTCCCTAATCTTGTCGTAGAGCTGCTGGAACTGAATGTCTGTCGGGACACGAATGGCGATGAGGTCACCGTTGAAGTAGAGCTTAATCTTCATGGCTTGCGCCTGAGAGATACCGGGAGAGACGGATGGCTGAGACTGAGACAGGGACGATGGCTGCCGAGTCATGCCGGGCTGGCCCCCCATGGCCCTTTGTTGTGGCGCAGCGGAAAGTCCCGCGTAGCCGTTGCCATTGAGGTTGTTCCTTGAAGACTGCCGAGACGCCCCGTCTGCCGGTGAGTCGGTTGATGAAGGTTGCGAACCGCCCGATAACCTGTACTCGTCCTCGTTCGGTGCGTTGGGGTCGATCTCGTAGTCGCCCTCTCTAGGGGCGAAGAACTGTCGGACTAGGGTACACCGTGCGATGTATGCTGGCTGTGCGAGCAAGTTCTTGACGTATGCGTCCAAGTTGTGCAGGCGGCCTTCGGTGATGGCATCGGTAACATAGTTGACAGGACCGGGCATGTACGGCAGGGTGCGCTTTTGCGTGCCGGTGTTGCCTGCCTCGGCCGGAAATTCTGTTAACAGGGCAATTTGGAAGTCGTAAAAGTCCTCGTAATATCTGGACAGCTCCCAGTGACGACCATCCTCCAAAACCGCCTCGATTACGAACCAATACTTGTCTTCAGCGAAGCAGTATCTGGGAATGCGCGCTGAAATCGGAGCGTAGAGCTGATCGGCAGACTTGATGTAGGGACTGGGTTGAGCGGCCTGCTGTGAGGTGCGTGACTGCTGGTAGGCGGCCTGCTGCTGCTGCTGTTGTTGCTGCTGCTGCTGCGACTGAACACAACATGTTAGATTCGAGCTCAAGACGGGTGCCAGTTTTACACTTACGTAGTTGTTGCCATTTTGCGACGTACGGCCACCCTGTTGGATACTCATGCGCTCCATGCCTTGCTCCAGAGACCCTTGCTGCGGAGCGCCGCTGTCGAACTTGCCTAGCGTGATGCTGCTGTTCTTGTAGTCGGCAGCCATTTTCTTCCATTCCTCAACCTTTGGGATGCCGGCCTTCTTGATGGCGTCTGAGGCGTTGCCGACGGCAGTATCGGTCGACATGTCGCGGATCTCAACGAAAGACACGGGAATCAGGCCAGGTCCGCCGAGTCTGCCGATGGGCTTGGCGACGAACCACTCAGGATTGGACTGCGCGATAACAATGATGGCTTCGCCAGCCTTGGCCTCCAACTCGTCGGCGCGCTCAGCCTGGAAATCGTACATGACAATACCGTAGACCATGGCGCCAGACTTGCCGGACTTGGACATGCGCTGCATCGCGAGGGGCGCCTGCAAGGCGCCCGGTTGCGGGGCGGATTCGGCGTAGCCGGAGTCGTGATCGGGGTTCTTGGAAATAGTTGGGGACATGGTCGGCGGCCGAGGCATACCACCGCCGTCAGACTGGCCGCTATCTCTCTCGGTTCGGCCCAAGGCCTGGAAGAATGCGACGGGCACGAGGCCCCGGGCGTCAGGCAGTGCGGGATTGCATGCTTCGTACCAGTCAGGGTCGTTTTCTCTGCCGATGACGTGGAAAAAGTCGCCTCGGGAGAAGCTCAGTTCCTGGTTGGACTGCGCTTCATAATCGTAGAGGGCTCGGATAACCTGGGAAGCGGGTCTCTGGTCAGCGTGATGCGATGCGCCGTCGGCTTCTCACCCCACTCGCGCAAGCATCTTGCGCAGTCGTGGGGGACGGAGGGGGCCAGATACACACCTTCTTGGGAGGAACGATGGCGACAGCGGACTTGGGGGCGATGTTGACTTTGGAGTTGTCCTTTTCGCCCTTGATGGACCGTCGGAGGGCCTGGAGAAGGTGAGGCATGGTCAGTAGGTGGTCAGAAATTCGATTTCGGGCCATTGATTCTCGAGGCATTGTCGGCGCATGCGGGAGGGGCGGGACGCAGGGGCACAAGGAAGTAGTGTGGTGAGGCAGGTAATTGAGTCGCAGGATCCAAATGTCGAATGCGACTCTTGGCCAGGCGGCAGAGAATGAAGTGGTGATGCAATGCAAAGGAAATCGCAAGAACACGTGGTGAAGATGGAATGCGCACAGCAGGTTGCGCACAAGAGGAGGAGGGGGTGGGTTGAAAGGAGGAGGGGAGAGAGCCATGCACAGGCAGAAGGAAGCACAGCACAGAGGCAGGTACCAGAGGGGAGAGTGAATCACGAACCTTCATCTTGTGTGACGCTCCCGCAGTAGGCGTAGGAGCAGGAGCAGGAGCAGGACCGGGCAAGGTAAGGCGAGATCAAGTGTGATGCTCCCAAAGGCAGTGGTGACGGGGGACCCTGTGGCACCACGGCGAGTCGACTACCTCAGGAGGATAGGGAGGGAAAAGCTCCGTCCGACGTGCCTGATTGGGTGCAAACAGGGGCACTGAATCAAACCAGTGCGACTACAGGCGGGAGCTGTGTGGCTGTGTCTGTGTCTCGAGTTGTGTTGCTGCTGCTGCTGCTGCTGCCGTGTGGTTGTTGGGCAATTATTGCAGAAAAGGTGCTGGTTGCAGTTGCTGCCGTCTTCAAGGCGAATGACGAAGGGGAAGGCGTTGGTGGAGGAAGTGGCGGGTGGGTGGGTGGGTTGGGTGGTGTTGTTGCTTGTTTTTTCTCTCCCACTGAGGAAGGAGGGGAGGGGCCAGGCTGATGCCAGTGCGGCGGGAAGGAAGGAGGGAGGGGCGTTGATGACCGGGTCGGACTTTCCCTCTGATTGAGTTACTCGCTGAGTCGGTGCTGTTGGGCCTCCTCCCAGGAAAAAAATTACCGTAAGGAAAGAAGAGAACGGGTTAGGCCGGGCGTCGGGTCGGTTCCTTCTCTACCACAGCCTTGGAGGTTGTCGGGCGCAAAGCTGTTCCCTTTTTTCCTCTCTGCCTTGTAAGAGTCTCCAAGCTTGCGCTCTGCTTCTCGGCTCCCAGCAATCAGCTCTTTCTTCCAACTCGACCAAACTCGCTCTTGTCGACGTCCTTCCGAAATTCCCGCTTCGAGGCAGCGCTGTTCAGTGCGGTCGGCCCTGGGTCGGATGATGGGCTGGCTGGCTGGCTGGCTGGTCGCCCTGTCTCTCCCTGGCTTTCTTATTCGGACTCGGAAGATGAGTGTCTCTCTCAGTCTCCGAAACAAGATGCCCGCGAATCACCTCGGGCTACACAGTGCTCAACGGAGTCGCAAGGGGTTCGATGACGCGGCTGGCAGACGGGGCACACGTCTCGTCAGCGTCGCTCCTCAGTCTATGACTGTCGTCCAAGGTCCAAAGTTGAAGATCGACTACTCGGCGAAGTGCAAAGATTGCGCTGGAATGCGGCGGGCGGGCGGGCTATGGGCGACGTGACCTGGAGGGGTGAGGGAAGGCAAGGGAGACACGTCAAAAGAGAACGGCGGACGGGCGAGGGTAGAAAAGGCTCGTTCGCCCAACCCAAGCCCCCCAGGCCACAGACCAGCGTCGACTCTGCGCTGCGCTGCCCAATATGAAAGGCAAGGTGCAAGGCACTTGGGTACACGCTAATGCTACCCTGCATGGTACATGGCACGCCCATGAAGTGCTCCATACGCCGTCCGCACGCTCCAGCGCCCGGGATGCGCTCCCAAATCCCACCAGACCAGACGAAGGGAGGGGAGAGGAGGGGAGGGGAGGGGGAGAGGGCTTGACTGGTGGGACTGCCCGGCTGGGTTGACTGTAGGGGTCGTCGTCGACACCACCCTGGTCTGTACCCGTCTCGCTGCCCACTGGGCGTGAGTGGGTAAATTGCGCTAGGGTTGCGGGTGGGTGTCCTGGCTCCAACGAGGGTGTCGGCGTGCAGATTGTGGGTGGTGGTGCCGTGGTCTGCGTCTCTTGGTCCTGGATGGCCGAAGTCGAACGGGGGTGACTGGGTGAGTGCCTCCGGGCTGTGTCATGGCCTGCGCAAATGTTTCTTTTCTGACGCTCCCCTTCTCTCTCATCAGATTCTTATTCCGATCCAGATATCGGTCCATATTCATGCCTCTCGTCCTGCTGCGCGCCCTCCATCCTCGGCTGTCACCAAAAGTCATCGCATGACCTCGAGCTGAGCAGGCTAACGGCCATCGCTCCGTCTGGTACCGCAGCAACGTCCGGGGCGCACCCGTTGCTAGACAGTCAGGCGAGACCGCGCTCTGCTGCTACCAGCCCGCCAGACAGACAGGCGACGGCCCACAGGCACGGAGACTCTAAAACGGCCTGCGTCCGGACCGGGCATTGCGCGAAACCCAGCGGGCGTGGCAACCAACAGGCAGCAGCCCTCACCTCAGATGGAAAGCTTAATCGCAGGAAAAGGTGCCTGTGGGACGCGCTGGAGCAGGAGACAGAGGCCAGAGAAAGGGTCCCCATACGCATCACACTCGCCCGCCTGTTTCTCGGCTCCCAATGGGCAGGCTCGGCCATATGAAAAATGACCCGTCCTCCATCCGCGCCCAACGGGCATCGCTGGTCGCATGTCTCTTGCAGCATGGTCACCTCCAGAGTTCAGGGACGGCTTTTTGTCTGCCAGTCATATCGTGCAGCTGCATGTCTCGCCTTCATGCACCCAAGCCTCATGCCGGTGGCTGCACCGGCTTGGAGAGCCGAAGCAAAGCACCGGGGGCCGCCTGGAGAAGGAGAATTCATCGATCGCACTAGGGCAGGGCATGGCAGTCGACAGGCCACCGCCAAAGGATTTCCTGGTGCCGCGCCCTATGACGGCACCCTCGTGGCCTCTGCCAGGGTACCGCAAAGTGGCTGGTATTCAGAGGGCACAAGACGACTCGCACAGCTGACACGAGCTCCGGTCGGGCCACCAGTGAGCGTGCAGGATTGCGGTATTCTTCGACGACACTCTTCTGTTGGCCCTCCGCCCTTCTGCTCAGCAGCACCCCTCAAGGTCCATGCCATCAGACAACGTCGGTTAGCCTTTCGATAGTTTCGTGGCTCTTTTGTGCGCCCATTCAGACGCAGCCCGGCCGAATCAGCCCAAATGAGCCAGCCTCAGCAACCGCGAAGGAGGTTTCTTAGCAGTCGGCGGATAGATCTCTGGCTTATCTTAGCTACCCCTCGTCAACCTAGGCGCGTAGTTAGCCCTCCTCTTCCCCCCCGCGGTTGCACAGCTTTTGCCACTGTCTTCCTGGACACGCACATGGCAGCCCCTCCGCTAAAACACAGACCTTCTACTCTCCATCAACCCCCCTCTACGCTCCGGGTTGACATTGACCTTGCACGCCCCCATGCGAAACAACAGCATGCAGCCAATGGCATTGGTCTCGTGCTCTTGACACTTTCTTTTGCATGAACTGACCTCTGCTCTCAACAGCTTATCCCTTCAATGGCCAAATTGTCAGGCTGGCCTGTATGGCTGTGCGACGCACAAGACTGGCTAGGAGCACGGGTTCAGAGCGAGCGGCATCTTATCGATTAACGCAAAGACTCACTCGCTCCCTTGTGATCCCGAGCAATGCGGCAGGACGGGGTATCCTGTGCCAGCCTCCATCTATCGGCCACAGTCTAGCAGAGTTCTTCCTTCTGGGCAGCTAGGAACAGCTCAGCGCGCACAGCTCCGAGAAATGCCTCTCCTCACTGACCCCTGCATATCACGGCGGACCCGGACGGTGTTCTTCTGGATCCATTGAGTTCCAGCCTAATGAGTCCAACGGCCCAGTCCAGGTGCCACCTCGGCACCAACCCAACGACCTCGAACCTTGCCACACGGAATCCTTCCCCGGCAGGCTGGATTTGCTGGATAGCCAGAGATTGGGGCCAAAAAGGACCACAAGGATTTTGAGATCGCGATGTGCAGAGCGCGCCGCGTTCTTGACCTGTAACTTACGATCATTGTTTCTTCAAGGACCATGAGGGCTTTGTTCTTGATCCCTCCATCGGGCTGCAGAGTGCAGGCATTGGAAGTTTGCATGCGACCCGGCATAGGCACGGCAAGCTGACCGTTCCAAGCGAGGAATGGCATGGCAAATATCCCGAGCTGTATTGCAAGGGTCTCGCGGACCCGACACGATCCATGCCAGGCTAGAATCGCGAATCTCTGTATGGATGGATGTCTCTGACTGGTTATGCGAATATCGCCAGACAGACGCGGCGAGTTGCCATGCGCATCCACACGCCCTTTGCTCATGATTGCCAGCCGTCCACCTCCACTGGCCGGACGGGTCGAAACCTAATCGGATTCTCCGTCTTAATGGTATGGCGATCCGGCCCTACCGTTGGCTCATGGCCTCTGAAAGCTCTTCAATCAAGCCAGGAATCGCAATCTGTGCCGATGGGAAGGTCAAGGCCAGGCCAGAATGCGCCCCAGCCAACTGATCAGCACAAATAAGCGGACGGGCTTACGCGCCAGCGCGTCGGTTCAGCAACTTAGCGCGCGCATCCATAACAATGGACAACCACTGGGTGTCGATGAGGTCGCATGGGGACCTCACACAACGCGCCGTCGGGCTAATTCATCACCGGGTCTTCTTGTCGCCAAATCAATTCAAAATTCCCCCGTCACCCATGATGCCAACAGCGTCGTACCTTGCATGGAGAAAACCATGCGCCTCTCATCAGGATGACCTCATCTGCAGATTGCCCTCGCGGCGCCGCCTTCGCAATCCGTCCCAACTTTCCGACGCTTCGAATAGAGTGTTACTTCTCCATTCCTCCACCCCTGGCACTCACGATGGCGCCCCCCTAGCTTCGGCTAGCTCTCAAAGCGCTAAGGCTGGTGCAAGAACCCTTGTCGTGCCGTTTCAGCGGGACGGTTCAGGAACTACATCCCCGCCCCTCCTTGGCCGTCTCGGTGACGGAGGTGGCAGCCTCAAAGTCGATGCTTTGTGTTGCTCTGCCGTCAGGTTCCTGCTGATCACCGCAGCCCGTCAATCATTGTTCCGGGATACGGACGGCGAGAGTCAAAGATAGCAGCGGGATCTATCTAAACTCCACGTCAAAACTACAGGGTCTCATTGCTAGGGTGCTCAGTTTGCCTTTCCACAGCCCTGGAACTCTCTGCCATCCGGCGCACATCGAATCTTGGCTACTTTAACCACGGCATTTTGGGAGCCGTTGGTGGGGATGACGTATGCTGTCACGTCGGCATCACAGCCTTGCCACCTGCCGACCCCATGGCGATGTGTCATTGCGCTGATTGTCCCGCATAGAGATGCAGTTCCCCGGTCCCATTGTCATGCTCCCCTTGGTTGTCAGTTGTGCTTCCAGAAGCTTCACCACTATTCCCCAGAATCTCAAGGACAACAGCGCATGGTATGCTCAGTGCCAACCATGCCTGGCGCAGCTCCTCAGTACTGTTCGAGGGTCGCAATGCGCAAGGGTGCTCCAGTCCCGAGAGCGAATGTGAGATTCCAAATTAGGGGCAGGCGAGCCCACATCTTGGTTATTCGGCCACTATAGAGTGTGAGGGAACAAGGTCAAGCTTTAACTTCATGCCGCAGTTGTGTTCGGATCCAGCCCGTCCCGTTCGCGGACACAACACAACTTGAAACTCGCTATCACAAGTCGTCTGAAACGGAGCAAAGGCCAAGACCGTCACCAATGGGATACCAGCAGAATTCGCCCGTCCCTTGAATTGATCACCACTCACCCTGTTCCAGTGTATGAGGAGGAACCCTGAGTCCGTGGCTGCGGATCTGCAAGTCAAGGCCGCCTCACATCGGGGTGCCCTTGCAAGGACGGCAGACCTGCCAGCCCTCGTGGGATCGTGGATGACCGAGGGTCGTGGGACCTTCGAATGATCAGCGCAGGCTTGAGGTTCTCTGGGACTGTCTTCTCGGATCTGATTCCCGCAGCATGATGGCTCAAGCGTTGGCGATCCCGACGGGGTGACAGTTGATTTTTACTGCGACAATAATAATAGCAGTCACCTACGGCAGAGCCTGATGTCATTCGGCCGGTTCGGCCCTCACAATATCATATCGAGTGACCAACTAATATCTGGTGAGTTACTCGTCTCTGGCGGCCAACACAAACTACGCCGTGTACGCATTTCAAGGGCAGACACGCGGATCGTGCCTTTCCACCAGGAACTGACTTCGAAACGTCTACAGGAAGTCGGCATGCAAGGTCCCGTCCACACCATTGCGTAGCGCCGATTTGTGGTTGTCGATCCGCGACCTAGCGAGAACGTGGAGAGTCCCATCCAGAGCTCGCGGAGAACAGCTGTCTTGGCAGGATGAAACGGGGTGTCCGTCCCATCCACGCGACGACACCTCGCCACTGCCGCGTCTCCTCGCGCGAAGAGTACATCTTTTGGGCCCTGCCGGTTCTTTCCGGAGTCGCGAATCGCCGCGGCCCCTCCCGCCAAGCAGCCCCGTCTCCCCGGTCGAATGGGGGCCGGTTGTGTCGCTCGCGGCGGCCGGGCCGCCAGCGGGTTGGTAGCCCATCCGGTGGTCTCCGTCCAGAAATAGACTACCGACGGGCCTTGAGTCGCAGTCGGGTCATCAAGCCTGCAGGTTTATACTTCGATCTCATCTACGCCGAGAACAAAGGTCGCACCATGTCCCGATATTGGGAATAAGGCATAAGCATAATGGCAGGCTTGTCAATATGACGAAACTATTTCTGTGGTGCGATGCTCCTCGGTTTTAGAGCCGGCGATGCGACAACCTGTTGCATGTGGTATTGCTAGAAAAGCCATGGGTTATCTCAAATCGCCTCTTCACCAAATGCCCCGCCATGGCATAGCTGGTCGAAGGTGCCCAACAGGAAAGGTTGGATACTCCAGAAATGGTCGGGAAGGTGAAGGGGACCATTTTCAGCCACTCTCATGATTCACGCTGGCACAGGTCTGAGCCTTTCCGAGGCGTTCCATCATGAGTACCCAACGCACTGTCGACAGGGCCCCTTCACACTCCGAGGTCTGCCAGGACGGACGACCGCAATCCCGCTGGATGGCACACGTCACATTTGGGTGACATTTACACATCCGAGCTGTCCAAAAGACCTCCCCGAAGCCCTCTGCCCCATCTTAGCGTGAGCGCGGATGGCATGGGCAAGGGTCAAGGGCACGGGCGTGGCCGTATATCGCGCGCACGGCAGATTGTCAGGGCCATCAGTGTGTCCCGCCGAGGGGCCGTGGGAAGACGAGAGAGAGAGAGACAACGGAAGGGGAAGAAACGAGGGGCAGCAAGGTTTCGGCTCATCTTTGACAAACGCGAAAGGGACCGCTCTGGACCACGGGGGGTATGAAAAGACCGAGCACACAGTCCCTCCTTTCCCATCCTCCTATTTGCCCGGGGGCCATGAGGACTTCTAGCTTCGCCCGGAGCTGGCCAGCCGTATGCAATCGCCCTCGAATATTCCCTTTCCGGCAAGTGTTGAGTGAGGGGTGTTTTCCCCGAGATCCAGAGTGAGGACTCTTCAGTGGCTAGACTGTGGGGGTTGACGGCGACTTGGCTAGTTCACACACACACACTCTCTCTCTCTCGCCTTCGGCCCTTCACGGGCAAAGACGAACCCTGCCCGCCCAGCCGAAATTCTGCTCGTTCCATCTGCCTCAACACCGGATCGAGAGCGGAGTGATGGCGTTCATGAGCTTGGTCTTTCTTTTCTTGCCTCCGCAGCTCTCATGAGCTCACACTAAGTTCATCTTAGGATTGCCCATCTTGTCACGGGGTCCTGAAAGCCCAGCTGACGGGCGGCTTGGACGGCACGGGGACGGGGTACCCGTCACGACTGTCTCTTCTTGTGATTGTGAGCAGTTCACCCCATTGTGGTAGTACGTCAGACAAACGCATTCTCTGCGTGACTATGCGGCACGTCGGCCGAGCGGTTCTATGATGCTCAATGGATGTTCAGGTGGCCGGCCGGAATACAGTATCGGGACCTCAACGCTTGTATGTCATTCATCGCTGCGAGAACTCGCGTGGATGATTTATGGCATTTGAAGGCCACTGGATGCTGGCGATCCTGGGACTGGAGGCGGCAGCTTGAGCGGGACCACAGAGGTCCGCTTAGGAATCCAAACAAGCATATTAACCCATTTGGTCATTGAGGACTAGAACCGCTGCGCTGTGAAAGCTAGGCTTCCTCAGTCAATCTTGATATAGACATGCCTATGCAAATCGCCTGAAAGACAACCAGTCAAACTCCAGTCGCCACCTTTCCTAAATATGCCCCCAGTTTTTCCATCCCAACGCCATCCTGTTCGTCTGCGCGTTGGCATGACAAACGGGTATCAAAATGAGAGCCCCCAGACCCAAATGTCAGCCATCGTGGCCGACGGTGCCGATTGGTACCGGCAGTAGCGCTGCACGGTGTCGCTCCATTCTCTTCGTCCAAAAAGACGAGTGCCTCCTACGAGCCCCCGAGAGGTGTCCCGCTGTTTGAAGCTGTGCGTAAGCGTCAATGCCGTCAGAGGGAGCAGGAACTAGGCAGATCGACAAATCGTGAGTTCGTGCCCAACAGTGCGGTTGTTGCCAGGAGTTGCGGAAAATTCATGGTGAACAAATGCGGGTGCTGTGATAATCGACGGGCAAGGAGGAAAAACAAAAGTGAGGTCTACGAGGAGGATCCAAACCCGAGGGGAAGGAGACGGGAGATTTGGGGAGAAGAACGAGGCGCGAGGCCTCGAGTCGACGGAAGGAGGGCTGTGAGGTGCGGAGCAAGTTGGAATGAGAAGAAAAAATGGCGAGCAGCTCAGATCTGGCCTTTGATATCAACTTTGCGGAAAGCCTCGGTCCTCGCAGATTCGAACAGCGGACCGGCTTTGCCGGTCAAGAGCGCAATGTACTCTGGTCGTTCTTCGAGCAGATGCTGACCGTTGTAGTCGACAACGAACTGAGCCGCATCAACGTCGGACTCGAAACCGAGTTCCTCCGTGATAAATCGTAACTTTACGTCTGGCTTGTATCTATGAAGGGTTAGCCGCCGGCTCTGTTGGATGGCGAGACAGGGGAACAGGAACGTACGCTTTGCAAATGTTACACATAGCGGCGAGTCGCTCACGAACAACAAACATGTCCATGAGATACGCCCCCATATTGGGAGTGTCCAGGTAAAGCTGGAAAAACTTATGGTAGTTTCCCAAAGCGAGAGCGGACCGTACCTCAAGGGCATGCTTGATGGGTCGCTCCTCCTTCTCTGCTGAGGTTAGATCTGCCAACGCATCATTTAGGCCGGTACGGTTGGCGGTGTGAATGAAATACAGAATGCGGTATGCCTTGAACTCGATGGGGTTTCCTTTCAGTCCCTTGGCGTACAGAGTACGCAACTGAGTTTGGCACTGATTATACTCACCAAGGTCCCCCTTCTCCAAGGCAATGCGAGCGTGGAGTTCGTATACGGACACCGTGAAGTCGTTCTTGATCCGCTGCACTGTCAGGTCCTGACGCATGGACTTCAGCTGGTCGCAGATGTAAGAATAGTTGCCCTCTTTCTTCCACTTCTTCTTCAAAAGGTCCATGGTCTTGTGCAGGACACGCTCAGGCCGGACCTGGGAAGGAACGGGAGGAGCAGTCAACCGCAGGTACCGCTTTTCCAACGTCTCACTGGTGCCGACAACGGGACCATCCGATGGCGGAGGACTGGGTGACCGGTAGGACGACTTATAGCCGCCGTCGAAACGGCGTTGACGCTTCTCCATCTGCTTCTGAAACTTACTTGACTTGGGCAGAGGCTCGTCGAAGCTGGCGCGCTTGTCGGGGGAGGCGAAGGTAATACGGTCTTCCAGGGCGTTGGATCGGTTGTTGTTAGTAGAGCGCCAAGGAGCAGCGGAAGACTTTTCATCCGGAGTAAAATCAGAAGACTTTCGCTTCTTCGGGTTGGCGATCGGACTTTCATATCGCGATTCATACGAGGGAGCAGCACCCATGGCAGAGTTCAGCTGGTTTTGGCGGTCGATCTTGACCAAGGCGGCAGGGAACGGCATTTTCCCCCAGTCGGTGGACTCGAGAGTACCGTTTTCCATGTGTTGGGAGATGGTCTCCTTCAGCTTGGTTTCAATCTCAGGGCGAGACACAGAGGAATCCATATTGGCAGGCAGGAACGACTTTTGGACATAATCGCGGACAGAAGGTGGCCACTCAACCTTGCGTTGAGGCGGTCGCTGCGGCACTACGCCGTTCTGATCGTAGACAACCATGGGCTGAGGCGGCGGACTGTAGACGGGGTTTGTGGCTGGGGGAGGAGGATACTGGCCGAAGCTCTGACGAGCCTGGACTGCGGTATATGCTGGATCTGGAGACACGGTTAGCACTGTATTTCGCAAGAAGAAGCAGGCCATCTTGTGTTGCACATACTGGGAGGATACGCATAGGTGGCAGGAGGTGCCGCGTAGGGGACGCCGGGTGGCGGCGCCGGCCAGCTGGTGGGCATCATGATGTTGGATTTGGAAGCGGGAAATACTGGATCGTAGATTAGTTGGACGAGAATCGTGAGGCAATAGCTTGCGGAATCGACGGTCGGGCGACAGCGGTCGTCGTTGGTCTCGTGGATGGGAAATGGAGAGTGAGAAGTGGACGAAGTGAGGTTGGGGGGATTCCGAGAAGGGCGGTTAAAATGACGGTGGTCTGTGGGCGAGGGATTTCAGGCAAGTGCGCTGGAGTGGAGACGACACCCAAACCCAAAACCCAAAGCCTGTAGCCTATCGGTTAAACTCCGGCCCACAGTGTCGGTGATATGCAATATCGGCGATAATGGACGGAACGTGGGGTAGATACCTCTGCCTGCTACGAGATAACTGACTGATGCTTAAGGTGGCAGTTGTCAGTTACGCCATCACGCAAAGGTGCCAGCTCCACGACGTCTTTGCGCATTTATCACCCTTTTGGTCTCTTTCGGAGTGAATGCAGCTGTTCCATAAACATGTGCGATTCTTGAACAGCCTACGAACACGGCTTCCGATCCCTGACCTAGCCCGAGAGCCCGTCCCTGACGTCTGCGACGACTCCCGGCCTCCCACCTCACAACGCCCCTTCCGGCCAACGCAGTGCTTGCGCGTGTTGCCAACCCCTCGATATCTTTCGGACCAGATATGACGGATGTTTCTAAAACACATCGACCTCACGACCGCTCTCCGGCCCTCTTATCTACCGGATGAAGTCTTGTTGTTCGTGCAAGACAATGTTGGGCTCTATGAGGGGTATGTGGACATGTGCCCTGGTGGAATCTCTAGTATTGCTTCGCCAGCTGACAAAGATACTTGTTCTATAGAAAGTACAAGCTTCCTCACCAGCAAAACGGACAGGTCTACCTGACATCCCATCGAATTTGCTACGTCGACAAAGAAGAGCCGCGCAAACACTCGGCTGCGCTTGACCTAAAAGATGTAGATCGATACGAGTTCTACGCCGGGTTCTTGAAATCGTCCGCGAAGATCACTTTGATTCCCAAACCCTTGAAGCGATCGTCTCTTCAGACACGAGCATCTGCGATTTCGGGCCCAGGCCGACCAGGCACCGGATCTCCTGCGCGGGCAGACGGCCCCTACCGACCCCCGCCCGATCCTACTGCGGCATCCGCAACGTGGGTGTGCACCATCTGCAGCTTCTCGAACCCGGTACCCTCCAATTTCGACCCGACAACCGCAAACATACACACCCCGCTGCCGCCGTGCCTGGCTTGTGGCATCAAGCCAACCTTGGCGCATGTCTTGAAAGCTTCCATCTCCAATGCGACCAGCCGAACCCCGGCGCCGCCGAGCCCGACCGTAAGCTCGCCTCTGGCGGTGCGCCCCCGTTCCACGTATTCAAGACCAGAGGACGGAGGATCTTTGCCGCCTTGGCCCGCCGCTTCCAACATCACGGGCACCCCGCAAAAGCCGTCCGACCCAAGCGCGACTTTCCAGTGCCCACGATGCACATTCCTCAACCATCCGTCGTTATTGTCATGTGAGATGTGCGGAGGGCCTCTGATATCCCAAGACATACCGCAGGCGGTCGCGCAAGAACAAACACAGCGGACCGAGTCACCAGGGCCGGTTCTCAACCCGTCTGCTCCTGGACAGGATACAGTAGAGAGTGTCAAGATCTCCTTTCGGGGAGGTGGTGAGAAGATCTTTTACGAACGACTGAAAGGGTCAATGACGCAGCGGAAATGGCTGTTGCAAGGGGCCCCGCCAATTCCTCAGAGTAACCGAACGATAGACGACAACGGAGCTATAGTGCGGACTCCATCAGCCGCCCCGGAGCGACCCAAGGGCGTTGGTATTGCCGGGCTTGAGCAGCGCGGCCTGGACATGCGCAAGAATAACGAGGTGATGATTGGAAGCGCGTTCGAGGATCTGGACGCGCTCATGGCATCTGCCAAAGAGATTGTGGCTCTGGCAGAACGGTTTGCGAGACAGGCAAACGGAGGAAGCGGTGCTGCAGCATCCGAAGCGAACGCTCTCCTGGCCGAGTCTGCGAGCCAACTCGGTCTCGTAACCACGAAGGACATTGTGGGTGGTAGTAGCTCCGAAACGCTGTACTTGTCCGAGTTGGCGCGAAACCTCGCGGAATTTCTGACCGACGACGCTCGAGGAGTCCTGAAAAAGGCCGGAGGAATCATCAACTTGGTCGATCTGTGGGCCATGTTCAACCGCGCCCGGGGAGGCGTCGAACTGGTGAGCCCGATGGACTTTGAAAAGGCGGCGCAAATGTGGGAGTCCTTGAAACTGCCCGTCCGACTCCGCAAATTCAAGAGCGGCGTCCTTGTCGTCCAGAGTAGCGATCGCACGGACGAAACGACCATCAAAGCCTTGGTCTCCTGGCTGGACGACTTGCACGAGTTCCCACCCGAGAAGGAGCTGGCTTGGGACTGGCGGCAGTTTGGGCGGGGTGTCACTGCCCGCGATGCCGCCGAGCGATTCGGCTGGAGCATCGGGGTCGCGGAAGAAGAGTTGGAAATGGCCGAGGAGCGCGGGGTGGTCTGCCGCGAAGACGGCATCGAAGGGCTCAAGTTCTGGAAGAACTACATTGACACGGGCGACACCAAGCGCCGCAGGCGTAAGAAGCACCGGTGGGAGGAGGACGAGGTGATGAAGGCGCTGAGAGAGAGCGGGCTGATGTGAGGAAAAACTCTTGAACTTGGATATCTATCTCGTGCCGCGTCGGGCGCCAGTTACAGACATTAAAGCGCATTACTATTCTACATGAGTACTGGGTTCCCCGCGGTCTGTCGTCTAGAGGCCCCCCAGTCCTGAATATGGCGGGTGGGGGATTTCCGTCCGCCCCGCCCAGTCTACTCTCTCTATCACAAAAAAATGACAGAAAAGAAACAATGATCCTTAAACGCCGCCCATATGAACGAACCTGTGCCCCAAGGGTAATAGTGACAACCAAAAAACAAAACATTTCGTGGGCCCCATCAAGATCGGATCAAGACGTGTCGAGGGTTGGTGAGAGAGCAGATACGCACGAAGGTCCTCTCTCTCATGGCAGCTTCTCGACCTTTTCCATGAGGCTCAGCCTCACCTTGCGGTTGACGACGCCGCCGACGCCGTAGGCCGGGATGATGCGGCAGATTCGGGCCATGGTGCTGATGCCCCAGTTCTTCGCGACGGCCTGCCACCTGTCCTTCCACGTCACGGGGGCGGCGGGGGCGCTGGGCCGGTTGTAGACGTCGAGGCCGAGCAGGTGCAGCGGGGTGCTGACGAGCTGGACGACGGCGGGGGCGGCGAACTGGACGACGGTCAGGCCGCTGACCTTGCGGCGGAACTCGTCGCCCATGCGGTCGTTGAGCCAGGGGCCGAGGCGCGGGGGCACGTTGAAGCTGGCGAAGATGGTGAGGCAGTCGCGCAGGCCGAAGAGGGCGTAGGAGATCATGGGCACGGGGCGGGGGACGGCGCCGGGGGGGCCGAACATGCGCACGAAGACCTGGTCCTTGTACATGCAGATGCCGATGTTGGCGGTGCTCGAGGCGGCGAACTTGCCGGTGCCGGCGGTGACGTGGTTGGCCGGGCGGTTCTGGACGGTCGAGACGGCGGTGTCGAGGGTGTTGGCCGTCAGGTAGGTGCCGCCGTAGAGGGCGAAGATGAGGGCGAAGGGCTTGCTGAAGACGACGTGGTGGGGGCGGAGGAGGAGCTCGCCGAGGCAGGACTTGACGCACTCGCCGAGGCTGCGGCGGCCGGAGGCGTTTTCCATGATGGAGCTGCGGGGGGAGGGAAGACGGCGGTCAGTTTTCTGTTCTGTTGTTCGTTCGTACGTGTCCGGGAGAGAACGGGGAGGCTATTTACCGGTCAATGATGGACACCAGAGGGGCGACCAAGGTGCCGGCGCAGGCGGCGCTGAAGAAGTCGGCACCCAGGCGCAGGCCCAGGCTCTTTGTGTTCCAGGCGGTCTCGCGCATCTTGGCCTCCATCTCGACCTTTTGGCTCGTGGCCAGCGCCAGCGGGCTCGGCGGCTTGATCTTGAGGTCCGGGGCGACGGGTGCTGGGGCGAGCGCCTCTGGTCTGGTGTCCCTCTCAGCCATGCGGCTCTGTGTGGTGTTGGCTTGGCTCCCGGAGCCAGGTATCTCGGGTCGCGACGTGCGAGAGAGTCGAGATGGTTCCTCGACGAGGGTGCCTCGGTCGGCGGCGGGACGGGGGGAGCTTGTTGAAGTAAGCGCGGAAGCGGAGGAGAGTGACGTCTTTGGCTGGGTGACGTCGTCGAGGAGGAGGAGGAGGAGGAGGAGGAGGAGGAGGAGCCGGACGGAGGAAGCTAAGGTCGAGCAAGCACACACACGCACACACGGCGCTACGAAACGAACGGAAAAGGGACCGACGGGTTTCCTGGAGGAGGGTTTTGGGTGAGGGAGGAAGAGGGAGAGGAGAGTAACGAGAAAGGGAAAGAATGAAAAATAAAATAAAAAGAAGCCGGGGACGAGGTCAAGCTTATGGGGAAGCTACGATTCCATGGCGAGCTCGTGCTCGTGCTCGTCTCCCCGACGCGCCCAGTTATTTTTTTGTCTCGAAGGGGACCGCCGGGGGACGACGGGGACGACGGCATCCAGCAAATGACTTGCGGCGTAGAGAGCAAAGAGTGGACTTGGTTCCCTGCAGCAGCGGACAAGGGCCGGTGGGCGGCGGGCGGGCGCTGGACGAATGGACGGTCGAAAATTTCAGCTTACTGGGGACCGAAGTCGGAGATAGTCGGTACGAGGGCCCCGAAGGAATGGGTGACAGCGTGGGATTGCAGGCGGGGGGGCGTGCCATCTCAGCCCGAGGGGCCGGGAAGCCAATGGGAAGAGCCCAGGACAGCAGAGACAGCGCTGTAGGTGAGGTGCTAAGCACCGAAGATGGTACCTAATGTTTACCTTACCTAGGTCCCTTAGGTACCTAGGTAGGTAGGGTGCAGTAGGTACCCGGGTACGTACATGCGGCACTCGCAGCGGACTTTTGCATGGCTGCAGCAGGGTGCCAGCTGCACCGACACACTATAAAAACTGGGGGACGAATGGGGGTCACCCTACACACGAGGCACGCGAGGCACATCAAGTATGGGGAAGGCCGCTGGGAATCAGGTGATTCCCTTCGGACGAGTGCTGAAAAGGCCAAAACGGGAAGCGGTGGAGCGGTGCGGTGCGCTGACTTTGGGTGGGTCCGCCGTCGGCCTCCATGCCGTTCCCCGTCCGGTTCTGGTCCGGGGCCCACAAAACATGCCGTAGGGGGCCTGCCAGGGGGGCCGCGTGGCGTCGGCCGTCAGAGGTGGGTAGTCGTCGGTACCTATTAGTGTAGAGTACCTTACCTTATAATTTATCCTTTGCCTCTACCAAAATGCGACCGGAATGTCTCTGGACTGCAGGTGCAGGCCTGGGCGGAGCTGGGCCCGAAGCATTACCTTAATACCTTACAGCGCGGGAGAAGAGTCAACAACCTGGAATTGTTCGACTGATTTCTGTTGATGCACTGACACTAGACCATTCGAGGTGCAGTGCCTGTGCGAGAGCAAAAGTACCTCTCGCAGTCAGCAAGCAGCCAGGTACCTGCCTACCTTACATGCCTACCTTAGGTACGTGCCTACCTGCCTCGAGTCGCAGCAAAGTGCCCCCAAGCGGCAAGGTCGGCCGTCCTCAGGTAACCACCGCTGCGCGTGCTGTCGCGTCCCTCGAGACGGTTTGCGTCAGCCTCATTCGTACCTCTCGTCTCGTCTGCCAGCAGCATCGCGCTGCTTCAAATCCAAGAACTCGTCCCCCCAAAACTTCCATTCTCGTGAATATTCTCCCCGCCGGCCCTTTCATTTCTCTCTGGGGCCGCAGATCCGTGTCCATCGTTTTGCTCCTGGCCCCCGTTGCTCGTGTCGACCGCCAACCCGTGTCCTTCCGCCATTTCCACTTCTTCACATCTCACATTCGAACCACCCCGGGCTCTCCATCACATCACACTCCCATCCCAGCCCAATATGCGCGTGGCCAGGGAATTCACCCCCGAGGTGCTGCTGAGCGCCCCCCGCCGAGGCGCCGCCGTCCCGAGCCCCGACGGCTCCCTCATCCTCTACACCCAGTCGACGCACAGCTTCGAGGACTCCAAGACGCTCAAGGAGGTCCGCCTCATGCATGTCCAGACGGGCGCCTCTGAGCAGCTCGCCGCCGACGACAACGTCCACGACGCCCAGTGGCTGCCGGGGACGCCCAGCCGTGTCATCTATCTCAAGTCGGGCGAAAAAGGGACCACCCAGATTTGGATCGCCGACGCCGCCGACCCTGCTCAGGAGCACTACGTCGCCGGCGAGTACGACGCCCCCATCAGCGCCCTCAAGGTGAAGGCCCTGCGGGACGGCGCCGTCGCCTTTGTTGTCGCCGGCCTGGTCGGGCCCGACGGCGGCCTCTTCAATGACAAGGCCCAGGACAACAAGTCCAGCGGCCGCATCTTTGACGAGTACCATGTCCGGGTTGTAAGTCGTCGAGTCGGGTCGAAGTCGCTCCGCAACGGCGCATCATGACTAACACGTGTGTCAGTGGAACGACCTGTACAAGTCACGCAAATACGCCCTCTGGTACTCGACCCTCGTCAACGCCCATGGCAAGTGGGGTGTGGCCGGCGAGCTGCAGAACGCCGTCCGGGACACCAACCTCGAGGCCCCGTTGGGCATGTACGATGTCGCCGACCCGGGCGACAGCTTCGACGTCAGTGAAAAGGGCATCACCTTCATCGCCGAGGACGCGGGCCCGCCGTCGCCTGAGTTCTCCGGCATCTCCCACGTCTACTACGTTCCCCTGAGGTCATTCACCGCCGCCCCGCCCGCACGCCCGAGGGCCATCGTCATGGGCATCTCCGAGACCAAGGCCTTCTACAGCAATGTGAGGTTCTCGCCCGACGGCGCCAAGATTGCCTTCCTGCACGCGTCCTACAACAACCCCGCCGACGTCAGGCTGTACATGGGCCACACCAGCTCCTTCGGCGCCTACCATGTCCACACCATGATCTTTGGCAAGGGCCCCAGTCTTCCCCCGCGAGGCTTCGAGTTTGCCGGCAGCTCCGATGCTCTGCTGATAACGACCGAAGACTGCGGGCGAGTCAAGCTGTCGCATCTCGAGCTCCGCCACGGCGCCGAGGCGACGTCCTTGGTTGACACCGGCGTGGTGTCTGCCTTCTATCCCCTGAAAGAGGGCAACTACGACAAGCTGCTCGTCACCAGCAACAGCATCGTTGACAGCAGTTTGTGGCAGATTATTGATGTCTCGATGAAGACCGAGCCCAAGATTGTGTCATCGGCCACCAAGCACGGCGCCAAGTACGGCCTGTCCCACCGCATGATCTCCGAGTTCTGGTACGAAGGCGCCGATGACGCCGTCGTGCACTCATTCATCATCAAACCGACCAACTTTGACGAAAACAAAAGGTATCCCTGGATCCTCTTACCCCACGGCGGCCCGGAGGCGTCTTGGCTGGACTCATGGTCAACAAGGGTACGTAACCTAATGCCTAATAAGCTCGCCCCCGTTACCAAACTAACGACAAACCGCAGTGGAACCTCGCCCTCTGGGCGCAGCAGGGCTACGTCCTCGTCGCGCCCAACATCGCCGGCAGCACCGGCTACGGCGTCGACTTTACGGCGCGCATCTACCGCTCCTGGGGTGGCGCGCCCTACCAAGACCTCGTCAATCTGATGGAATACCTCAAGCCGTTGCCGTACCTCGACCACGACCGCGCCATCGTCGCCGGCGCCTCGTACGGCGGGTACATGATCTCGTGGATGATGGGCCATGACATCATCCGCAAGTTCGCGTGCTCCGTCTGGCACGACGGAATCTTCAACCTGCCCGTTTTCATGCTGCAGAGCGACGCCGTGGACGGCGGGCCGGACTTCGGGGGCGCCCCGTTCCTGTGGAGCAACGGCGAGGAGCTGGAGCGGTGGAACCCGGCGCGGCCGGACCTGCTCCGGAATTGGAAGCACGCGCCGCCGACGCTGGTCATTCACAGCGAAAAGGACTACCGGTGCCCCATCACCGAGGGGCTGGCTGCGTTTAACACTCTGCAGGCGCAGGGGGTCAAGAGCCGCTTTTTAACGTTTAGCGACGAGTGCCACTGGGTGTTGAATCCGGAGAACTCGAGGGTGTGGCACCGGACTGTTTTTGAATGGATGGAGAAGTATATTGGGGGTAGAGAGGCGAGGTCAATTTGAAGCGGAGATGAATTGGAATCACAAGAAACGAATAGCTTTTGTCCGACTTGTATTACTCCCTGGATCTCGAAGGATCGGTGTCCTCAGTAATCTGTGAGCCCGCGCAAATGCTGTTGACCAAACTTCCCCGAAGACACCGAAGTCCTGCATTCGAGGTCTCTTTATGGCTTCGTGTTTGCCTCGGTGATTCTTCGTGCCTTCAACTAGCCCGATTCCGCTGCCGCCGAAAATGCCTGTCGTCCCAATATTTCAGGCGTGACCAGCGCCATGTCTCGACCACCCAGAACGCAAGAAAACTGGCCAGATCTCCTGGATACAAGAAGCGTATTTTACAATAAAACCAGCCCAAAAGCCATTGTTTTCCCACTTCCAACATGCTGGAGTCCCAGACGTGACCCACGACCGGAGCCAGCGGGTCGGGACTTTAAATCGCCGTGTCGGCGGAGAAGTGGATGCCTTCGCGCGCGAGGAACTTCATACCTCCGTCTCCCCATTTCCCTCCTTGGCCTTTTCGTTGGATTTCTAGCCGCTGATTCGACACGGCGACACGATGCGGACTGTTCTCCCCCGAGCTGTACGATGCCGCGTCCAATCGGCCTCGACGACTCCTCAAAATGTGGGGGAAGCCGCTCACCACCCGACCCCGGTCTTGGCCCGGTGACCTTTGACGACAATACGGGGACCGTCGTGACTGGCTTCGTTTATAACTCTGTTCCCGAGAGAGATTTTGAAATTGAGGAGTCGAACCAGATAGCTGAAACTCGAGGAAAGGGCAGATTCTCACACTTTGGCTCAACATCGCCATGGCCCCTCTTCGGCATGAGATCAGCACCGGCTGGACGTTCAAGCAGAGAGACGACGACTCTCCGGACGCATGGCTCCCGGTGGCCAAAGTGCCCAGTGAGGTTCATGTCGACCTTTTGGCCAACAACAAGTGAGAAAACCCGCCCTCCTCGTCTCGAGTGACAACGACGACTTACACAGACCCAGAATCCCGGACCCCTTCCTCGACATGAACGAGCTGGCAGTGCAATGGGTCGCCGAAAAGGACTGGGTCTACCGCGCCGAGTTCCCCACGCCGGACGACTTCTCCTCCGCCGCGGACGGCGCCGTGACGGACCTCGTCTTCCAGGGTCTGGACACCTTCGCGACCGTCACCCTCAACGGGGCCGAGATCCTCAGGTCGGACAACATGTTCCTCGAGCACCGCGTCGACGTCTCGGGGCACCTGGCCAATCCCGGTGACGGCGGCAATAGCAGCAGCAGCAAAAACGTTCTCGAGATCGTCTTCGCTTCGGCGCTGCTCCGCGGCAGGGAGCTCGTCGAGGAGCACGCCCGCGAGCACAGGTTCATCGCGCGCCAGACGGAGCAGGGCCGCATCCCCGTGCGCAAGGCGCAGTACCACTGGGGCTGGGACTGGGGCCCGATCCTCGTCACGGCCGGCGTCTGGAAGCCGGTGTTTCTGGAGCGCTACGTCGCGCGGGTGGACGACGTGTGGGTCAAGAGCGAGGTGAGCCCCGATCTGAAGACCGTCTCCGGGCGCATCATTGCCAGAAGGCAGGGCTCGGGGGCAGAGACGTTGTCTGTCAAGATCAGCCTCGGCGGCGGCGACGACGAGGACGTGGTCCTGGAAAAGTCGCTCACCGTCGCCGTCGCGGACGGGGCGGCGCAGGCCGAGTTTGTTCTCGACGACCCTCAACTCTGGTACCCCTCGGGCTACGGCCCGCAGACGCTCTACACCGTCACGGCGACGCTCCTCCACGCGGACGGCAGCGTCCTGGACACCGTCTCGGAGAAGACGGGCTTCCGCCGCGCGGAGCTGGTGCAGGAGCCCGACGACCTGGGAAAATCCTTCTACTTCCGCGTCAACAACGTCGACGTCTTCGCGGGCGGGTCGTGCTGGATCCCCGGCGACAGCTTCCTGTCCACCGTCGCGCCGCGGCGCTACCGCGACTGGGCGCGGCTGCTCGTCGACTCGAACCAGGTCATGCTCCGCGTCTGGGGCGGCGGGGTGTACGAGGCGGACGCGCTGCTGGAGGCGTGCGACGAGCTGGGCGTGCTGGTGTGGCACGACTTCTGCTTCGCGTGCGGGAGCTACCCGGCGTATCCGGCCTTCTTGGAGAGCGTCGAGGAGGAGGCGAGGCAGAACCTGAGGCGGCTGAGGGGACACCCGTCCATCATTATCTGGGCTGGTAATAATGAGGATTACCAGGTCCAGGAACGGTATAAGCTCGAGTACCGCTACGACGAGGACAAGGACCCGGAGTCGTGGCTGAAGTCCAGCTTCCCTGCGCGGTATCTGTACGAGCACCTCTTGCCCAAGATCGTCGAGGAAGAGAGCCCACATACCGTTTACCACCCAAGCAGTCCCTGGGGAGACGGCAAGCCCACCGCAGATCCGACCGTCGGCGACATTCACCAATGGAACAGTATGTCTTGTCCCCCCTCTCCGCTGAGAGACCTCAACTATTAACACGCCGACCAGTCTGGCACGGCGCCATGAACAAATACCAAGACGCCCACCTCCTGACCGGCCGCTTC
Organism: Colletotrichum tropicicola; assembly: GCA_025962755.1. Classification (NCBI taxonomy): domain Eukaryota; kingdom Fungi; phylum Ascomycota; class Sordariomycetes; order Glomerellales; family Glomerellaceae; genus Colletotrichum; species Colletotrichum tropicicola. The sequence goes on from JAOWMA010000004.1 coordinate 150,693, forward strand.
ATCAGCGAATTCGGCCAGGAAGGCTACCCGCACCTCTCTACCACGAAAGCCATGCTCACATCCCCCCGCCAGCGCCGGCCGGGCTCCATGGCCCTCGACTTCCGCAATAAGGCCTACGACCACGAGCGGCGCATGATGACGTACATTTCCGAGAACTTCTCCATTCGTTACGACCTGGAGTGGTTCACGTACCTGACGCAGCTGATGCAGGTCGAGACCATGGCGTACGCGTACAAGGCCTGGCGGCGCGACTGGGGCCGGCCCGGCGGCGGCGGCTGGAGGGGCTGCGGCGGCGTGCTGGTGTGGCAGCTGAACGACTGCTGGCCGACGGTGTCGTGGGCCGTGGCGGACTACTGGCTGGTGCCGAAGCCCGCGTTGTACGCGATCGGGAGGGCGCTGCGGGGGCTGGACGTCTGTGTCGGGAGGAGGGTGGACGAGTGGACAAAGTGCCACGCGGACCCCACGCTCGGGGCGAGGGGCACGGAGTTCGAGGTCTGGGTCGCGAGCAGCCGGACGCGGGAGGTGGAGGGGGCGGTGGAGGTGAGGTTTGTGTCCATCGAGACGGGCGGGGAGGTGAGGGCGAGGATCGAGAGGAGGGTCGTGGTGCGGGCGAACGGGACGACGGAGGTTATCGAGAAGCAAAAGATGGAGGCGCTGAAGGAGGAGTTTGGGGATGAGAGGGTGCCGTTCCGCCCTGAGAGGGACGATCCGTTCGTGATCCATGCGACGCTGACGGTGGGCGGGGAGGTTGTCGCCGAGGACACGGCGTGGCCGCAGCCGTTGAAGTACATTGACTTCTCGGACCGGAAGGTGAAGGTGTCGGCGGAGGCGGGCAAGCTAATCGTGTCTGGGGAGAGACCTGTCAAAGGATTCATCATCCAGGAAGAACGGGGCATGAAGCTGAGCGACAACGGGTTCGATCTTGTGCCGGGAGTTGAGAAAGTGGTTGACGCCAAGGGAATCGACGCCGAGAAGCTGCGGTGGACGTATCTGGGGGCGCCGGAATCGTCTTTGGGATTTGTTTGATTGCCGTGAGCCACACGGCTGGAACTCCTCGACAGTTCTCACGAATTCAGATAGATGGACCTCCTTCTGTGGATTACATTCTGATCATTTCTCATTACGGCATAACATTACAGCTACTTGACAATTTTCTCCCAAAGGTTGAATTTCCCCTGTGACTAAATGATATCACCACCGAAGCCCCCGCCAAACCCTCCGCCAAATCCACCACCGCCGCCGAACGGGTTTCCTCTGCCACCTCCGTGCCTCGGCAGACCACCGGGGCCAACAGGATCCCATCTGGCTCCTGGGGGCGCCTGCGGATCGAAGCCTTCGCCCTGACCTCCTGGGCCACGGAAGAGGGGATCATCAAACGTGGGGTGCATTCCTCCACCTCCAGGACGATGAAGGCCACCCCCACCGATGAACGAAGGTCTCAGGGGGTCATGCGGTCCAAGACCAGGCGGGTTCAGGTCGTCGTGGCCAATGTTGTACGGCGATCGGCCCGGAACGCCAAGCGGCCGCAGCGGCCTGTTGATCTCGTGCTCGTCCTCGAAATCGGGCGGGGGAAAGTCTCCCGCAGGAATTGGTCGTCTCGGAGGCTCCGCAAGCGGATCGTTGATCGGGAACGGATGGGCCGGCTGTGGCCTGGCACCAGGGAACGGACGTCCGGGCTCGCGCCCGGCCTGCGACCGACCCTCCCGCTGCGCGTTCTCCGCCGCGTCGCGATCGTCCGGCGACTCCTCGTAACCCTCAACCTGCAGCTTCGGGATGAGCTTCTGCACAATCTTGGTCTTGAACTGTTCGATAAAGTCGCCGATCGCAGACTCGGACGTGAAAGCCGCCTTGAACTTCTCGGGCAGGTCGCTCCTGTCCTCGGTGCCGTCCTTCTTGAGTGTGATGCGCAGCGGCAGCTTGGCTGAATTGACGAGGTCCTTGGTCGTGACCTCGAAGCGGTGGATGACGTCGTGGCCGACGGCGAGGCCGCTGATCTCGACCTTGCTGCCGACCCTGCTGATGCGGATGATGGAGGTCATGGAGGATTGCTTGTGGGCGTAGACGAAGCGGATGGCGCCGAAGCCGGCATTCCATGAGGGCGGCAGTCGCGGGGCGAGGGTCTGGATTTCTTCCTCTGGGGAAGGTGTTAGCGCATACGCCGTATGGCGGGCGGGGTTGGGGAGCGTGCCTATTCTCTTCTCCTCGTCGAAGCCGAGGAGGCGGAACTTGAGGGCCGTCATGCAGGCATGGGCGAGGAGGGAGGGCAGCTCGTAGCTGCTACTGAGATCGGAGGTCGTGTCGCCTTGGGGGTGCGTCGGCAGGGCGTCTGCCATCAGCTGCAGTACGGACTGCGGGGTGAGGGGATTCGCCATCGTTGCTTGAGTCGATGGGTTGGTGTGGTGGCTCAGTGTAGATTTTGAATGTCGAGAGGAAGAATGGGCGTTAAATAGACCGTGGGGTGGCTTAGAGCGTTTCGGTCTTCGAGAGGCCTCATGTGTTGGGCGCAGAGATGCAGGTGCTGGGATGGAGCTCGCCAGGGAGCTTTGAGATGCGGGCGACAGCAGGTGGCGTCACAGACTGGTGCCTTCAGCCCTACGGGTGGGGCGACCCCTCATTCTGCGTCCTATCGGGGCGAAGCCTCGTTATCAGCATGAGCTTGCTGCCTACACGCATCGCGTTATCCGCCGGCGCGCAAAAGGCTATTTTCTGCTGGCCGATGCAGCCCGCGGCATCTCAACCCCGCTATTGCAAGTCCTCAACAGACACGTGACTTGGCGCAGGTGGGGCAATTTTCTCATCACGTCTCTGTCGCGTTTCCTCCGTCAACCTCACTACCTTACCTAAGGTAGGCCACTTCCTCACCGAGCGCAGAGTCTCGAATCTGCGGAGTCAAGCTCGGCATCAATATTTTGCAAAAGTGCAAAAGGGCGAATTGGGCCCGAATAATTTGGCAGTTAAAAACTCCTTTTGTCTATTTCGACACCATGTCCTCCAGCTCCAAGCCCCCAGACTCAGCCACCGGCACCCCGGTCCCCATTCCGCGCCCGCAGGCAAACACGCTCCTGACGTCTTTCACCACATTCTTGACCCTCGCAATCCACACGGTTCTGTACTACAGACGACTCTACCCTCAGGAAACCTTTCTCATGACCAAGGCCCACAACCTGCCTGTCCCGCAATCCCGCCACCCAGCGCTGTGCGAATGGATCAATTCGGCCTTGGCCGCCATCCAGGACCAGCTCGCACTCGGATCCGTCTCCAAGGTCTGCATCGTCATCCATTCGCCAGAGACCATGGCTGTGATCGAGCGATGGGTCTTTGATGTGGCCAATTTCCCCGTCTGGGTCACCGGCAAGGGCAAGGACAAGCTGGGCGCCGGGCAGAGGTTTCAGCGACGGGAGGAAGACGACGACGATGGATCTGTGAACTGGGTGGACGTAAATGAATCGTACCGGGGGGCTCTCAGGCGCATCGCCTACGCTGGGGAAATGAAAGGACCTCTGCCCGAGGGCTGTACATTCACGCTCGCAGTCGAGCTGCGCGACGAGGCGCCGGCCCCGATAGGCGTAAGCTTGACCTTTCCCATCATCTGCGATAGTGCCACTGACCGAAGGGCAGCACCCCCAACCTTGGATTCCCTCTGAGCCATCGCTTCAGCCTGCATCCCAGACGAATCCCGTACCCGGCGCAAATATTGGCGGCGCTTCCACCACTCCTCTTCGATCCGTCGAAGCCGGTCCGCTCTTCTTTGAGTGTTGGGTCGAGGAATGCAAAGCAGATGCGTCGCCTCCGGCCACCCAAGACTCGTATTATTCATGATTCCAAGATACCCTTTGTTCTTTCCCAACTGCCGTTCGCACTGTTTATGTCGCTCCTTGTTGTCGTGTCTCATACCTAGGACGCAATATTGTCCCCGTCGGAAATTCGCAATCTTGTAAAAGCGATCCGGAGTAGCAAATGAATTAATAAGAAGAGCTCTCATACAAAATTGCTCTTGCGGACTGACCATGGCGGGGCGGGTAGGAATGCGATGCAGAAGGCAAGAAAAAAAGGTACGCTGTCGAGACTCGAACCCCGGATCTTGCTCTGAATAGCTTCATGACACTCAAATCTCCAGTCATAATCACGACCAAAAAATCCAAAAGTTCAGGTCTGGCTAATGCCAGAACCCTATGAAACCGCGACCCTAGCACATGGGCTCTATGATCGGAGCCAGCGATGTAACTGACAACTATGCTAGGACGGGAGGTTTGCTCAGTGATATGGTGCGCCAGCATTTGCCAAGGCGCACTCATACCACTGCCCCAACCGTCCCCCCCGAGGGGGGGTGGTGAAAGCTCTGAGCCAATTTCTCATAGAAGAGGGAAAGAACGGGGAGAAACGGAAGGAAGGTGAGGCAGGTGAGGCAGGTGAGGCAGGTGCGTCCCTTGATGGCCCCGATTTGGGTGTCGCATTCGAGTTGGGCGTCTCCCGGGAGAAAAACAAGTCAGTTTCTCTCAGAATTACGATCTGTCTCTTTATTTACCAGACTCTACTGGGACCGTTTGGTGTTTAATTCGACGCAAAAGTTGGTTGGTTTTCACAATCGTGGGTCGTCTCAGTGACTCCAAGGCCCTGGAATTGCAAAGAGATTGCAAATCATACCAATCTTCCGCCTTGGTCAATCATCACGGAAGTTGAACGATTAGGTGTAAACCAAACAGGAATGGGCATCAGTCCTGTGCAAATTTCAGGTGCATTCACGTGCAGTTGAGTCTTGGCTGTTGGTTGGTAGGTCGTTCATACAGCATCTCACGTGGCTGCCTGGTGCGAACAACAGGGGCACACCGCCCCCATTTGGTCATAAAAGTCACCTCAGATGCCCACCTCCATTCTCGCCATTTTACCCCCTAAGAAACCAATTCACCAGAAGAAACAAACAACACTCCCTATTCCAGCCCGGACGCCAGCCCTTTCCACGATGACATCTACGGCGGCAGCCACGTTGGCCTCATCGAGGATTCGAGAGCTAGTTCCGAGAGAACTCCCAGCAATCGTTACTTTCCCGCCGGAGCTCATCGACCATATTCTTGACCACGCCGGACCGGCCAATCACTTCAACTTCGCAATCACCTGCAAGGCAATCGCAATTTCGTCACAGGACGTCCTTAGACGTCACCGGGAAGCTTTTGCCAAGTACAGGGTCGCTTCCAACGCCGACCACGAAGAAGTCCCCATTCTGCTGCGCGAGGTTTGGAAGGACCCTATCGTGGCATGGCATGTGCGCTCCTATGAGAACTGGGGGGCGCGGACGTCTTGGGCAGACTGGAGACCGTTCTACTTCGTCCATCACCGTCAGCAAAGCAAGATTGACAGCGATGCAGTCATGGCCAGTGTGGGAGAGGAAGGCTCTGGCAGCGAAATCAGCGATGAGGACAGCGAAGAAGATGATGACCCCAGAGAACATCCGGGGCCATACCTGGAAGGAAACGAAGACGAGGAGCGTGGATTCGATATATCCAATTGGAATAATCGAATTAACTGGTATTTTGGACGTAAAGAATTGGTGGGGTTCATGCACTACTTGCGGAAAGATGTTGGATTTTCCGACTCCCAGGCAACGCGAGCGTGGGATGAGATCCACATAGGCAGCGATGGCATCTTGCAAATGCTCCTCCTCTGTCTTTGTCCCCGTCTTCACAGCCTGAAGTATTCCAGCAAGAATACAGGTACAGGTGAAGATGCACAGTGGGTGCTATCTTCTCGAGCTTCCGCAATGACATGCTGACTCTTCACAGCAAACGGAGGTCTAGTCTTGGGTGGCTGATGAGAGCCATTTTCCTGGGCAGAACCAAAGGATCCTGGCCATCTGGGCTGCAGTCCTTATACGACGTTGCCATCGGCGTCGATGCGGGGTATGGTGGACAAGTGCGTCAGCCTCCCATACTCACTGCCAGTCTACTTCACTTGCCAGGTCTCAAGCGTCTCTATGTGGCTGGTGGTGACAGGAGATGGGATGAGACAGACATGAGCTACGACATGGACGTAGACTTCGATGGCGGGGAGTATGCTTTGAAAGCCGGATGCTCGTCAGTGGAGCACATGTTCTTTGACCAATGCAACTTGACAAACGCCTGGTTCAGAGATCGCATTTTGGGAGCCCCTCGAAACCTGATCACGTTCGCCCTTACGGGCGGGCAACCATTGAATGCCCACGAATGGATCTGCCAGGCTGGAGCGAACCACCGGAAGACCTTGCAATGCATAATGTTTTACGAGGCATCGCTCTGGGAGGAATATACCGCCGACACATTTGCATTGCGACATGTGGGGCCAGGAGAGCCGGATGGCTTCCAAGACCTGCGGTGCTTCAATCTTCTGATGCGCAACTTCCTGCAAGAGGCGACAGAAGTGTATTATCATAGATCCCAAAGTGTAGACGCAGTCTACTCGCCCACGGTCGACCACGACTTCTTCGTCGAGTGGTTCCATGACAAGTTCCCAAAGAGCACGGAAGTCATGGTTTTGGATCATTGGGATATGACGGACACCGAGGTCGACGTCGTCGATGATGCCGTCGTACGGCTCATAGAGTCTGGGAGATACAAGAACCTCAAGGCAATCTATTTCGACCCTCCCGGACATTGCGATCAACCGCCAAAGGCCGGGAAAAAGTCGACAGCGGTCGGTCTGAAATACGGCATCGACATCCATGCACGATGCAACAATAACCCCAAGAAGTATGATATTGACTTTCCAAAGCCTCCCGGAAAACATGACCTCTTATCGAGTTCGTCGGACCCAGGAACGTTTGGACTAGGGAAGTTTTTTCGAGAGGCGGGCTTTGAGTTTATTGATGCGGAGGACGCCAGCGATCGTGTTTTTGATCCGTTTGTTGGTCGTTGGGTAAACGTGTGACGCTGTCAGTTAAGTCTGAAGATATACTTTGTGCGCCTGTAAACTGGCTGATGGCGACAGTATCCGTTGAGTAGCTGTAGACAATACAGCCGAGGCACCAAGCCCATGCCAGATACCTTCAGCTGATTGTTTACTTGATGCACCTGAACGCCTCCGAATCTTCCGGCTCCTGATTACTATTCCCACGGGATGCTGCCGCAACCACGTCCGTGCCTCAATCGCAGTGCAGCATACTGGTCTGGCTTGTGGCGTTTAACAAGGCGCTCGAAACGAAATCGCAATCAATTACTGATCAAACCGCACGTGCGAGAGTTCTCTCATTGCATTTGACGCCTATTTAATTGCCGTTCCCGTCCTGTCTGTCCGGAAAGTGCCCAGAAGCCAGCATGAACTTGCTCCTCACAGCTCGTCGGTGTTATACCAATCTTTCTTGATCCAAAACAAAAATAATTCCATCATGCCTCTCTGGGTCTTTTCCCACAGCAGCGACACTTTCTCGGTCAAAGACAAGGAAGCCCTGGCCGCGGAGATCACAAAGATATACACAAAGGTCGGCTTGCCGGCATTCTACGTCAACGTGCAGTTCTTCGAGTTGCCCTCCCACGATATTTACCTAGGAGGCAAGCGACGGTCAAAGTTTACCACAATCTCCATCTACCACGTTGCGAGACGCTTCGAGAGCGACTTCAACGCGCAGCGCTTCCTGGGCAAGGTCGACTCTGTGCTCAACCCGAGACTTGGGGCCAAGGGTATCGATTGGGAGTATTTCATTCAAGAGTCTCCGCGAGAGTTTTGGAAGATTAATGGCATCGTTCCGCCGCCAACTGGGTCTGAGATGGAGAAGGTGTGGTTCCGAGAGAACAGGCCGGTCCAGGAACAGGATTTGAAGGCGATGCTGTAGGCTGGTTGGCCTTCTTGATGAAACATTGGTGGTATGTACCATAAATATTTATCAAGTGTTGTCGGATTTGGAAAACTGCCATCGTGATTTCACTTTTGGATGCATGTCGTGTGAAGACTGAGAGGGATGAGAGGAGAGTTCCAGAAACGTTGACTGGAAGTTCCCAATCGTCGGGCCGTCAAAGAAAACCACGCAAGCAACCAAGAAATGGCTTGAAAGGAATGTGTTTCCTGTCGGGAAGTCCCCGACGCCGATAATGAGGGAAACACATACCCGCGATACTGGCGACGAGGGGTGTGGGGGTTCTCGCGCTCATGTCGGGTGATTGCGTCTTCTCCCCAGTCAATGTCGCAACGTCCACACCAAAAACCGCGGCACCTGGGCTTGCGAAGCAGTGCCCGGGTTCCTTCACACCAACCGCGGGCATGTTCCGACAGACGGAAGTCCGGCACGCGAGCCTGCATGCATATGGCAAAAGACTATCGCCATCAGAATACAGGATAGCTGTGCGACCCCCTCGTACAGACCTGATAGCAGCTCCACTTACACCGGCCATTGGGCCCAAGCACGTCTTCGTCTTCGATGTTGATACCATCATGTAGGACTTTTCGGGCCTTCGCCGCTAGTACGGGCATCCCGCGGGCAAATACACTTATTCGGGGGTCGGAGAGTTGATATAAACCGTCGCATGGAGGACCCGTCCTCGTTCGTGGAATCTCTTCCAATGCCACGTGGAATACTGGAACCCTGGTTCTTCTAGACTGGTTGATATACGCCGTTGTTAATCAGAAATCTGCTGACGCTGCACCGAAAATGGGGGTTCCGGAAATCAGCACCACTCCGGTCGCGGCCCATGCCATCGTGGCTGCGGACCGGGCCGTGGACGACAAGCACTCCGGGTCCGACAGCGGAATCACCACCGTCGAAAGCGAACCAAAGGACTATATCGAACCTAAGGAGGAGAGAGCTTTTGTAAGCCCACAGAGTTCCAATTGCCAGTTCCACATTACGCATCATGGCTAATCTGTAGCGCTTAGCTCTGGCGTCTCGACCTGTTCTTCCTCACAATCGGCTTTCTGGGATACATGTTTAAGTACATTGACCAAACAAATATTGTATGGCCTTCATTTTCTTAACAAGTGAACTCAAGCTCACCACAACTTTGATAGAACAATGCCTATGTATCTGGTATGAAAGAGGATCTGAGCTTGTTCGGAAACGAGCTTAACTACTTCACTACGTTCTTCAAGTGAGTTGTGGTACCCACCAATTTTCTGCCAGATGAAATACTTACGAGTGACTGAAGTATCGGGTACATGATCATGCTGTACCCTTCTTGCATCGTCATTTCTCACTTTGGTCCATCCAAGTGGCTGCCCGCATGCGAGGTTGGTAGCAGTCTCTGGAAGAAAAAGCGACTCTCAGCAAACTGACCAGCTTAACAGCTCATCTGGGGTGTTTTGACTTGCTGCTTGTCAGTTGTTACGAGTTCGAAGCAGGTATTTACCATACCATTGTCCAACATTTGGCACGGCTACTAAGATGGGATTAGGTCTACGGCCTCCGTTTCCTCATCGGCTTATTTGAAGGCACCGCTTGGCCGGGTTACTTCACGCTCATCAGCCAGTGGTACATGCCGCACGAAGTGGCTCTGCGAATGAGTCTGTACAACATCGCTCAGCCAGCCGGTGCTATGTTGTCTGGTGCAATGCAGGGAGCTCTGTCCACGCATTTTGAAGGCGTGGCTGGCAGATCAGGTTGGCGATGGGCATTCATAATCAACGTGAGTGAAGCTCAATAACCGTCAGACTTTTGGTTTTTCTTCATGCTGATCATCGGGCTTCTAGGGTGCTTGTACCATCATCGTTGCACTGGCTGCCTTTTTCATTCTCCCCGGCTACGTGAGTACCACCCCACCCCCTGACTAACAAGGCCGCTCGCAGCATCTCGTGGCTGACTTCATTGCCAACAGCCCGAGCGCCCGAACCCGCTTTCCAAGTTCTACATGAAACCCCGGCACCTTGAGATCGCCCTCGCGCGAGGTCGCCGGGTTGGCCGCAAGCCTCAGATCGGCATCACGGTCAAGTCCTTTTTGCGCTGCTTCACCTTCTGGCAGCTGTGGGCAATTGCTAGTAAGCCTCTCCGTTCTGATATCAGGGACTGCCTTCGTTGTAATTGGCCTTGCAACTTGTTCTTGCTAACAATCAATAGTCGCGTGGCCCATCGGTGGCAATTTCACTCCTGCATCCTACTTCAACCTTTGGCTTAAATCCCTGAAAAACCCCGACGGAACGGTCAAGTAGTGAGTTGCACTAGTCCCATTTTTGTAGACTGAAGCTAACGCAGCCTCCCAGCTCTGTTGCAATGCTCAACTATCTTCCGATTGCCGGCCAAGGCGTTCAGCTGGTTGCCGAACTGTTGTTCAGCGGGTTCAGCGGTTATTTCGGTGTCCATCTACCGTTTTTGCTGCTTCATTCAGTATGTCCCAGTTCCTCAGGAATCAAGTATCAATGCTGAATTTTTGAAGGTCATCAACATCACTTCGCACATCATTCTCATCGTTCGTCCAAGTAATGAGCAGGCTTACATGGCTGGCTGGTATATGAACTACATGGGAGCGTAAGTCAGCTTGAATCCCAGTCTAAATGACGTGACAACTGACCGGTCTCAGTGTTTCAACGATGCTTCTGTGTTCTTGGGGCTCCGCGCATCTCCAAGATGAGCCCGAGGTACGAACAGTCCTCTTCGCCAGCGGCACAGTCATCGCGTACATCATGAGTGCTTTCATTCCCATCGCGGCCTTCCCTACCTCGGAGGCCCCTAATTGGAGAATCGGCTCTAAGCTTTACCTCGCGTTTGCGCTCGTGGCAACAGTGATATTCATTGGCATTCATTTCGCTTTCAAATGGGACGACAAGAAGAAGGCGCGGGCCGCTGTCAAGGAGGACTCGACGGGTGAGCCGTACAATGCGGATGCTGGCGTAAAGGCTGCGGAAGTGCTTGGAGAGAAACATTAACGAACACTGAACATCGCCTGTATCACGGACACATGTTTGCTTCCAAGTAGGTAGATTACAAACCGCAAGACGCAGCCAAGTAAAGTTTTGACCCCTGATCTCGCTCAATTATTCTACCTTTAATAAGTATCGTCATTACTACCATCATCTGCAATTTCATTGTCTGGCTCCTGGGTCTGGCCTTGGATGACAATGGGACTCCAGTCGTAGTCATTTTCGATCTCATACAACTGCCGCGGCGCTGTCTCCCATTGCTTGAAAATGAAGTCTTTCATGCCCATGTCAATCAACCGACGTTCGTCCCACATAACATAGCCGCATCGCTTCAACAAGTATGGCACATATTCTCCGTAAATATTGGAATATTTACCATCCCACAAGAGAACCCACCCAAGCGGCGGTGTGTTAGGCGGCACGACATCGCCGATGAATTCAAGAATATCCCTTCTCTGCTCGAATTCATCTCTAACGTTGGGGAACTCAGTCGAGTTTTCGCGTCTATCGGCCTGCGCCACTCTCCCGATAGCACGCCTCAAAGGGGCATCTCGGCACTGATCGTGGGTGAGACACCGCTCCATCTTGGCAACCAGTGTATCATGATCGTTGACCGCTAAAAGTCGCACAGTCATCTTCAAGCCCCGTGAGATGGTGCCATCCATGTAATCTAGCAGGTCGAAATTAGCAGGTGGCGTTGCTATTGAAGTTACTCAAGAGACGTTTTTCTGTTGTCACTGGGGCGTTCAGGCCTACCTGTGCGTTCATGAATGAGGTCGAATGATCCTTCAGGATTAAGAATTCCGTTTGCCTGTCTGAACCTCGGATTTTCATCATTCAGGTCATCCTGGACCTCGTTGAATATTTCTTCGTACTTTTGCCGGACGAAAGCGTCTATGCATCCCACAGCCTCCACCTCCCAAGGATCGAAAAGGCAGAAGAAGATCCCATTAATCTCATGATGGCGAAATGCTCCAAGTCTGGTGCCCTTATTTTGACCGAAGAGATGGTAATAGGTTTCGTATCGGTACAGAGCTCGGAAGATACGTATCTCTTCGCTTCTGCTTAGTTCAATATCATAATCGACTGTCTGCGCCTGTGTTGCTCCAGTGGTCCCTTCTGGGCGAGCTCTCGCAGCTGCGTCTTTCAGATTTTCAACCGCCCACCGACTGTAAATGCGAGCAAAGGGCCGGGCAACGGACAAATGGTATGATGCTAGCCAGCGAATGGCGCCAGAGCGAACTGAGCCCACCTTCGATCGTGGGACGGAGCCTGAGAGCCAGCACCCGTAGGATTCGAGAAAATCGGTGATTTTGATATCGGTCCGATAGAAACCCAGCACTCCCGCTCGAGACATGAGAGTGGCCTGGGCATCGATATAGAATCCCTCGAGCTCGCGGTCCAAGCAAGTGCGAAGGATGTTATCACGGCTCTCTAGGTACTGGGCGTGCATGACAGGGGAAGCGTGGACAAGTGAGCGCAGAGTCGGTAGGTCCGGCATGTTCGAGAGAATTTGCGATCTCATTTCGGGAGGGAGATTCTCGAGTGATGAGGAAGATTTTGAAGCCTCCTGCAAACGCTTTCTGTGACCATGACTTTCATCCGGCCCAATATCATGCCCAGTCTTCCCGCCGTTGTCATTGTGGCCGGACGGTTGGGTCGCAATCATATTTTCGGGTGATTGCGAGGCTTCCCAGCGGCGATCCTGTTGGAGACTTGATTCTCAGTGGAAAAAAAAATTGACAAGCAGGTGGTAAGGAAAACGGATTTGGGTATGTGAGTTGCGTGAATGTCAGTTGTGAGGTAGAAGACCGGGAGTCTGCCTGTTGGCGTGTTTTAGTTTGGCCTCACCAACAAACACTGACCACGGTGAACATGTGTAATTGGTTCTTCGCTGATCCGCATTTTACATCTCCACTGGAGCTTGACTTCATTTGGTGTTGGAGCATGTCAGGATAGGACCAGGACAAGTGCAGCGACCCGGGCGACAGCCAATGGCACCCACCCACTCAGCGCTTCCGTCAGCGTTTACCAATTCGCCAGGGTTGGTGATGGACCACCGAAAAGGAACGGCGGCTAATCATAACGCGCTGTCAGTAGCACAAGCTCAGGGATTCGCCCACAAGAAAGCCGCGAGAAGTATTGGACGAATTCTTTTGCAAGGCATCGAGAGGTCGCTTCTAATATCCCTCCTTTGTTCAGCGGCTAGATCCTTGAATAAACAAAGCCTGGCCGCGATCTCAGGCTCGCCCAACATCTAAATCAGGTGTCCTGGTCGCTTTTCGTACTTCTTCGCAATGATGATCTCCCAGTATACCCCATCAATCTTTCCTCTCTGAGAATACTTTCACTCATGCCCAGTGTAAAGTTAAAGGTGGTACGGCCGGAAAGCTTCCAGGGCTGTGGTATTCCAGAGAAGCCACCGGGATCTTGGAAGCAAGGCCTGGCCATTTCGGGAAACTAACAACCGGAACATCGTGGCACAATAAATTTCATTATCGTTGCACACAGGATGGGGGCACCTCAAAGCGATCTTTGTTGATTAGGTGTTGAGTGTAATCATGGAGAAATAACAGAGTGAGGTTGAGTCCCGGTTGTTACATTTTATGGGTTCGTTTTACACGTCCGAATCTCTTCAAGAAGAAGAAAATGATGTTTCTTAAACAGACTCTTATGTTTATCTTATCGCAGAGACTCCTTTGCCTTCCGTTTATTACGAGGAAATATGAATATTTGTAAGTTCCACGTCACACCCAAGCTCAAGTAATGAGCGTGCAGCCCATGGTTACAATCAAAGTTCTTTCCTCCTTCTCACCGTATTAGCTCGTTGACTTTGCTGCCTTTTGACCCGAATACGAGTGGTAATAGGCGTAAGTGTGGTTGGCATTGTTCAGCAGGTCCTGCCGCACTTTGATCAAGAAGATTTCGACTTCCTCGGGCGTCCAATTCAGACCTTTTGTAAAAGGGCGAATAGTGATAGCGTGCAATCCATCATAAATGACGGCGCGGCAGTAGCTGCCGATCATCTTCATGACTGGATCTTTTGGCCATGTACCCACGGGTACCTTTCTCACGTCGTGTATGAGGTTTGTGAAACCTGCCGCTTCGATGCGGGGACCGTGGCTGGTCGCTGCTCTGATGTCCAACCCGAAGTTGGCGAGAGCCTCCTTAATGTATACTAACATCTTCTTCGGCGCGTAGTCGGGACTGATTGCGCCGTCGTCACAATCAAACTCCCATAACATTTCCTGGATCTCAACCCAACCCCCTGGCTTGAGTACTCTATCCGGCGTGAGTCAGAACATGCCATCGATAGTTTTGCACTTAAACTAAAGTGATAATGGAGAAGCTCTCACCTGTGTGCCTCTGCTAGCAGCTTAGGCCAGTCTTTGATAGATGGTGCCATATGACGTAGGTGAATGTAATCAATCGAGTTGTCTGGGTAGAGCCATTCCGATTCTACGTCGTCAACTAAGAACTGAACGTTCGGCGGCACAAAGGGAGGTTGAATAGGACTCAAGTCAAGACCAGAGATCTCAGCTTCCGGATACCGATCGCCCACTGGTAGGCATCATTGTTAATAGTTGTAAAACTTGCAAATTCATGAAGGGGAAAACGTCGTTCAAGCCAATGTACCCAAAATAAAAAATAAAAATAAAAAATGGGAGAGAAGAGTCGAGTCAACAGAAGCTTACTATCGATAGCCCAAATGCCAGTCCCAGTACCAATGTCGAGAATCTTCTGCGGGTTCTTGAGCGGTGCATTATGCAGAGCACCCTCACAAATCTCAACCACCATGGCGTGCTTCATGTCCTCACGGTCCTGTTCGAGATCATCATTCGGAAGCACATATCGCCCTTCCTTGAATTTGTGGTAGCGACGCTTATTCTCGAAGTTGAAGTCCCGCACGCTGGAGCATATTGAGGTTGACGTGCTGGAGCTGAGGTCGGTGACGTAACCGTCCTCCGAGAACGCTTCGTCGTCAGCTTGGATGGCTGCGGCGGATTCCTCGCCAGCAGCTGGCAATGAGGGGGTTTCATTGGCCGGTAGCTCTTCAAGAGATGCGGGTTCTGGGATCGTCGACGTGACGCCGTCTCTCGTCGAGACATTCGCACGAGGCGCTTGCGTGGTTGTTGAAGTAGCCTGCTCTCCCGCCATTTTCCTTCACAGAAATGAGAACCTTGAAAGACAGTGGAAGAAGAAGGTTTGAGACTGGAGATAGAGCAAGATACAGCGGGGATTGGGGACATAAGAGAGGAGGGAATGCCACTGCGCTAGAGGCGTACGAGGAAAAGCGCCCCGATCAAAATCAGCCGCTTTCGTCGTCAGAGAGGGCACCATATCAAGAAAGCTATACCGCATTTCGATACGGCCTTACGGGAGGGGGTTCTTGGACATTTCTGGCTAGGAAATCCCGCCTGGGCGCGTGGACTTCGGTTTCTCACCAACCACAAGCAAGTCTCACTGAATCATGTTTGCCACCTCGTGGTGCCTCATTTGTCGCTTATAGAGGGCTTGCATTCCACTAGCAAATAAGACACTTTAGCGCCAGCTAGATCATCCAACTGGAATGAGAGCAGGTACTAATAAAACTTACCCAATCTCTGGGACCTTCCGAAAGTTGTTAGTTATCAGGCGGAAAAGGGATCAGGGTGAGTGAGAAGCTTGAACAAACCATGCAAGTTCTTCAAGACGGTCGAAGACAAGGAAAATCGAGAACGCAATATTATCAAAGTGCCATTGACTAATAAGCCTGGCACTGTGCTTCTGCCTCGAAACCGTTTCGTGCTTGTCGTTCTCATATCCCCAGACTATCTTCTACTTCTGAGCGTACACAACGAAAGTCGAAGCAGTACAATTGCGGTTAATCACACCGTTCGGCCATTCGATTTCTAGCATAACTTTGAAGTGTACACTACGAATGAGGGCAAGAACAAAAGCAGTGACATTGACTGAAAACTGGCAAGGATAATGGTGAGACGGGTGGGAGGAACAGACACCCGGAACAAGTTGAGCATGTCTACCTGTACTACCTAGGTAGCTAGGGTGCGAATGAAGGTAATGTCATAAGTTGTGGTCGACTAGGGTTCATAGGAAGCGGCCAGCACTTGATGCGCTGTTTTAAAGTTAACGTAGAGGTCCGATTAGGATTTCTATGTCCTCTTACGTACACCGCCATGAAGGTCAAACTTTGACTTTGACTTTAAAAAGGCCACCCTGAGAGCAATTTGCCTTTGCAAATTTAGGTTCTAAATAAAAGATGAACTGTGCACCCAGCTGATTTTTTTCTCCGTTAAAGTCCATAACTTTTACAATACTTACTTCCTGTTCTGACTCACTTATCTCCCGAAAGGCGTCTGTCTGGGGGCTCAGGCGTAAGTCACGAAATTACATGCTGTTCTTCGACCCATTCAGCCTGACAGACTACGCGATGGGGAAAAAATGTTCGAAGAAGACCGCGAGGACTGGTGAAACCATCATGCCTTTGCCGCTATTATCGTCGTCGACAACATCAACCACTTCGGGGATCCGCGATGATCCCATTCTCGGTTACAAAATACGCGTCCTCTTGTACGATTTAAGAAACCTCACCAAGAATCCATCTTCGGCAACACGACTCAATTCAACCACGGATGAGCATTACATCAGCGAGCCATACTTCGACCAAGAACAAGCTGCCATCGTCAAGACTGCCGTTGTAAATGTGGATTTCGACGATCACCTGGATCCAGCTGCAAATCTCGAGGAAGATACGGCAGATGTCTTAGGGGGCAGCGACCAAATGTCCAAGTCATTATCCTCGCGTGTGCATAACAAGACGGTGGACGCAGCTATTCGCACGATCATGGATAACTTTCTGGAGAAACGCAGAGCCAGCGGAGATGCACGCCCTTGTGGCCCACATCACTTGGCTCCCGTTTACGCTGGACTCTTTGGCATAAACATGGAAGATTTACACGATGAGAAATTCTTGGGCCGTTTGAGGCGTTCAGGGATCTGAAAGCATGAGCTTCATGGTCACCAAAGACTTGAAACAATTGATCCGAGGTGTACTTCAGGAGCTGTGTGCAGGCGATTCCCAACATCGAATCTGCATGTAAAACGCCTCGGGTTGATGAAAAGATGACCAGCCTGTCCACATATAGTGTTGATTCTCATTCTGTATAGTCATTATAGACACGTCGACGAAAGTTGGAAAATTAATCTCCAATATGCGAAACAATCGGTCCAGAATCATGCGTCAATTATGCCAAGATGTGATTACATATCCCCCACCCACCGTCCACGCTCCTAAGGAGTTCAAGGAAGCAAGAAGACATGTCAATCAGAAGGACGGTGGACCGCTGTCTTCAAACGCATTCTGCTGACTTCGCTCCCATTTGATATCTCTGAAATTTTCAGCTAAGTTTCTACCTTATCAGATTATCTCCTTGAGTACCATCTATGTCTGCGGATGGTCATGAGTAGTTGCCCGTGAGACTGCCATTTAAATATTGAGTCTTGCCTGTGTTGCCACAGGCTTTGCCAGAACCATGAGCGGAGTCTTGATCCACAGAGCGAATGACTTTTGAGCTGACCAGTTCCGACTTTCGTTGCAGAGCTCAAGGTCGTATTGAAAAAGGAGCGTGGCCAAGATGAGTCTCATCTCGTGCATGGCCATGTTTTGTCCCAGGCAGTTCCGGGGTCCGAACCCAAACGGCTGATGCGCATCCAGAGCGTCATCGGCGTATATCGGATCTGTCTTCAACCATCTCTCGGGTGCGAAGGTGTCGGCGTTCTTAAAGTTGGCTTCCGACATGTATGTCGACCAGTGATGAACTGACACCCGAGTTTCCGGAGGAACCCACTTGCCAAGAATTTGCTGTCCTCCCGGGAGGACCACTCTTGGACTGCCGATGGGCACAGGAGGATAGACTCGCAGTGCTTCCTTCAAGCAGGCATTCATGTACTTCAATTCGGCGAGACGCTCAAAGGTGATTTCGTCCAACTTAGTAAAGCTACCCCGAACCTCTTCGAGCAGTGTGTTCATCTTCTCTGGGTAGCTTAACAAGTTATAGATGCAACCACTCAACAATGTCGCTATCACAACAGTCAGTTTCACTGCAATATTTCCTTAACAAGCACATGGTGGTCTCCGTTCTCCGATCAGTGGCATTGTACTTACCCGTTGTTTCTGACCCAGCAAGCATGAAGAGTTCGGCATTCGAGTGCATCTCCTCAAGTGTGAGTCCCTTGCCTTCCGCGGCAGCCAACACCAAGTTCCATACATCTGGCTGGTCAGAGCCGTTCTGGAGCCGTTGGTTTACACGCTCTTCGGAATGCTTGCAGTGCGTTACTCGCTGTTGAGTGACAGATTTTGGCTCGAAACGGGTGAAGATAGCGTTCAGAATTGGGTAGTAGTTGATGATGGCAGCGATGGGGAGCATCTTCAACGATTCGAAGATGGATCTCACCCAAGGGCTGTATTCGTTCTTCGCCAGCAGGTCGAGGGGCTGCCCGAAGCAGAGCTCGGCCATAACATCAAAGGTCGTAAAATTGAGCAACTGGCCCATTTCCACGGGCTCCTTCCCCCCATCTCCAACCTCGGAAATTTTGTACGAGAGGAGATCTACGTACTTCCTGAAGAGAGGTTCCTGCTGTCTCAAAGCCCGCTCTGAGAAAGCAGGCGAAAACAGTCGGCGTACGCGCGAGTGGTTTTCAGTATTGGCAGTAAGCATGCTTGGAACGCCTGTGGGAGGTTAACATTGTGAGTAAGCCAGCCTTAGAGGTTCAATTGATTCGGGAGATCAAGCCTCCGAGGGGTAAACTTACCATTGATAGGCTGGACAGAGAACTCCTGCGCCTTCTCCGTCACCTTGAGTCCATGTATATCGTTCCATGCCTCCCCAGCTGCGTAGCTCAGATCTGTCGGGCCGAAGCGCACCACAGGGCCATATTGGTCATGCAACGTCTTCATCCACTGAACGTCGTCACCCCTGAGTGCGACAAGCCAGTAGGGGATGCGGCTGATCGCACAGATTCCCGGGCCCGGGACATCTGCCAGCGGATGGAGCGTGACACAATAGAAGGCGCTGCCGACATAATAAATGCCTAGCAGGGCTACGAAGGTGAGGACGATGATCAGCGTTGTGTTGATAGCAGAAAGAAGCTTCTCGCGTATCAATTGAGACTCGTCTGGCCGTGACACCAACAAAAGAGGAGGTGCGTTCAGGTTGGGGAGCAGCCACCAACGACAATAACAGAAATTCACACTACGTCTTGCAAAATGAAAGAAATATTACGGGTTTCCGACAGGCCTATTGATAAGACCCCTGGTGCTGGTGCTGTCCACTAAATTTATTCAGTCGGAACGACCCCGTATCGTTGGAACTGATGGCCTGGTGTCTAAAACGGGGCGGCACTTTTCCAGACAGGGGTTGATTTCAGACTAATGTGACCTTGCCTAATGAAGTAGTCGAAACGCATCAGTTCAACTGCTCTTGGGCAAGCTGTATGGCAAAGAATTACTCCACGTCTGTGTATTCATAATCCAGCTGCGTCATTGGTCTCAACATACCTAATCGAACTAACAGGGGCCGTCCCCATGAGACCTACCATATCTGTACTGCGTTCTGAGTCTAACATAGACTATAGGCTCAATTTCGATGCGAGTAATTTTCTTCGTGACTACGGACTTGGTGCCTCGTAGCTGAAAAGCTGAGATCAACCAGGCGAAACCTTCAAAAAGTACCGTCCCTCAGGCTTCGTTGTCGTCGTTTCGACTCCAACATGTTGGCAAGGATCTGCTTGCGGCCGAGTCATGGAAGGGTCCGTGGGGCGGTATCTCCCAAGACTCGAAGACAGGGTCTTACGAAGATTTGGTGAATCTGACCTAAAAGAAATTTGTATTCATATATTTCGACGGGTCTCCAGTTGGTCATGGAGGTTCTACTGGCTCGGATCATGTTCCTTGGAGAATGAGCCAGTAACCCTGTCATCGGGTCGAGCGGTGCCTCATTTGCGGCAAGCGCGTTGGCAAGTGCCGCCAATCGGAAGCGGCAGTTTGCGTGAATGTTGCGTGTAGTTCCAACTTGGTGCAGTCAGAGAGGGTGAGGAACCCGCGCAATCCACGGGGTGAAACCACGACAGTCGACAAAGAGGGGCCGCAATGTGCATCATGGGTGCCGCGAGTCGAGAGCTGGGCCAGACTTTGACAAGCGCCCCACGTCGCAAGGCTGTTCTTTACCAACGTATTACCGCTGGTCCGCTTTGACGCAGATCCAAGCCGGCATGTACAGGCTGGGCACTATGGCTTCAAAGTCATATATTGCCGACGTCTAGCTTGTGGGGTTGGGCTGAAGAGGTTTGCTACCCTGGCACCTGAGGTGAAGAAACCCACCAGTCTGGGATTAAGACAAACGAGACAAGCGGCCGCAGTTCTCCTCGAACGCTCCGACCCCATGGCATCCCAGTTACTGGTCTCTAGGACTGGGATCGATCGTCTTCTGAAGGTGCCCCCAATGCCGCGAAACAGCTTTCTTCTCCGGTTCTCTTCATTGATTCCAAGCTCAAAGCCGACATCAACGCCAGCTTGCTGGTATCTCATCTCTCGGCTGTGGAAGAGCTATACGACCACGGCGACAAGAGCGAAGGCTCGAGGTCAGCAACGAAGATGGCCGCTGTCATGACAGGAGAGCAGATTCAGGAAATTGCCTACCAGCTTCCACCTTTGCTTCCCAAGGGGCTCGGGCCTGCCGTCGAGTTCTTCGCCATCTTCTTCGGCGCAGTCAGCCTCATCGTCGTTTGCCTTCGTGTTTATGTTCGCGCTGGCTTGTCAGGGGCTTCAACCAGCCTTTGGGGTATAGAGGATTACATGGTCGTCATTGGGACCGTAAGTTGCTCGTCCTTCCGAGCCGCATTGCACCCCCAGATTGCGTTCATTACCGTCCCTTCCAGTTGCAACAACTGACATCGTGAGAAACAGGCCCCTTTCATTCCTGCCGTGGTCTTCACGGTCTTTTCGACCCGATATGGAATCGGATCCCACGAGCAGCAAATTCCCTCGCCTCTTTATTTGATACGCGCGTCCGAATACCAGACCTACTGGGAGGTCCTTTATTTCATCTCTTCAACAATCATCAAGTGCGCGATTGGTTTCACATGCATACGATTGGATCGACGGAAGCGAGTTGTTGTCATTATGGCTGTCAACATGTCCATCATGGTAGTGGTTGCCATCCTTGCACTAGCCTTTGTTTTCGCCAACTGCACCCCGTTTGCAGCAACATGGAATCCTTCGCTGTAAGTCTCCCGTTGACTGTTTCGGCAAAATTTCACGTTTGGGCCTATCAGGAACGCCAAGTTTCACGTGGTTAACAATTGTCTTCAGTGGAACATGCCAGAAGGCTATCAGTCTACAGACTGTTAGCTACATCGTTTCTGCCATTCAGATGGTGACCGACTGGACGTGTGCCATTGTACCCTTTTTTATAGTATCAGGGCTGCAAATGTCTCGGCGCAAGAAGGTTTCCGTCTGCGCCATCCTTGGCCTAGGTATATTTGCAAGCATCGCAACCTGCATCCGGATGCCATACCTGAAGTATTACGACACCACGACATACCCTGACGAGATAGCTTGTATGCTTTCCCAACCAATTCGACCTCATCTGTGTCTAGTCCCAAAACTGATTCAAGCTCCCTACCTAGATCACCTTGGTGTCATCAGCATAACTTCGAACGTCGAATGCAGGTTGGGAATCATCGGGTGTTCCTTACCTCCCCTCAGGAAATTGTTCAGATTTTACTATGGTTCTTCCCATGAAGGAAACTACAAAATAACTGGCGAGGTTAGTACCACTCATGCCGCAACTGTAGAGTCCATCTCCTGCCTGGTGACGTAACTATGGCGCGCCTCCATGCCAAGCTTTGCAAGCTTTGTGAGGATTCCCATCTCCTTGACAACTCGCTGACAGTTCCTTTTGCAGAGCGAGAATGTACTCGGAAGTTCAGGCCCAGCCATAAAACTTGGCTCGATTAACGACAACGAAAGAGCCTATCACGCATCAGCCAGACATGGTCCACCGGGTGCTAGAGAAGTAGACATTGACGATGACGACTCCAGCCGAAGGGGGATCATCCGGAAAACCGAAGTTCACGTCAGCTCATCTGCTTTCCAATCTTAGACTGCGGAAATTTAAAAGAAACATTTAGTCGACAGACATTCGGTGATGAAATGCCCAACGCACTCAAGCAGCAGATTATCTGAATGCAGTACTGAAAACCCGAAAGTCCCAATGGCCCCAAAACGTGACAATATTTGTCTGTTCAGGATAATAAAGTGCAAATTTGCTCTTCCAGGGGTCGAAAATACTTCTAAACAAAACCCACGACTGATCTACTGCATGCTGCCCAACGCTCTAGGCTCTAGCGAAGTCGCTCTAGGGAAGTGAGGTAGATCGCCGGGGCAGTATTATTTGGGTTCGAGTAGCGTAAATCTCACCGTCACTGAAGCCAACGAACAGAATTGTGACAACAAGGCTCTCATCCTACTGGAAGATCTCGCCGGGAGGGTGGGCCAAGGACCGGAGTTTGGCACGGGCCACGTCCGCCGTACACGGAGTGAGACTCGGAAGGGTGGGGCAGCCCCGACGGCGCCCGGTGCATCGGCTGCCCCGGCCACCACCTTCGCGCCATCTACGCTTGGGAGGATGTCCGAAGTACTGCTTGAAATGGAAGTGGGTGTCTAGCTGAGACAAAGGAGAAAAAGTCGAACAACCCCTTCTGCAAATGCGAGGCATTCCCTAGAATAGCACCAATATTAAGCGCTGAGCCACCATCGGCGCTTAGCCATCTTTTGCCTGTGGGCACCCTGCATGCCGGCATCCCTGCAGCCAACCAACAGGGCGTTTCGAGATTCGACGCTGTTATGACTTGCAAGAGCCTACTGATGGCAACATCCAGCACCTGAGGGTGCCCTTCGATCAGCCCAGCGGTCCATCCACGGGCATGTTGGCAGGAGGGTGGCGATCGTAACCCCGTCAGCCCGCCTGCAGGTTAAACGCCGCTGGGCTTGGAATTCGTCTGTCTGTTGGTCTGCTTCGTTCATCCGACTGGAGAGGGGAATGTCGGGCGCTGTCGCTACATCCTGGTCCCCGGAGGACTCCCGTGGATGTTGGGCTATGAATGAACGGCGCCACCCGCGCGGCCCGGTCCCCTTGCGAGTCCGTCCTACATTTTGTCTTCCTGAAATCCTTCTTTGTTCGAGTTTTGTGTGTTGCAGTCGTGGTTCGTGACATTAATACCTAGTTGATGTCTCAAAAGTAGAAACATGGATGAACACCGTCCCGTTCGCCTCTTGTCACTCGGTAAGTCACATAACGCCCAAT
This sequence comes from Colletotrichum tropicicola, assembly GCA_025962755.1. Lineage (NCBI taxonomy): Eukaryota > Fungi > Ascomycota > Sordariomycetes > Glomerellales > Glomerellaceae > Colletotrichum > Colletotrichum tropicicola. The sequence goes on from JAOWMA010000004.1 coordinate 173,867, forward strand.
GAGTTAGACCACAACTGATTCGTCATTTTGCCAGATGGGGGCGGCATCCGAGGAGTATCCTCAATACTCGTCCTCAAAGAGGTGATGCGCCAGGTCAATATCGACCGTAAACCGAAAGACCACCTCCAACCATGGCAAGTCTTTGATCTCATCGGAGGCACCAGTACCGGCGGGTAAGCAGCCAACACTCAGTTCGTTGGCACAGGCTTCTTGGTGACACCTCACATAGTATCATCGCCATCATGCTAGGCTGCCTCAAGATGTCCGTGGATGAGTGCTACGAGGTCTACATGAAGCTCACCAAGACGATCTTCAAGCCCAAGCGCTGGAGATGCGATGTCTTCAATCGCGGCATGGACCTGGTGTCTGCCAAGGAACGCTACGATTCGGCCAAAATGGAGGATCTGGTCCAGCAGATCATCAAAGAGCGGACAGGGTCCCGGAATGCCATGCTCCAAGATCCCCTCCGAGCGTCTCCGTGCAAAGTGTGAGCTGCCAGACGCCTACCTCCGTGAGATTTCAGCGCAGCTTCTTACCCGCCGTGTTCAGCTTCGTAACAACAGTCCGCGCCGACGACGAGGAGCTCATAATCCTCCGCTCCTACGAGAACAAGCAGCAACCAGACGCCCACTCGTCTTCGTTCCAGATGTGGGAAGCCCTGCGCGCCACCTCGGCGGCAAGCACCTACTTCAACGAGTATCGACGCGGGAATGCGTGCTACGTCGACGGCGCCTTCAAGAGTAACAATCCAATCTTCGAGGTCCACCACGAAGCCACCGATCTCTGGCCCGGGCGCGATGTCTTTCTCGTCAGCATCGGCACTGGCGTGAAGCCGAGCGCGCCGCTGGGCGGGGGTGTTGTGAAGCTGGTGAGGTCCATGACGAAGCTCGCGACAGCGACCGAGGGATCCTGGATCCGGTTCCACCGCACGCATAAGTTGCTTGCGGAAGACAACCGCCTGTTTCGCTTCAGCGCCCCCGGAGTTGGAGAGGTCGACCTAGGCAACTACAAGATGATTGGGAACGTGGCGATGAGGACGGAGACGTATCTGCGGGAGACGACCACGGCGCGGGATGTCGCGGCATGCTCGAAGGAGATGTTGCGAATCCAGACCAGGGAGTATACGACCGTGCACAAGCTTTCGAACGACGAACGAGGTATGGTACCTGCCTTGTGTTGCATGGAGGTGGGCTGCTCACTGACTTTATCACCAGACTGCCTCAAGCTGCTGTCTAGTGTCGGCGGCGCTTACGAGAGCCAGAGACTGAGTGTCGAAAAGCCCGTCCAAGGAACTTGCCAGTGGTTTCTCGGCCACAAGGCGTTCGTCAGCTGGTTGAAGGAGACCTCTTCTGCCCTGCTCTGGGTGACGGCGAATCCAGGCTGTGGCAAAACCGTGTTATCCAGCTTCCTCGTCGATGTGTTGTCAAGGCAATCACCCGAGACCACTGTCTGCCACTTCTTCTTCAAGGCAGGCGAAGAGGCTCGGCGACACTCCCATCAAGCCCTCTGCGCAATACTTCACCAGGTGTTCAAGTCACACGCAAGGGCAATCAGCGTCGCAATGAAGGCGTACTCGTCCAATGACGCCGCGCAGTTCACGGAGAACACCGAGGACCTGTGGGAGATTCTGTGCCAGGCATCGGACTCCCGACCATCGGCCCAAATCATCTGTGTGATTGACGCTCTGGACGAGTGCAGCGAGGACAGCAGAAACCGCTTCATTGACCTCCTCGTCAAGACCTTTCCCCAGATGGTCGGTAGTCGAAAGCTGCTCGGGAGGTTGAAGATCATCGTGACGAGTAGGCCGTGGCCGAGTATCGAGGCAAGGTTCCGTTACCTCAGCTGCGTTCGTCTCCGCGGGGAGAACGAAGCGTCTTCCCTTTCGAAAGACGTCGAGATGATGGTCAAGGCGAAGGTCAGCAGACTGAAAATGGAAGGCACGTTGTCCTCAGAAGCCTGCAATATACTGGAGACGACGCTGGCCAAGGGCGCGGATCGCACATTCCTTTGGGCATCGCTAGTACTCGAAACTGTCTCTCGCCTCCCGTCCCGGAAACTGAGTGCCGTCAAGAAGACGCTCGAGGCTATTCCTGCGGATCTGGACCAGCTTTACGAGACTGCACTGACGTCCATCGAAGACCGGACTGCCTCGACCAGAATGCTTCAGATGATCCTAGCAGCGACCCAACCGCTGACGCTAGAAGAAATCAACGTGGCCATGAGCGTCAGCCCGAATCATCAGAGTGTCAGCGACCTCCTCGGAGATATAGAGCCCGATGTGGAATACACCGTGAAGAGGTTGGGAGGGTTCTTCGTTAGAATCATGAACTCGACCGTGCATCTAGTACATCAGACAGCCCGGGACTTTCTGCTGCACACTGCGGAAGCCAACTCAAATACTTGGAGAGACTCCTTCAAGATCTCCCACAGCCATTCGATACTGGCGCGATCAACCATTGCTTTCTTGCTCCTGGAGGGCTGGCCGGCGAGGAAGCAAACCCCGACACGATTTTGTGACATGCAACCGACCAACAAAAAGCTGCTGGCAGAATTTCCGACTGGCACAGCTGGGTTTTATGTGTACGCCGCAAAATACTGGGCGCAACATGCCCAGAGCCAAGGACACGAGATCGAATCCGACGGCGACTTGCGTCAACAGATTGCAAGTCTGTGCAAGGTGACTGGCCCCAGATTCCACACTTGGTGGTACATACTGGTAGAAGAGCCGTACACGATTGGATTCGCCGATCATGTAGTTCTCTTCCGATTATTGAATCAGTACCCGTTGCATTTCGCAGCAGGGCATGGATACTACGCAGTGGTGAGAGGTTTGGTGGATTCCAAATCGTTCCCAATCACCTCGCGTAACGAGGAAGACTTGGACTGTTTGGTCGTGGCTACACTTGCAATTAAGCCCCGGATGATAGAATGGCTGTTGGCGAACTTCGATAACGCTGATTTCCAGTTGGGTACGGCCCTGCTGGCAGCTCTGAATAGAGGAACCGACGAAGCGGTAAGGCTTTTGGCCAACACTGAGGTTGACCTTCATCAAACTTATCGGCCTCCTTGGGAGAGCATAAGGCCCACATACAGCGTCCTCGAGCAAGCTATATTCGACACGAGCAAGTTGGAGATGATGCTTGAAAAGGGCGCTGGCAATTTCGAAGAGGCTTTGATCATGGCCGCAACAGCAGGAGAAGATGCTGCCTTGCAACTTCTTGTGAATTTCGAGGACGACCGGAGTGAAGAAGAACGGCTCCGGGTTCGGCAAGCTGCCCTTAAAGTCGCGAGTGAAAGCGGCCTCGCCTCTAAGAGACGGATTCTCATAGCAGCTGGTGTACCAGAGCCAGAAGACACCAATCTGTCTGCAGGGCTTAAGAATGCTGTCGCATTGGGCTGTTCCAATGACAACCTCAAAGCACTGGTCGAAGACGGCGCCCGCGACGATGATGGCGAGGCTTTGCTTTCGAGGGCAATTTTTGGCGAGCTGGAAGGCGTCAGAGCACTGCTTTCCGTGCTGGAATACCCGTCAGAGCTCGTCAACAAGGCTCTGCTTGGCTTTTTCGACACATACTTGGGCGCGGGGGCGGGAGGATACTTGCTCAAGACCATTGAGCGCGTCTTGTCCTCCGGCAGCCGAAGTCTTTCAAACGGTTTCCCCATCAAGCCCGTCATCGGCCAAAACCAGGCTACGAACGAAACTTTCCTAGGCCTTCTTTCTGCCAAGACAGCGCGTCTACCTACCGCGGTATTTCACCGAGCGGTATGCTTTGCAATTGCCATGGATGAAGACCTTGCCGTCTATTTGATTGCGAATCGCGATGCGTTGCAGGATAAGCCGGAGGTTCCCGAAGCAGGCGACTATCTATTCCTGGCGTGCCTTTGGGGTCGCGAGCGCATGATCGATCACTTATGCAAGAGAGAAAGCAGCCTGGAGCGTCGAGGTCAGGTTGATGATCTGCTCGTCAGAGCTGCCGTTGTTTCGGGCAACGTGGGGGCTTTGAATGCGCTCGAAAATGCGCCCCCGACTGTCACGTACGCCGACATTGAGAGTGTTGGAGAGGTGTCCGCAGCTCAATGGGCTGTTGTTGAAAAGGTGTTGGGGGTCAGTCGTGTCGCGTCTCCCGTGGATCTCGCAGCCAGACTTGGATACCAGGACGTGATGGCCAAACTACTGGCGACGAGAGGAGATGTGTGATCTGAACGATGTCGGATTGCATCGGTGGGCCCGGAGAGGCAGGCAAAGTCATAGGTTTGATGTGCATGTTGCGTGGCCTGGTGCGTGTTGTGATCTGGGCATGGTTATTGAATGATGAGATGGAAGCAATTTGTCGAACAAGCTGGCGACGTTCAGCCCTACACCAAGGTATCGATCAATGCGCGGTGATTTGGAATTCGTGCTGGAGAAAAGTGACAGGTCGCCGACCACATGGCCATTTCCGTGTCGAACGTCCGAGATGGGCTGAATCAGCAGTGGAGGATGACTGAGCAGGCGAATTGTATCGGGGTTTGAAGAGGTGAAATCAGTGGAAGCCGAGCTCCGGCGATGGATCGCCGAGAGCCGTTGAGGAATCAGCGGGCCGGTGACAGCTCCCTGGTGCGGTGCTGCAAGCTCCCGTCCGTCAGCTTATCGACCAAAGGTACCTAACCCAGGTACTCAGAGCACTCAACGGCAGGTACCTCGTTTCATGGCCAGATTGCGTGCAGGAGGCAGGTACCCTCGGGTTGTGCGACCCCCGTCCCATGGCGTCCCTCTCGCGTCATCGATACCCTGAGCCCCTGACAAATCAAGAAAGGAATTTACTGGCAACGCCCATGTCACTTGCCGATTCTGCGCTGCGGGCAGCTACTTTACGACATCCACATGAATTCTTGCAGTTCAGACGCCCATTGCCTGCCCAACCACACCTCTCAGCCTCCCAGTCCTCCTCCCCTCCCCTCTGTGGCAGTATTTAGTCTGATTTCCGCCCGCGTCACCGCCGAGTGCCCCTCCTTCCATCCCACATGTCTTTCAGACTCTTCCGTCCAGTTCAACGCATCGCGAGATCTTCACTGCCCTCTACGTACAGAAATTTTCACGCCTCTTCGCCCAACATGGTTGTCCACAACGTCAAGAGGTAAGGGTTCCTTCCTCGTCTTCCCACCCGCCGCCGACGGCATTGCCCCGCACCGAGTCCGCTTCCACCTTTTCGCGCACACACACTGACTTGCTGTCCTACAGCAAGGCTGAGTTCGAGGAGGTCATCAAGAACCAGGACGTCGTCATCCTCGACGCGTTCGCCACCTGGTGCGGTCCCTGCAAGGCTATCGCTCCCATTCTGGCCAAGTAAGTCGACATCTCCTTCCTCCCGACAAATGCAATTATCGTATCAATACGAGCGGGCATTCGTGACAAGAAACAATGACTGACGCGCTGCTGCTATCCAGCCTGTCCAACCACAAGGACAACGGCGGACTTCACTTCGTCAAGATCGATGTCGACGAGGTTCCCGACCTGAGCCAGGACCTTGGCATCCGTGCCATGCCTACCTTCCTGATCTTCGAGAAGGGCGAGAAGGCCCAGGAGATTGTCGGTGCTAACCCCCCCGCCCTCACCCAGGCCATCGCCAAGTTCGCCGAGAAGTACCCTGCCAAGGCCGCCGCCTCCGAGGAGAAGGCCGAGTAAACGGGCAGTCGAAATGCGCCAGATGGAAAAAAGAAGAATAAATCGCCAAAGGGACGTTAGCTCCAATATGAGCGCGTCTAGGCACTAGATACCACACTGCAATATCAAAATATTTGCCTTCCACCTCGAAGAACGCGAGCGTACTGCTCCATTGTACAAGCTTGGCCTCCGTGGGCTCCGTTCCGCAGTTGGAGCCGCGTCGTGTGTATCGTGAAGGGATTTATAGACTTGGAGGAGAAAATTGCACTTGCGCCAGTGTGGCAGGTTGTTACCCTATAACTTAGTTGTCGGCGACTTCTCAATTATAAATCGGATTTACAAGACAAAACTGTGAAGATTGTCTTGATATGTTTTTGTGTTCCTCGGTCAGACGCAATCAAGGTCCGGCGTCTTGGGGTTTTGACGCTGCAAGTATCGACGTAAGCTCGACCAACGCAAGCAACTCTCGTCCGATCACTTGTAACTCAGTGGAAGCGTGAGGGACTCTTACGTGTTGGAGATGTAAGAAAGATTTTGAGGCTCAGAGAGCAAGATGGCGTAATGCGTCTCACCCTGCCCACCGACGTCATTGGCCAGCTCTGGTTGACACGACTCCGAGCGCCTTTTAGTGACGCGCCCATCTATTTCGCGGCCGTGCCGCTGCAAGGCGTCGATGCTCGCCTCATTGAACGTTGAGAAACGGCCTTTATCGGCTCTTGCGGCCGATTTCCGCAGTGGCCGGGATGAGTCAAATCCAGTGCCGTTGGGCCCCGCGCCGGTTTTCGCCCCGGTATCGCGGGGGGTGCTTGCCCGCGGGAATGATTGCCCAGCCTGGAGACCCGATAAACATGGCGCGATTCTCAATGCAACAAATCAAACAAAGGCGCACGCATTGTTTGGTCTGTATCGGTAGGGCGCTTTGCAGATTAGGTGCACCAAAGACAATTGGCTGATCTGATCCAACTTTGAGCGGCCAGTCCCGATCGAGGTTGTAACAAGCTGAGTTTAGAAGACGAATTGCCGCGGCGAGCCTCTTGTTGAGCCTATCTTGACGACCGCGCCTCACCGACTCTGAAGATATAAGTTGCTCTGCCCCCCACTTTCAGAGCCTACGACAACACAACTCCGACAGAGACGCAGCAACTCCTCCCGAAATCAGCCACCATGACGAACCACATTGTTGTTCTTGGGTAAGTGACTTCATTCAGCAACTCTACACCCGTTCACTCACTGACCATGTTCAGCGCCGGCGTGTCGGGCCTTACCACGGCTCTGCTCCTGTCCAAGAGCAAAGCCAACTCCGTCACCCTGATTGCGAAGCACATGCCTGGCGACTATGACATTGAGTACACTTCGCCCTGGGCCGGCGCCAACGTTCTGCCGTGAGTTTCTGTTCTATTTCGCGGCCCCAGACAGATGACTGACCAGTACGCTGCAGCATGTCACCGGCCTCTGACAGCAGGTGGGAGAGGAGAACTTGGCCCGAGATCAAGCGTCTGGCCGCCGAAGTGCCCGAGGCTGGCATTCACTTCCAAAGTGCGGCCCCTTAGTACTCTCATCATCTCAGCAGCCAAACTAACACCTGGCAGAGTCTATCGTCTACCGCCGCAAGAAGGACATTGAGGCCGGCGGCAACCCCTACGACTCCCTGTACGCAGTCGACCCGTGGTACCGCGATCTCATGCCCGACTACCGCGAACTGCGCCAGGACGAGCTGCCGGAGAACGCCCACTCGGGCTGCGAGTTCACCTCCGTGTGCATGAACACGGCGCTCTACCTCCCCTGGCTCGTCGGCCAGTGCCGCAAGAACGGCGTCGTCCTGAAGCGCGGCGTCATCGCCCACATCCACGAGCTCAAGAACCTGCACCACACGGGCAACCCGGCCGACATCATCGTCAACTCGTCGGGCCTGCTGGCGTGCAAGCTGGGCGGCGTCGAGGACAAGACGGTCAGGCCGGCGCGCGGACAGGTCGTGGTGGTGCGCAACGAGATCGAGCCCATGGCCACCATCTCGGGCACCGACGACGGGCCGACGGAGGTGTGCTACATGATGACGCGCGCGGGCGGCGGCGGCACGATCCTCGGAGGAACCTACGACAAGGACAACTGGGAGTCGGCGCCGGACCCCAACATCGCCGTGCGCATCATGAAGCGGTGCGTCGAGCTGTGCCCCAGCCTGACGGGCGGCAAGGGCATCGAGGCGCTGAGCATCATCCGCCACGGCGTCGGACTGAGGCCGTACCGCGAGGACGGCGTCAGGCTTGAGATTGACAAGACGACGTTCCCCGACGGCACTCCCATTGTCCACAACTACGGCCACGCCGGATGGGGATACCAGGGCTCGTACGGCTGCTCCGAGGGCGTGGTCGAGCTGGTGAACCAGATCAGGACGGAGAAGGGAGAGAACTTGGCGGGCGAGCCCAAGCTTTTCTCCTGGGACCGGCCTAGCAAGTTGTAATTGCCGTGTGTGTTTTTGTTTAGAATAATTCCTGGAAATAGTTATGATTGATATGACATACAAAATAAAAAGAATTAAAACGCTCTTTGAGGCAGGCGCCCGGTAAACCCCTAGATTGACAGTACGAATTGGCGTGTTGCAGACTCTCGCACTGTACCCGCACCTGCGAGTTCGCGACAGCTTTCAGAAGCTCCCCTGTCCACCACCAGGCTTCACCACCAACACTCCCACAGCTCGTAAAGCTGCACCATGGCCGATCCTACGCACCCAATCCACGTGCAAGCCACAAGACTTGTCCTCGACATAGCCAACGGCCGACATGCGCTCTCCAAAGCTATTCCACCGCTGCTCCTTGCGCTGGACGCAGTCCTCTGCGGGCTGATCATCTGGAAAGTCCCTTGTTAGCCTCGACCTCGAATCCGCGGCATGGTTGCGGACGCTGACGTGGCTTCCAGATACCGAGATCGACTGGGTGGCATACATGGAGCAGGTGGCTCAATTCGTGTCGGGCGAGCGCGACTACACCAAGATTAAGGGCGGCACCGGGCCGCTCGTCTATCCCGCCGCCCACGTCTACACCTACACGGGACTGTACTACCTGACCGACGAGGGGAAGAACATCTTCCTGGCGCAGCAGCTCTTTGCGGTGCTCTACCTGGCCACGCTGGCCGTCGTCATGGCCTGCTACTGGCAGGCAAAGGTACGCGACCCCCAGCTTCCCGAATCCAAACGACGCTGACTCCGCCTTCCCCAGGTCCCGCCGTACATCTTCCCGCTCCTCATCCTCTCCAAGCGCCTGCACAGCGTCTTCGTCCTGCGGTGCTTCAACGACTGCTTCGCGACCCTCTTCCTCTGGCTTGCCATTTTCTTCTTCCAAAAGCGTCTCTGGACGCCGGGCGCGATACTCTACAGCTGGGGTCTGGGCATCAAGATGTCACTGCTCCTCGTACTGCCCGCCGTCGGCGTCGTGCTCTTCCTCGGGCGCGGCTTCGAGGGCAGCCTGCGCGCGGCGTGGCTCATGGCGCAGCTGCAAATTGTCATTGGCGTGCCGTTCTTCGCCAACAACGCCAAGGGGTACCTGGGCCGGGCGTTTGAGCTCTCGCGACAGTTCTTCTTCAAGTGGACGGTCAACTGGCGCTTCGTGGGCGAGGAGACGTTTCTCAGCAGGCCCTTCTCCGTGGCGCTGCTGGGTCTGCATGTCACGGCTCTGGTGGTCTTCATCACGACGCGGTGGCTCAACCCGGCGCAGCGACCGCTGTCGTCGCTGGTGCCCGCGATGCTCAAGGGCAAGTCGCCGTTCGCGAAGCTCGAGGAGATGCAGGTGGCCAACCGGGTGACGCCCCGCTACGTTCTCACGACAATGCTCTCGGCCAACGTCATGGGCTTGCTCTTCGCCAGGTCTCTGCATTACCAGTTCTACGCCTATCTAGCCTGGTCGACGCCGTACCTCCTCTGGCGCAGCGGCCTCCCCGTCTATCTGGTCTATCCTCTGTGGGCGGCGCAGGAGTGGGCCTGGAACGTGTACCCCAGCACGGACGCGAGCTCGCAGGTTGTGGTCGGCGCGATGGCGGTCACCGTGGTGGCGGCATGGTTCGCGGCGGCGGACGAGGGCAGGCCGGCGGAGAAGCCGGAGTCGAAGACGCGGTGATGTGTTGGGGATATCATAAGTCATTAGATTGCTTTTTAAATCAATAGTCGTCTTCGGAGTCGGACGGCGGCATCTTTCCGACGTTGGAATCGCTCTCTTCGTCCTCGTCGTCGTACCTGCTCTTTGCGAATTCCTTGGGCCTGTCGAGGTTGGTCAGCATGATGGGTGAACGATGGGTGAACATTGCGTTGGAATAGAGGGGCGCGCACCAGTAGGGCTGTTTGCGCCAGGCCTTCTCGTCGCGGACGACGTTGATGATCTCGCCCATGACGCGGCCGTCGGGCTCGTCGTATCTCTCGGCCAGGACGTAGCCGCCGCGCTTGATCCAGATGGTGTTGCGGAAGCGCTGCGCCAGCTCCAGGACCAGGTCCTTCTTGTTGGGCAGCTCGCAGTTGTACAGGTTGTTGCCCTCGGCCTTGATGACGCGCACGATGGCCTGGTTCTTCTCGAGGGTGTCGGGGGGCGTCAGGGTCTCCTCGGCCGCGGCCTGGGCGGTGCGTTTTGGGCGTCCCATGGTGTTGTTGGCGAGGCTCACGAGAGGCGCAAGGCTGGGGGATGAATGTTGACAAGATCGCGGGGCAGCGAGGGGCCTTTTTTTTTTTTTTTTTTGGTTTGGTCCCTGGTGGCGATGGTGGGGTAATTTTTTCGTCAAGTGGATGGAATTTGGAGGAAGGACGCGGGGCAGATCTGGCTCGAGCGCGGGTACCTTGGCGGCCCAGCCACAGCGGTCTGGGCCTTGGGCTCGGCGATTTACAAGGGCAACTCGTGGCAGGCAATGAGTAGCTATTAATGGTTTGGCCACATGGGAGGATTTGCAAATAGAGGCTCGGGGCTTCGGCCAGACACTCTGTACGCTGGTTGAGAAGATTACTCAAAGAGGAAATCCGATCAGCCAGCCGCCGGCTGTTGGTATAGAAGACCACCTACCACCAACACGAACGCTACAGCGTCCCCGAGCTTTTGCCGGCGGAGTCGCTCCGCCCCCGGAGATACATTTGAGGAAACGCCGAGTCGTTCCCCGGTGCTCTTCAATACGTCCAAATTTCTCCCCTCCACCAACGCCGTGTTAGCGCTCACATTCTCGGTCGTGGATGCTTATCAACCGGCGCTCGTGACACAACTTCAAGCGCAGAGATGCAGCAATGCCCAATGCTGCTAAACTCGGAGAAGTTCCGTCTGGAATCAAATCAGCCCGACTGCAAGCTGGGCTCTTCGTCTTCACACCGTCTCGCAGCTCCAGCGGCCGGTCCCCGCACCACGCAGCCACCACCAGGTCTTTCACACCTTCAAACCCGGGAGGCCAGACCAATGCCAGCCTGCCGACAACCACATGCTCTCCAGATCCTTCCCAGTCCCTCATGAGATTTTTACGTCTGGTGGGGAATCCGGTCTCCATCTGCGCGCCGCGAACCCTGCATGCGCCGCCCGTTCATAGGCTCGAGATAGTGGGAAAGCTCCCCGGTCCATCCATGACGCTCGCCGCGGGCCAGAACCGTTGGGGATCCACGGCCGCCACGACCATCGTGAGATTTTTTTGTGACTGTATCCTTTTTGCCTGCTTCTGCCCGGCTCTTGTGTGCCTTTGTGCGAGATGGAGGGTACCTAATTGTTAAGCACAGCTGCCTCTTATAAAAATTGGCCACCCCCATCTCCCAGACTCGCTCTCCTCTCACACACACAATCTGTCTCTCTCGTCGTGAATTTTCTTCTCCTCTCGTCAGTGGGAATACGGCCCATGTGTTTCCTTCGGAATTAGTAGCCGAGACGCCCACTTCACGACATCTCAAAAATGGAAGCTCTGACGCTGAGGACCCTCGTCGAGGTCGAGTCCCGCGAGCGTGACAAAGACCCTCCTCTCCTCCCTGCCGCGCCCGCGAGGGCCGTTCCTCGAACCTACCCCGGTGCTCCTCATCATGAAGGTGCTCCTATCGACTTGCAGCGTATCGACACAAGCAAAGCAAAAAATGCCGGCGGCAAGAAGAGCCCGAGGGGCAGCACGGCGTCGTCCCGCGCCCAGTCGCCCTCCCGCACTCCCACGACCTCGGGCAGCGACCTCGAGATGAGCCGCCCGTCGAGCCCCGTACTCATCGAGGCCCTCCAGAGCATGACGGACCCGTACATGAACCGCTTCCGTCTGGCCGCCTCCTGCCTCATGAACTTTGGCAATGGCCTCAACGACAGCGCGCCCGGTGCGCTGATCCCCTACATGGAGAAGTGAGCCCCCCCATCCCCTCTGCGTCTAGTCGTACACCTTCTCACAGACCCAGACATTACAACATTGGCTACGCCATCGTCTCCCTCATCTTCATCGGCAACGCCTTCGGCTTCATCTTTGGCGCCATCTTCCTCGAGTCCCTCCGCGCCAAGCTCGGCCGCGCCCGCCTCCTCGCCCTGGCGCAGACCATGATCGCCCTCGCCTACGTGCCCATCCTCGCCCAGGCCCCCTTCCCCGTCGTCGTCGTCTCCTTCTTCATGATCGGCTTCGGCATGTCCCTCAACCTCGCCGTCAACAACGTCTTCTGCGGCTCCCTCCAGCAGCCCACCACCGCCCTCGGCTACCTCCACGGCTCCTACGGCGTCGGCGGCACCATCGGGCCCCTGATGGCCACCGCCCTCGTCACCGCCGCCCGCGCCCGCTGGAGCACCTACTACCTCATCACCCTGGGCCTCGCCGCCTTCAACGGCGTCTTCGCCACCTGGTCCTTCTGGCACTACGAGCGCGACCTGCCCCTGTCGGCGCAGCAGCAGCAGCAGCAGCAGAAGACGGCCGACGCCGACTCGTCCGCCCAGCTGCTCAGCATGTTCTCCGCCCTCAGGATCCGCGTCGTGCTGCTCGGCGCCCTCTTCATCTTCGCCTACCAGGGCGCCGAGGTCTCCATCTCGGGCTGGGTCATCTCCTTCCTCATCGCCGTGCGCGGCGGCGACCCGGACGCCGTCGGCTACGTCTCGGCCGGGTTCTGGGCCGGCATCACCCTCGGCCGCTTCCTGCTGTCCCACCCGGCGCACCGCGTCGGCGAGAAGCTCTTCGTCTTCGCGGCCACGGCCGGCGCCGCCGTCTTCCAGGTGCTGGTGTGGTGGGTCCCCAACGTCGTCGGCCCCGCCGTCTCGGTCGCCATCGTCGGCCTGCTGCTGGGGCCCATCTACCCCTGCGCCGCCGCCGTCTTCATGAGGGGCATGACGCGCCAGGAGCGCGTGAGCGGCATGGGCGTCATCAGCGCCTTTGGCAGCTCCGGCGGCGCCGTCGCGCCCTTTACCACGGGCATCCTCGCCCAGGCCGCCGGCACGTGGGTGCTGCACCCGATTGCGATCGGGCTGTTCGCCGTGATGCTGGCGTCCTGGTACGTCGTCCCGCACGCCAGGAAGAGGACGGAGTAGCAGGTTCTATCTCGCGTGATTTCGAATGGAATGGTTGGGTTGGGACTTGGGAATCTTTCGGAGGTAATTGTTTTGGACGACAGCCGGGTCGGATCTGGGAAAAAAGCGGAATGTCTTGTTTTGGATACCTGGACGACGATGAAAAATGGGTCTTTTGACGGTCGGGATGCTGGCGGTTTGGAGTTTTGGGATAGAATAGTTTTTGCCGGCTTGGTCTTTTTTGCGTGGGATGAATTGAATTGAAATGATCAAATAGAAAGTCATAAATCCTAGGCAATTGCTACGAGTGCGAATTGACAAAAGCAACGCTTTGGTATTGTCTGTATCCTAGACCCGATCCATGTCTATACATCTATCATGAAAGAAATGTCCAAACCTCATGTACGCTGTATCATCATCTACCTTGTCCGACACTCATCTAAATACCTGTCTCAGGTCTAAAAATCTAGTGGTGAATGCGACCCCTCGCGGCGTCCTTGACGCTGACCTTGCCGTCGACAATCTGCTTGACCGTCTCCAGGATGTCGGAGAAGTCGTTGAAGGTGACGAACGAGACGTTCTCCCTCTCGCACCACGAAACAAGGTCTGTGTTTTTTTTGTCAGCACCCAGTCAAAATAGAATCCCACAAACCGTAGTCAGAGGAAACTCACCCTTGCCGCGCTTGGCGAACAGCAGGTCCGTCTCGCGGGCGGCGGACAGGTCGGAGACGCCGTCGCCGGCGTAGAACATGACGGGCCGGGCGGGCAGCGACGAGTACTTGCGCAGCTCGATGGACTTGTCGTGGCCGTGGACGCTGTCGTCGTGGTAGACGATGCGCCAGCCGCCCTCCTCGTTGATGCCGCCCTTGCCGTCGCGCGGGGCGACCTGGTTGCTGACGATCTGGATGCGGTCGACCTCGTCCTCGCCGAGCCACTGGACGAGCAGGGCGCGGATGATGGGCCGCATGCCGCCCGAGATGATGACGACGGGCACGTTGTGCTCCTTGGCCCAGAGGTAGAACTCCTTGAAGACGGGGTCCAGCTTGACGTTCTTCTTGAGGTACTCGATGCACTGGTCAAAGGGCAGGGTGACGCTGTCCATCATCTCGCGGAAGCTGTCGCGGAAGTGCTTGCGGCCGTCGAGCACGGCCTTGTTGCCGTCGCGGCGCTTCTCGTAGCCGAAGCCGATGTTGTCGGTGAGGAAGTCGTTGGAGTCCTCGAGCGTGATGGTGCCGTCAAAGTCGGTGAAGAAGATGAACTTGGGGTTCGTGGCGAGCGCCGGCGTGTCGTTGATTTGAGAGCCCATTTTGGCGGCTGACCTGGGGGTTTTGACGTGAGATGTGAAGTGAGAGGCTGTGGGTTACTCGAGATCAAGGAGGGGGAGGGGTAAGATGAAGGCGCGCGGTTGACAATGAGAGAGTGAGAGTGAGAGAGAGAGAGAGTGGGTCAGACAAGTTGTTGTTGAAGACAAGATTCATCAAAGGCTTTATTTATACCGGATACCCAGACGCAAATACCAAGCCGCCGCCCGGACTGCAGCTTCAACTCGGGACGAGGAAAAAAAAAGTGTTATCAATTTTATATGCAGGCGGGCAAGGTGTCTCCCTCACGCTTGGCTTCGAGGTAATTGGTTGCTTGTGGTGTATCTATATCTCGTCCTGTCATGCACCTCAGTGAATGCCGTCCACCGTTGAGTCAATGGAAGATCAAGGTACCCAACCCAGCCAACCAGACGGCAAAAAAGACTCAAATCCTCAACGCGCTGTCCGTCCAGGCAAACCCGCCCTCAAACTCGCGCCGGTGACGACATCAGCCCTTCGGCAGAACCCCCGTGCGCCCCCGTATCGAGTCCACGGGGAGGACCCTTGGGCGCGGTTTCGCGACATCTCGCCCACTAACTGCCCTGAAAGTCATTCCAGTCCCAGTGGCAGAGCGCCCCCACCACACGTGCGGTAAATTTCTGCTGCTCCGGTCGCCCATCGGTACGTACCGCCTTCTGGAAGCTCGACCCCCGGCACCGGCCCGATCGCTGACCCACACCCAATCCGTCAGGCGGTGAGCTGCTCGCCCAGCTCCCCAACCAATTGAGCTGTCCTCCGGCAGAAAGCCGCCGCACCACCATCACCGCCGTCCAAACTTTCCCTCTCCCGTCCCGTGCGGCTCCCCCGACCCTCGGCCCTGTCCACCAGAAAACCAAGACAATCCGTCAATTGGTTTCGCCCTTCAACGACAACACTCAATTGTCGTCGTCGACCACCCGGGCACAGGATGCACCCCATCGCCCGCCCGGCGGCGCGCCTGGTCCACGCCCGCATCGGCCTGCGCACCATCAACACCCTCCAGAGATGGCCCGTCGCCGCCCTCTGCCTCCGGTGTAGCCCCGCGACCGCCGCCTCCCCCCGTCGACTCTACTCCTCCCTCCCGCCCTTCCCCCCTCCTCCTCCTCCCTCGCCGAGCCCGAGCTCCTCTGCCTCGAGCGAAGAAATCAAGCAAGCTTCTCCGACGAGCGAGTCGAGCTCCTCCCCGTCGCCGAGCACAGAACCGAGCTCTGGCGCCACCGAACCAAGCTCCTCCTCCTCCTCCTCCTCCTCCACCACCACAGCGTCCTCCGACTCAACCTCCTCCTCCTCCGCTACAAGCTCTTCAGACTCCCAACCCACTCAAAAAGATGCCGCCGCCGCCGCCCACGACCCCCTCCCCGACACGGCCTCCAAGATCTACACGGCCCTGCCGCCCGCCCTCTCCGAGAAGCTCTCCCACCTCATGGACACCCTCCAGACCCGCCTCCTGACCGCCTCCACCACCCTCAACGCCCTCACGGGCTACGCCCCGATCGAGGCCATAAAGCACCAAAACACCCTCCTCGAGTCCCGCCTCGCCGCCGCCCAGGACCTCGTCCGCACCGCCCGCCTGACCTACAAGACCAACAACGCCCGGCGCGCCGCCACCCAGCGCGAGGTCACCACCCTCCTCGCCCGCAAGGAGACCTGGTCCCCCTCCGACCTCGAGCGCTTCACCCAGCTCTACCGCCAGGACCACTCCCTCGAGCAGGAGGTCTCCGCCGCCGCCGAGGCCCTCACCGACGCCGAGCACGCCGAGCAGGCCCTCGGCCAGCAGCTCAACGCCGGCATCCTCAAGCGCTACCACGAGGAGCAGATCTGGTCCGACCGCATCCGCCGCGCCTCCACCTGGGGCACCTGGGGCCTCATGGGCGTCAACGTCCTCCTCTTCCTCGTCCTGCAGTTCGTCGCCGAGCCGTGGAAGCGGAAGCGCCTCGTCCGCGGCGTCGTCGAGCAGGAGAAGGCCGTCCTCGAGGGCGTCACCGCCGAGCTGGCCGAGCTCAAGGCCGCGTTGGCCCAGAGGGGGGGCGACGAGCCTGAGATGACGACCATGTCGTCGACAACGACCGCCGCGGCGGCGGCAGCAGCGGCGAACATGGCAGCGCCGGCGGCAGTGGACGAGGCGTCGTCGGCCGTCGAGGAGCCCGCGCCCGCGCCCGCGCCCGCAACAACCGAAGAGGCCCCGGGCATGACGCCCGAAGAGCTGCTGAGCGAAAAAGTCGAGGACCCCGCCGTACAGCACGAGCTGGATCGCGAGGTCGCCAGCGCCCTGGAGCTGTTGGAGCGAGAGGTGCCCGGGTCCAAGACGTGGCGCGAGTTCCTCGCCGACCCGGCGCTGTGGAAGGCCCGCTTGGCCGACCTGTACTCGGAGCGTCGCATCGACCTGCGCATGCGGGACGCCTCCATTCTCGCGCTCGAGGGCGCCGCCGCAGGAGCGACACTGGCTGGAGGTCTGGCACTCCTGCTGCTGCGCAGGACATAGTTGCGCCACCCCGCTACAATTGTATATAACACTGTACAATATGATACCATATAGAGCACGAGGACGACCTCATCGACACGAAATCACCGTCCATGGTTCGTCTCGTAAGCACGCATGTCACCCAGATGTTAACCCGTTGAAGGTTCCGTCTATTAAAAGAAGCTGCGCAGTGGGGTCCGCGTTACCTCACAGATATAGACTCTAGCCGTAATCCGACAAATCGGCCCCCTTTCCAATGTTCACGTAGCGAACGACCGGGGTAACACTTTTTGTTTTGTTCTCCGTATGTCATGTCCACCCATCGCTTCGTTTCCTCGCTTGCGCCATGTCGTCACGGCTTGACGATGCGCAGCGTCTCTATGCAAACAGAGACTGGCGTCGCTGGGGCCTGGCGCGCCCATAGAGCGCTTGGTATCCTAGGACGTCTCGCTCTGCCTCCCTGGCCGTTATTCGGCTCACATTGGCGTCGTCTCCTCACCTACTCCAACGCTGGTTCCATCATTCTTCGTCCTTCAGTCAAAATCGGCAGTGTAAGAGAAGCCACGGAACTCTTCCTGCATAGCTTGCGAAAGAACTGTTTACGGTTAGCCATGGAACATTCCACAAGAAGCATCACAAACATACCTGATTGAACGGGGGTCAAGACAGGCGTGACGCTCGTAAACTCGGAATCGAAGTTGCTCGTATCCGTAGCACTCTTGATCTGCGGCATAAAAGGAGGGGCGACGCGCTTGTGGTAGATATCGTCCCAGTTGATGTTCCTAAAGAACGGCTGGTTCATGACTTCTTGCGCGTCCGTAGGGCCGCTTCCCAGACGCTGATCGGGCTCGCGCGTGAGGAGCTTCTGGAGGATGGACACGGAATCTCTCGGCATGTGAATGGGGTACAGAGGCTCGTCGGCAAGAATGGCGTCGTAGATTTCGTCCTCGTCCTCGCCACGGAACGGCGACTGCTGGAGGAGCATCTGGTAGATCAAGACACCAAACGCCCACCAGTCGACAGCGCGGCCGTATTTCTTGTCGAGCAGAATCTGTGCGGTTGTTAGCCAGATACATGTAACTTGGTGACTAGACCTACCTCAGGGGCCATGAATTCGGGGGTACCGCAGAAGGTACTGGTGGTGGAGCCGAACCACATGTCCTCCTTGCAGAGACCATAATCGGCAATCTTGATGTGTCCATCCAGGGTCAACAAAATGTTATCGAGCTTCAGATCACGGTAAATGACGCCGTTCTCATGGAAGTACTTAAGCGCCAAGCAGACTTCGGCAGCATAGAACCTGTGTCATGTTAGCAATTGTCATTCGTTCAGAGACAGGAGGCAACATACTGAGCTCGCTTAGTGCCGAACTGGCCGCGCTGGATGTGAAGCATGAGATCGCCACCGCTAATATACTCCATGACGAAGTAAACACGGGTCTCGGTCTGGAAACAGGCGTGGAGGTTGGTCAGGAACGGGTGTCTCTCCCTGTTCGCAATGAGGAACACTCTCTTCTCAGACCGGATGCTCTCCACCTCGTCGTTCTCGATGATAAACTCCTTCTTCAGCACCTTAATGGCATAAAGCCGCTTGGATCGCTTCGTCTCCGCCAGCATGACCTTTCCGAAGTTACCCTTACCCAGCACAGCCAAGAAGTTAAAGTGGTCCAGACCGATACGCTGACCCGTACCAGGATCGGTGGCGGACGGCAACGGCTTACGTCCTGCACTGGGAACGCCACCAGACGTGATGGGCGACAGCTGCGGAGCCTCTTGCAACTTAGGCGAAGAGACAGGCGGCTGTTGCGGCTGCTGCTGGTACATTTGCTGCTGCTGTTGAGGTGGCGGCTGCTGGTACTGTTGCGGCGGGGGTTGTTGCTGCTGAACGGGAGGGCGTTGCTGTTGCTGGACAGGAGGTTGCTGAGGATACGCGTTGACGGCGGCGTAGTCCGCGGGGTTGTACTTGCGCTGCTGGCCATAGGGGTCTTCGGGGCCCTGGTCGTGAGGAGATCCGTAGCCACCACCGCCACCATATCGTCCGTAATCTTGTTGTTGATGCTTCTGTTGAGGAGCCATCGATCCACTCATGGCGGCCGTTGCCGCTGCCGCCGCCGCCGAGCTTGAGGATGTACGATCAGGGTGTGGCCTCTGGCCAGGAGGTGATTGCTGTTGATGATACATGTGCTTAGCAGCCTCAGTCGCCTCCGGCGAGCCACCGGCATACGGCGCCTGGCCGGCACTGTGAGGGGGGGAGCTCATGGTGCTGGTCGGGCTAGTCGGCTTTCTCAGAGTACGGTCACTCAGGGAGGAAGAGGTCTTGTTCTTGTTGATCATCCGCGTGGACTTGATGCCTTCCAAAATCTGGTTGGCCACCGCCATTGACATACCGCAGAAGTCAGGGACCAGGTGAACGCAAGAAGAGTGGGCAGTGAGACCACATTCCGCGCACTTTCGGCAGTTCTTCTTGCCAAACGGCAAGATGTAACCGCAGTGGCAGCACCAGTTGGCCGTCATGTTGGAGAAGGCCTGGAATCTGTGCGGAATACGGTGGTTGATCTTCTCCTCGTCCGGATCCGTCTCGGCATTGCTCTTGCTGATGCACTTGGTAACCACGCTGGTGTAGCACTTGGTGTGGCAAGTGTACTTGCAGTCCTCGCACTGCATGCCGGTAGAATACTTGAGGAAGTCTCCGCAAAGGGCGCAGCGCATAATGTTGTAGAACTGGTGCTGGACGAACTTGTGGCCGTACATCTCGTGCACCTCCTCCTTGCGCTGACGAACGGCACCCTTTCTGCCCAGTCCCTGGAGGTCCAGAGGGCGTCGGTCCTTGTTCTGCTTGAGGAAGCCCAGGGACAGCTGAATTTGACCGGCAGGCTCGAGGTTGAACCAGCCGTCGATGGGCTGCTGGGCGACGGCCTGCATGGGCATCGGGCCAGGTGCGCCGGGCTGGCCTTGTTGGGGAGCTCCAGGCGAGGGCGGAGGAGGGCCCATGGACTGTTGCTGAGGGTTCATGGGGAACTGAGGCGGCGGGGCTCCCATCCTGTCAGCAGACACCCACCCAGAGTTGGTAATCTCGGCCTCGATCTTCTTCCTTCTCATCTCCTCAGCAATGTCGGAAATGCGCACCCACAGCATGCCAATGGGGATAGCATGCTCGCCAGGCTTGTCGTAGACGGTAAGCTCGATTTCGTTGGCCTTGTCGACATCAATGGTGTGGTACTCAGCCTCCCACTTGTCGGTCCTGGTGACTCTCGTACGGGCGACGACGTTGTCCTCAACCTTGACGGCGATGAAGGTCTCGGGCCCTCGGCTGAAGCGACTCATGGAAGCGTGGTCGACGTCCTTGATCTGTCCGACGCGAATAGAGAGCTGACCGGTGAGGGGTTTTCGGAGATTGGGCATGTTGATGGAGTCATCTATAACGTAGTATCAGCATTTGACGCGATCGAGAGTCCGTGTTATTCGCGCAACCGCAACGTACCATCAGGCCCATCGGCAGTGTCCATGTCGATGTGAAGCTCCTCGTAGCGCTTCATGGCCTGCTTCAACAGCAAAATCTTTTGCTTGCTCTCGACCCTCCTGGCGGCGGCATCGGCCCTACTCTTGCGATCGCCCTCCATGCCGTAAAGCTGGACCATCTTCTCGACACCCTTGAGATACTGCTCTTCCACGTTAAGCTTGAACTGAATCTGGGACAGCATAAGCTGGATACGGGGGCCGAGATAGGGGGTATCATATTTGATAAGGTCTAGTGGAAGAGATTAGCCGACGGGAACTAGGAGGGGCCATGAGGGCGCAAAACGTACCGAGCTTGGTAAAGTTGGGACGCGGCTTGGGGATGGACGACGAAGGACCAGGAGGAGCGTAGGGATGGCGAGGAGGCATCAGGTCGGAGTGGCCGCCGATCTGGCTGTACTGGACGTTGCCGCCAGAAACTGCGCTGCCGGCGCCGTAACCGCCGCGCTCTGCCCACTGGGAAGCGTCCTTGGGAGGAGGCGGAGGCGGTCCGGAGGGGTCGTCCATGTCGCCGCTGAGGGGCCTGCCGTCGCCCGAGGGAGAGCCGATGGACATGTTGTCCATGCCGCGGCGCAGCTGGGCCTCGCGAAGCTTCTCCTCGAAGAACTGCAGATTCCGACGGCCATCGCGCATCTGCGAGTCGAGTCGTGATCGGACGGCCTCGTTGTTTGTCTGCGCCCGCATAGCATTGGCGGCATTGAGCAGCGCCTTTTCGCGCTCGATTTTCTTGAGAATATTCTGAATAGCGTCTTCTTCGTTCATGATGGGCGGGGGGGGTTGCGCGACTCCACGCGCGGGGGGGAAAGGTGTGGTGTGGTGTGGTGTGGTGTGTTTGGGTGTGGGTGAGGGTTGGTGATGGGAGGAGGAAGACGTGGTCTGTTGGATGCGTAGCGATGCTGGCGGTAGAGCTGCAGCCACGCAGTACAACGGCACGACACGAGGCGAGACGCGGCAGACGAGACGATGGGATACTGGTCAGGTCAGGTCTGACCTAGCTGGGCTGGGCTGGGCTTGGGGTGGGTGATTAGGAGCAGCGACAGCGGCTGGGCGTGATGTGAATGCAGCGGGATAAGGTGTGCGGTGCGTTCTGAGGCGCGAGTGGATATGGATACCGGAGGTTCGGCGTCGGGAGGGGCCTGGGTTGGCACAGCGGGAGGATCGGTCTGTCGGTGGTCGGTGTCGGGACTGTGACGACAGAGATCGGTGGGTGCGGCCAGCCCTCGAGGAGTGCGGTGTTGTTTTTCGCAGGTTGGGCCAGTTGGTTAAAAGATGTCGTCAGTGGGTTTTGGAGCAGGACACAAGACGGTGTTCGGGAGGGGTGCGCTCGCAGGCGTGGAGTGGAGTGGAGGTGAGGAGGCCCAAGGCAAGAGTACCTTAGGTACCTAGGTAGGTAGGCACCTCAGGTAAGGCAGGTAGAGGTAGGACTGGCGGTACTTGGAGGTCTGGAGGGGGACCTCGCTTTTGCGTGTGGAGTTGCGGCGAGCACAGGTACTGTGGTGGGCTTCCGAGGTATCTGCGGTCCTCCCACCAAAAGCCACCAAACTGCGCAGCAGTACGTACCTCACTCCTTGGAGGGGGACGACAGCGAGATGGAGGGGTGTTACGAAAGCGCCCGGGCGGACGAAGCAACTCTGTAACTCGATGTGAAGATGGCAGGCGGGCTACGGACGACATTCGGACGACTATTTCAATTACCAGCCTACCTACTGCGAGCATGTGTCTGCGGCGCCTTTAGGGAAACAGCAAAGGTCCGTCGATTGGGCAAACCAAGGCCTATTTCGCAGTCTTCCATCTCTCTGCTTCCACGGTTCCATGGTTCTATGCCTCTCTGCCGCAAGACTCCATCCGCTTCCAGCTCGCGAGACCCGGCTCTGATGCCCAACACCACCGGTTCCCAGTCAGCCTGTGGGCGCACTCGTTGCGGGTACCTGAGCTCCTCTCTTTGCGCGGCACGCAGGCAGGGCACTGCCTACACCGCGTAGGGCACCAACAAGCTGCGCTGGTGCAGCCCGGTTTGTCCAGGTCGC
Source organism: Colletotrichum tropicicola (assembly GCA_025962755.1). Taxonomy (NCBI): domain Eukaryota; kingdom Fungi; phylum Ascomycota; class Sordariomycetes; order Glomerellales; family Glomerellaceae; genus Colletotrichum; species Colletotrichum tropicicola. The sequence goes on from JAOWMA010000004.1 coordinate 196,314, forward strand.
TTTGTCCGCTCGAGGGGGGGATCAAAAGTCCTGGACTGGACGTGGGGCTCCTAGGACTTTTTTTTTTCCCCTCTTGTTTCACTGCGGTGAAGATTCGATCCTCTGCGCCAATCATCCCCCCAAACGCGCCAACCAAACCAACAGCGTAACTCTGCCCGACGCCTGTCTCTGCCTGCGGCGCGGCGCTCAGCCGGCGGACATGATTGTCGGGTATCACAAGTTGCAGATGCTCTGTTCTGCTCTTCAACGGGCTGGTGTCTTGGCAAGTAAGTACTGGCTGCTCGTCTCCGCATAGGCTCATTCCCGGTACCTTGTCCTCAGCGAGTGGACGGGTAATACCACCTCTCTAACGTGAGTACCCAGGTACCTAATAGGTAGGTAGGCAAGGAAAGGAAGGCACTGGACGGCAAGTGTCTGGACCCCACCAGCCAACCCACCCATCCACTCCTCATCACACTCTCTCACTCTCACTCACTCACTCACTCACCCTCCAAACAAACCAGATTCACCACAGTGACACCACGCAACCGCAACAACACCAACACCGACACCTGCAGCCCAGCCGCCAAACACACAGAAGCCCGTCCCTTGTCGGGATGTTTTTCTCTCAGACCCGGTTTAAACATGGCCAATCCTCGCTCTCGCTGCCGCATCATCGCCCGATCCATCAGACCCAGACCCAGACCCCGTCGCTCCTTCATCACCCACCTCCAACTCTCCATGATCTGATGATGCAGCCCTAAGTTTCCCGTTCCTCCCGCCTAGCTGCTGCTCTAGCGCTCTTCCAATCGCAATCCCTCCGTCACCATGCACAATCACTCTGCAACGGCCGCCCGTCTGCCGGCCTTGGGCTATGGGCTATGGGTTATGGGCTATGGGCTAGAAAGACCTCCTCCGCTGTGATTCTCCCGAGACGCGCACATGTCAAGACCTCCCTTCCGCCTTATTGTATTTCTCCCAACAATAACCACCGTCACATTCTACGGCCAGCCTGACACCGTCGACACGCTCAACAGTCAGAGGACAGACAATGCCATCCTCCGCCCTCCTCCTGGAGGCCGCCACAGCGCCACATCGCCGAACCACCCTCCTCTCGTGATTGGATTTGTATTCTAGCGCCGCAACACTGCCGACAAAGTCTCACCAAGTGGCCCCCCGCCCACCAGCTGCCGGCCGGCCATTCCGCGCCACACCGACGGCGACCCCAGATCCCACCCGACTACGACACCGCCCGCCCGCCCGCTCTTTGGAATTCCGCTCCGTCATCACGAACACGCGCGGTTAGAATACGAGCCCGCACACACCATACACACACACACTCTCCCTCTCTCTGTCTCTTTCTCTCTGGGAGGCCACTGGACACACTAACAGCAATTGGTTTCCTGACACCCCGCGGCCTACCGACGCACGCGAGGTTATTCGACCAAACCCGGCTGGGCTCTTTCATGCCACAGCTGTAACGTTTACTTGAAACAAACCTAGCCCTCACTACTGTGAAAGATCGCCCGCGTCCACCCAAACAATGACAGCCCGCGGTTCCAATGCCAGGCACTGGTCCGGGTGTCGAGGTGTCTTTGTTCATGCCGCAGCTTCAGAAGCTTCCATTCCAGCCAGTACTAATCAACTTCAACTAAGCCCTCCCAAAAGAGCCCAGCGTCGTCGCGGAACCGTTTCGACCCACAGTCACTGTGTGTTCTTCGTCCATGGTACTCCCTTCCGCCCTCGGCCCGCCCAAGCTCAACCCGGGGAGGCCCTCGTCCACGACAGCTTTGATGTAAATCAAGAGCCATGCCGTCATTTAATGACAGAGTTGCGGCCCAAGCCGTTGCCTCTCGCGATTGCAGACACACACTCATATCCACTGCAGACACACTCATATCCACTGCAGACACTCATGTCGGGACCGCCTCACCACCACCATCTAAGTGAGCATTGTCGACCGCGTCGCTTTTTATAGACGAGATGCGACGCAGCCGATCACCTCGAACTGCTGCTGCCATCGCATAACCCCTCCGTTTCGCAACGCTTCCCCTTGACTGCGCGCATGGTCTGTGTGCCCGCGGGCTGTGCATCCCGCGCGATCTTGACCTGATCTGATGGAAGTTGCTGCGGCGTGCTGGGTATTGCAGCTGGGTTCGCCCGTCAAAACAAGGCACCGTAAAGTCCTGGCGTTGCGTCCTGCGCCGCCATTCTGTCCGTGGGCGGCAGTCAGACGAAAGAAAGTCCTGCACCTCATCCTCCCACGAGCATTCATCCAACCTCCTTTCGAGGCTATCTGTAGGCCAACCTTGGATCTGAGTTCCCGGGCGTAAGGGACTTCCGTGCTTCGTCCCCAACATCGGCCGTGTCTTCCCCGTGACTGGCAGACGAGGCTATTCCAGTTCAGCCAATGAAAGGTCAATCCTCAAACCACATCGGTTCTTGCTGTACGGGATCGGAGTCGACGGCCTCGCTCTCGGTGCAGTCGGGGTGCCGAGATTCTGCACGCCGAGACAATCTTGGCTACCTCTCAGCCTCTGAGCATTATCCCTTCCGAGGTCCCCTGGCCAACACATTCATGGAAGAAGTACGAGCTCAAAAATCTCGTGGTCTCACCAAATTCTCCGAAACCCCAGCTTTGTGCCCTTTGAGCTTTTCCCACGTAGACGTTGTAATACCTCACTGGGTGTGAAGAACCGGGTCCACGGCCTGGTGGTGTGGTTGATACCACCAAGAACTTTCCTCCATGGTGTGTTCACGACCAGTAGTCTTGCCGCCGTTATATACTCCATGGTGGCAGCGGCAAGCCCGTGAAAACGCTTAAACAGAGTCGACTTGGAGTGTTTAAAAATCAATTGCTGGAGTTTAACCGCGCTTTGATAGATGTGTAAATCCCCATCTGCCGGGGTACATGGTCGCTCATTGTCCAGCTTCTTGCGGAAGAATAACTAACACAAGGTCTCAGTTTGGCTGGATTTGATCATGATAAACTGTTGCGCTTTCAAACATAATATAATGCCGAACACAAAAAAGAGTCAAGACACCCAACACCGAATCGTGTCGCTTTTTCACTACTCCGTCTAGCTAATCTACACGCCCCCCAGCATCCGCCATTACACCGCCGAAGCAAGCCCCCGCGACGTACTCAATCATTGAGTGTACTCCTTCTGCAGCAGCTTGGCAATGGTGTTGAGCTGGATGTTGCTCGTGCCCTCGTAGATGGCGCCGATCTTGCTGTCACGCCAGAACTTCTCGGCCGGGCCGTCGCGGACGAAACCCATGCCGCCCATCCACTCGATCGCGAGGCCGCTGACGCGCTGCGCGACCTGGCTGGCGTACAGCTTGGCCATGGCGGCGTCCATGACGAAATTCTCGCCCGCCTCCTTCTTGCGCGCGGCGTTGTAGACCAGGGCGCGCGCCGCCGCGATCTCGGTGTACGACTGCGCGATCTGGTGCTGCATGCCCTGGAACTCGCCGACCAGCTGGCCGAACTGCTTGCGGTCGTTCCAGACGTACCTGGTGCTTGTTAGTCGCTGCATAACTGCGGAGACTATGCGGCTAAGTCTACTTACTTGACGGCGTTCTCCCAGGAACCGAGAGCGAGACCGGTCATCTGCGCGGCGATACCGATGCGGCCCTCGTTCAGGAGTCCGATGGCGTACTTGTAGCCGTGGCCCTTCTCACCAAGCAGGTTCTCCTTGGGGATCTCGACATCGTCAAAGTTGATGACGCACGTGCTGCTGGCCCTGATGCCGAGCTTCTTCTCCTTCTTGGCGATCGAGAAGCCCTTGGCGTCCTTCTCGACGATGAAGGCCGTGATGCCCTTGTACCCCTTGGACGGGTCCAGGTTCGCGAACACGATGAAGAAGTCGGCCTCCATGGAGTTGGTGATCCACATCTTGGAGCCGTTGATGCGGTAGCCGCTCTCGGTCTCGGTCGCCTTGGTCGCCAGCGCGAAGGCGTCGGAGCCGCTCACGGGCTCGCTGAGGCAGAAGCTGCCGACGGTGTTGGTGGCGAGCTTGGGCAGGAAGCGCTTCTGCAGCTGGCTGCTGCCCCACTTGATGATGGCCGTGTTGACGAGGGTGTTGTGGACGTCGACCATGACGCTGACGCTGGGGTCGACGCGGGCGAGCTCCTCGATGCCGATGATGGCGCTCGTGAAGTTCATGCCGGCGCCGCCGAACTCCTCGGGGATCTCGACGCCCATGAGGCCCTGCTCGAAGAGCTGCTCCACGATGGTCGGGTCCATGTTCTCCGCCTCGTCCATCTCGCGCACCTTGGGCGCGATCACGTCGTTGGCGAACTTGCTCACCGTCTCGGCCATGGCGGCCTCGACCTCGGAGAGGTGCGTGATGGGCGTCGGGGGGATGTCGGTGATGTCGAGGTGGTCGGCATTGCGGCGGCTCTGGGTGGTGGACAAGGGTCTTGCGGTCCTGGGGAACGCGGTCGAGTTAGCATTGGATGCTGTTGGTTACACCGTTTTCTTTGACGGAGTGAACAAGTCGGACAACTTACTGCTGGAGTGGCGAGAGAGCCCTGCCGGGAGTACAACTCCTCGCCCTCGCGAGCGCAGCAACACCACGGCTTCCCCTCAGAGCAGGGCGGATGGCCCTCGTAATCGACGACATGGTATCGGAGTGTGGCAGAAAGATGCAACTTCAGAATACGAACGGCTCAACGACGGAGGGGAAAGAGAACAGAAGACGTCCGGAGGTGTGGGTGACCACAGATCGTCGGCGTTCGCCCTGGTACTTATGCTTCGTCTGCGACTCTGACCGTGCGACGGTGGTGCCCGGACCGAATTGATCAATTGGCGTCTGGCGGAGACCCGAAATGAAGCGTTGGATGGGAGGCAAATTGGTCAATCAGGCTAAGGGGAAGGTAGGGAAGAAAATAGAGTCAGAGATGTCCGCCCTAGGCCGTGAACCTCAAAGCCATTCGAAGCCACGGTGCCACGGTACCTCGCGGCTGGCGAACAGACACAGCGCCCGCTTCAGCCGAGGATATCCATCCCGCAGCGGGGGGCGGATCTCACCTCCAGCGTTCCCCCAGCCTGGGGGCAAGCCGGCGGCGCATTTGCAGCAGAAAAGCCGGGGTTCACCCACATTATGGCAGTCGCTTACGTCAGGACCTTTCCGAGAACGTCTGAGATTGGCACTGGGCGGTGGCATGTGATCCATTGAGGATATCCGGTCCCGTCGGTGCCAAGGCGATGTGGCCGAGAGGAGTGGGTCCGGGGGCCGGAGCGTCGCGGTGCCTCAGGTCCGACTCTGAGCTCGTTTCCATCACGTGAGATTAGCTAAGCAATCCAAAAATTCCCAGCCAATCTGTCAGGGCGAAGTGGAAGCGCATCGCGACCGGAGGTTGAGCTCACGACGACAGCAATTGGACGCCGCCGTATCGATACCCAGCTGCCCGCCATGGCCAGCACATTCTTCAGATCCCTCTTCGCTCCGGCGATGAGGCCAGCGACCTTCCCCCGCGCCGCGTCCCTCCTCACGCCGACCGCCTCGCCCCTGATCCGCTCCTTCTCCTCCACCCCCGTCCAGAACGCAACCATCGGCCAAGTCCTGCGAGTCCGTCATCCATGTGGTCCCCCTCGAGCTCGAGGCTACTCGTAGATGAATGCTGACCGTATACTCGCAGGGCTGCCACAAGAAGGGCAAGAAAGCCCGCCACGCCGTCTCCCCTGCCCTGTCCGAGATGAACGCCCCCGCGATGAAGGGCGTCTGCCTCAGAGTCGGTATCGTCCGTCCGAAGAAGCCCAATTCCGGCCAGCGCAAGACCGCTCGTGTACGTCTCTCCAACGGCCGCCACATCACCGCCTACATCCCCGGCGAGGGCCACAACATCCAGCAGCACAGCGTCGTGCTCGTCCGCGGCGGTCGCAGTCAGGATTGTCCCGGTGTGCGTTACCACCTCGTCCGTGGCGCTCTCGATCTCGGTGGTGTGGGCAGCCGCACCACCTCGCGCTCCAAGTACGGTACGATGAAGCCCAAGAAGGCCACGGTCGGCTAGACGGACCATGCCGGCGAGGGCGTGTAATATGGATGGGTAGAAGGAAGAAGGGGTTACAGTTCGGGCCAAGTGATGCCTGGCAAGGTGTACGAATATCATAGACACCTATATCATACCAAAACGTGTACTATCACAGTGTACAAAATACCACAAGTCAAAATCAGTTGCTGGATAACCTCCAGACGGCTTCGATTGCGAAATATTTACAGAGCATAAAGTGTCCAAGTCAAAACCTTTTGACGCCTCTCCACGTTTAGTGCCCCGGTGCCTGCCCATTGCCTCTCGTCGGTGCAGGTGAAATCAATTCGTGGCCTAACCCAAAGCCACCAGTGAAATCTGTTGATACATGCTACACTTTTGCCATTCCCTTTCCAAACTTAATCCTGCTGGTTCTCGTAGCCCTCGGGCTTTTCCATGCCGTTGGTCTCGAAGAAACGGCTCGTACCTAGATAACGTTAGCTCCGTCATCTCAGATATTGGACCGTTGATCAACTTACAGGAGTAACCCTTCCAGTCAAAGTTGTCCTTGGGATTGCAGTGGCAGCGTCTGTCCAGGCGCACCTTCTCGCCCGTGGGGCAATGGGTGAATGGCACGTGGTAGTAGGCAATGTCGTTGAAGAAGTGGATCTGATCCTTTGGCAGCATGAGGCCAGCGGCAATCGAGTGCACAGGCGCATCTCCCCAGCGCTCGTAGAAGAAACCGCCGTCTTGGTCGAGAGACTCGAAGAAGTCGATGTAGGCCTTGGAGCGGAGCCAGTTGAGGTCACCAACTTCAAAGTTGGACCACTGATTGCTTGTCAGTACGCTGTCGGAAATCAGCAGAGGGTGCAACTTACGAAATGGCAGTGGTTATAGGTGTCGCCGCCGTCGTCACTCAGGAAGTTCATGGAGTTGCCCTCGGCAATGTGCTCGGGGTGGTTCTTGATGAACTTCTTGGTGCTGTCCCACAGAGTGGGGATGGTCTCGACGTACTCGTACAAGCTGAGGACGAAGCTGTACTTCTTGTTGTTCTCCTTCATGAAGCGGAAGGGGTCGTAGTGAATGTCGCAGAAGAGCTCGATGGAGGGCTCGACACGCCAGTAATAGTCGTAGTTCATCATGGCGGGCTGGCGGAAGAAGAAGCCGGACTCGAAGCGGCACATGTGGCGGTAGCTGACCGAGTCGCCGTAGATGATCTTGCGCTGAGCCATGTCCTCACGCACCTTGCGGGCCTTCTCCTGGTCAATCCATTCGGGGAAGGACCAGTGCTCCTTGGGGATCTCGCCGTATATGGTCTTGCCGGAAACCAGGGAGGTAGTGACCTTCTTGAAGGTGGCGTCGAAGGGCTTGTCGTTCAGGAATACCCAGTCGTAGTTGTAACGGCGGTTGAATCGATCCTCGACCTGGCGGATGGAACGGGCAATGTCCCAAATGTCGGAGTTGCGGGCGAGGGTGACGAAGGTAGCGTTCATGCGAGGGCCGGGTGCGAGGCCGACGAGGTCGTCCCAACCGGGCTCGTTCGGGGTTATGGCCATGGGCCAGTCCTTGGGATCGTACTTCTCGCCGACTTTGGGTGCGTTGGATTGAGGCTTGCTCGGAGCCTTCTCGGGCTCCTTGTTCTGACCCTGCTGGCCTTGCTGGCCAGCGGCCGCGCCCTGTCCCGGCGTCTTGAAGGTGCCTTCATTGATCCTCACGCCCTCGTAGCTGGAGTGAGTGATGAAGTAGAAAACGGCGAGGCCCTGCGCGACGAACGGCAAGTCAGCGACGGGTCACAGAGATCTGAAAGCAGGCGCGGCAGATCTTGATGTCATTGGGGGCCACAGAGGAAGCCATTCAGCCCCGAGGGCTTGGGGGGAGCTGTCGTTGCGCGGGCTGGAGGAGGGTGAGGCGGCACTTACGAAGAAGGCGAAAAGAATGTATCGCACATATCGTGCTGAGCCGGTCGCCATCTTGACCGATGTCCCCACGTCGACGATGGAAAGGCGATTGGGAGAATAAGGCTAAAGAAGAATGGGCAAAAGACTCGTTCGTCCCCGGGGTGAACGAGCTCGAATCGAAAAAAAAGCGAGGGAGGGAGATGTAAGAAGGGATACGAAAGAGCACAACTTCAGGAAAATGTTCAGAGCACGCAGCCCAGACAGCGACAGCTGGTAGCAGGGGCCCGTGGCGTGGACGTGTGGGTGTGGACCTTGGGGACCTGTTGGAGCCGGACACTCACAGGGTTCGGGGGGTACGAATGCAGCGGACACAGCGCGCCCACGCCGAAAAAGGGAGCGCTAGGGAAGGGAATAAAGGGGGTGGGGCGACAGCTGGCCTGAACCTGGCACTTTGCAACTCAAAATGAGTACTTCGGGGCCTGAGATAGTGTAATATCGCGTTGCAGAGGACAGGTAGCTCTCTGCCGGGCCCTACTGTGCCTGTGCAGTATTAGCCCTCATGTCTCGACTGAGATTAGACTCAGCCAAGCCAGAGAGGGAGCGTGGGTGCGGGCTAAAGGTAGCTCCAGCAGCTAAAAGCTTGAGAACAGATCCAACAAACCTGTTCTTCTTTTCCAAAGCGCCGGGGCCATCGAGCTGAGGGTAAACTCTGAATACAGTCGCTGAGACATTAGTGAGTGACGATGGCAATTAGGCCCTGCAGTCTTCCATCTGAAGGGTGAGATGCGGTGCGTCTTGATCCAATGCTGGCGGCGGGACTGACAGGAGGTACTTTGGCAGCGCAACAAGTCTTGGGTACCTCCACCACCCAAGAGAAGTGGACACAGACGACACCTCTGGGCGTCGCAGTCATTTGACAGCCAAGTACTCGGTACTTCTAGGTTGCTTCTCATCGCCTCAGCGCCTGCCGCGTACCCGTTCCCTCTGGCTTGGTTGCCCCCATCCAATGATCGGAACAGGGAACGCGGCCACTGTGAGAATCAGTTGACACAGCCTCAGCCCAACTGCTCCGGGGCCTTTCCTCGCGAAGCGGGAGGGAACCATTCGATGGGAATTTCTCCGTGCCGTGAACTTGCCCGTGCTACGGGAGGATGGGGGTGGGCAGGTCCCGTACCCACGCCTTGTCCCAAAACCAGCCGCCGCCCTGTGTTGAACGTACAGCTCTCGCCGTCCGCTCCGTTCCAGCGCTCTTCAACCCCTTGCGCTTCTATCTCAGACCTACAGCATGTACATGTACCTGCTCTGCTGGCGCCCCTGACAGATCTAGCGGCCTCGTACACGCTTTCGCACACCGTGAACGGGACACATTTCGATAACATCAAATTGGCTTGTCTCGGGCTCTCGTGGCTCTCGTGCCTCCCTCTCCCGTTCGTATCCCGCCCGGAGCCAAGCAGACGATCGCCGACGCCTTTTCCTCTCGTGGATCGAGCCGACCGAGCTTGATACCCGGAACCAACTCGTTTGCCGCAACCGACTTCAGAGCATATGCTCAACGCAGTCATCACACATGATTTCAGCGGACAACCCCCCAGCATCGTACCATTGCATCCAAGCTTTCTGAGGCTCCTCCGTCACCTTCAGGTACCATTTTCATTTTGACAGGCACGCGTAATGCACTGTCAGTAGCGGACTATCCGAGATCAAGACACACCACCTCGCAAGGCATTGGGCGCCTGGGTGATCGTGCTTTCATGCCGGCGGCGTCAAATCTGTAACCAAGTACCTTATCTGGCACATGGAGCATTCCGTAGTACAGCCTAGCTACGGCTCTCTGTTCGCTATTCTTGTCGCTCCGAACATCTAAACGGGATGAACCTGTCACAGGCTGTCAGGCTCCGGTCGCCGACGACACACCACCATCGGTTCAGAGCCGGCCTAGTCGGAAAAGCGGCCTGGCATGCGGCCGACATGTCAGCGAGTCGTTGTCTGCCCAGTTAACGCTTGACCACGGCGAGACTTTGATATCGCCGCTCTTTGTAATCTGCCTTTTTGTCGAGTCCCGCCCTGGGTGATGTCCAAAAAAGTCCCTTTCTGATTCAGTTACTCAGGTATCACAACTTGGGCCGAAGAAATTTTGCTGAATGACCTAATTCGCGCCGTAGTTGAGACGAGCGATTGGATCTCACATCGCCTCCCGATATCCCTCTTTCAACATGCCATCGAGTACCATCTTCAACGAAACAGCAGGCAATGAGAAGGCATGGTGCCCGGACGCATGCCCTTCTTCTGGTCGCAGCGCCCTGCAGCTGTCGTCCCAAGTGTTGAAATGAACCGATGCTCAATGTAAGAACTCGTGGCCTGCGGGAACAAGAGCCCCGAAACCCCTACCGAGTGATGAACTCAAATGCTAGAATCGCCTCGCGGATGCCCCAAGCATACTCAGCCTACGCTGCTGATTACGACGTGGCCGGGGTAATTAAGGTGCTGACCATTGAACGGAACGTACCCAGCGGCACAGCGATTGTCGAAAGGAACAGAAGGGTTGAGGATGGACAAGCTGGGTCTTCCGTTCGTCAGGTACAAAAGCAGCTATGTTTGCCTGCTGCCCCTGTATCGCACGGGGCTGTCCAAATGTTTGGCCGGGTGGCACATAAGGCTGACAAGCTGCCAACATGGGCTTCGGAACTGAGGCCGGTGGGCTTCCATCCATTGTGCTGGGCGCCACCATGGTAGGCGAGCTGAGTAAGAAACCCACGATGCGGACAAGCGAGTGTTGTGTCCCCTGGCCATGTACCCCTCCATCCGTGTTCGGCGAGCGAGTATTACTTGCCGTATGACAAGAGGGGCTCTCCAAGCCGTTGGCGAATGACTAATACATCACGTGATCATGGTCCAGCAGCTTGCCCAAACAAGCTCTGCCATTGGCCCGGAGGATCCCAGCTTGTGGGGGCCCAAGGCTCTTGAGCCTCAATTCCTCCCCACGAGTGCGAATCGGTGCATCACCACTTTGGACATCGCACCCCAACCCCAGCGACGCGACTCTTTTGTTTCCTTTCCCGCCCCGCGCTGCACCTGGCGCATTGTGTTTGACCTTGTGCTTTGGTAACATTGTTATCTCTGGATGTGGTTTTACTGAGCAACCCGGCCATAATCCCCGTTTATGCCCTGTCGCCTTGCTCGCTCTTTTCGAATCTGGCTTTGACGACATCATGATAGTTTTGGGACCTGCTCTACTGAAAGCCACAAATCTCTCATTCTCTTAGTGGTACGTTTCTCCGATTGTCTCTGTCAGGAAACACCCAGCAAGTGCTTGCTGTGATGGTACGCCATGGTCGCCCGCGCCCGCGCCCGCAACTGCCTGTTCAATTGGAAAGACGAGGGGAGACAGCTGCCTCCTCAGCTCGATAATATGATATCGCTGCAACATGGGGAAAGGGTGGGAAGGATCTCCTCCTTCCTGGCCAGAGTCACTTGTCTGCGCTAGTTTGACCTGAGATCCGTCTCTCACACCACACCTTTTCTTGCCTCGCCACCTTCAATATCTAACTCGCCATCCTACGTCGGATATCTTGAATCGATGCTGACCAATACCCAGTATACAGCTATCCTTTCCCTGCTCTACCTCGAAGACGGATCAGTCAAGCAACATGTCCTTCTTCGGTTTCGACCCCACCCGCCACAACACGGCGGCGCCGGGCTTCTCCCAGGCTCACGACCCCTTCGCCGGCCTTTCCCGCGGCAACAACAACGATGACGATGCCGTCGAGTTCGATGACACTTACGATGGCTTGGGAGACCAGCTCGATGAAAGTGGCGATGCCTTCAACGACGACACTTTTGGTGGCGGCGATGAGATCTCTGTTGCTCCGGTCGGCAAGGACTTTGACTTCTTCGGTCAAACGGCCAAGGTGTCGAACGCCATTGAGGAGGAGCAAGTTCGCTACAGCCGCCAGGTCCCAGCCGCGAAGCCCGTCGCGGCCCAGGCTCCTGCTCCCGCCCCGGCGCCAGTTCAACATCACGCACCTCAAGCTCAACCGCAACCAAACTACTACTACCCCAGTCAGCCGGCCCCCAGGCCTGTTCGTACTGGCTACGAAAAGTACAAGGAGGCTGAGCCCATTCCCGACCTTCACGTGGACGCATCCCTCTGGGGCATGCCTTCCAAGAAGACCGCTGCTCCCGAATCCTCCCCGCAGCCGCAAGCCGCGCCTTCTTCCTCCGGACGCAAGGTGATGAGCCTGGAGGAGGTCGAGAAGGCAATGCGTGAGCAAGCTACCAAGCGACCGGCCCAGGCAAACCTCTCGGAGTCTGCGCCCAGTGCACACGGTTTCCCTGGGGAACGTGCCGACTACGGGTATGCTCGACCGGATGTTACGCAACAGCAGTCCTTCCATGGCGCCGACCAGCAGCAACACCAGCGTGGTGGCCAGGTTCCTCAGCACCCCGGCCAAAGTCATCCTGTTACTATTCTTCAGCGGCCCCAGTCTCTCACCTCGAAGCAAACCCCACCAATCCAGAACACTCCGAGCCCTCTTGCTCAACCTCCCCACTCCCAAGCCCCTCCTTCTCAGCCGACTCAGATCTTGCAAAACCCTAATCGCCTGTCCGGTGACGCTGCTCGCATTGGTGCGCATGGCCCCCAAGCCCATGGCCACCAGCAGCAGCATGGCCACCAAGGCCATCGATCGCAAGGCTCCATGGGGCGCGTTCCCCAGGTGGCCCAGCAGCAGCACCTGGCGCACTTGTCTGAGGATGAGAAGGCGGCGTACTTGGATCAGGAGACTAAGCGTGCGAAGCGTAACCACAAGATCTGGCTTCTGTCCAAGGACAACGGCCTGATGACTCCCCAGGACAAGAACTTTGTCACTCGCATCCAGCTTCAGCAGCTGGTTTCGGCTACTGGCAACCCGATCGACCACAACAACGATGACTCCCTAGCCGAGGACTTCTATTACCAGGTCCTGAGCCAGATTCGTGGTGGTCAACGCCAGAACCCCAACCAGCCTTTGAACAACTTTGCGCAGACCTACTTGTTCCAGACCGGTAGCCGACAAAGCAACATGAGACGCCAAGGACGGGCTGCTGAAAACCATGTCCAGCGAATGGAGCAGCAAGTTCAGCGTGCTGTGGAAGCAGCCAAGAACAAGCCTAAGAACCCTCAGTTGGTTATTGCTGGCAGTCTCGGCAAGATTTCCTTTAGCAACGCCAAGACCCCGAAGCCCCTGCTCAACATCAAGCGGACTGACAGCAGCGGTGATGCCCAGCGACCTGGTAACGGCAAGCGTCATCACGGCGAGTCCACTACCCTGGACCGCAAGGCTATTCTCCGGAACATTGAGAATGTCTACGCCACAGTCATGAAGATGGAGGACCATGCACGCCACATCCCCCCTCCGCCTACTAACGGCAACGATGAAGATTTCCACGTGAAGCACCAAGAATGGCTGGAGGCAGCTCAAATCCTGAACGGCCAGCTCTGGGCAGAGCTGAAAGTTCACGAGCCTATTGGTGCCACCGCTATCCACCCCTTCATCGCCTTCCTTTCGTTCCCCAAGGGAAAGAAGGCCATTCCCCGTGTTTTCCGACACATCAGCTTCGAGCAGCGCACTACGATCTTGACCATGGTCATTCTTCATCTCGACCAGCTCGATGTTGTCCGTGGCGCTCAGATGACGGACGGCGAGGTCAACCTCAATGCTGCCATGCGTGAGAGCATCGAGCTCTTTTCCGCCGCTGTCATGCCAAGCCTGTTTGCCTACTTCAATGAAACCGAGCTCGACATTGTTACGGGTGTTCTTGGCCTTATCACTAAGTTAAACGTCGACCTCATCGCCAGGACGCGCGTGGGCTGCTCGATGTTGACTCTGATTTTGAGCAGAGCCGAGCTTTTGAAGCAGGGTGGTGGAGGCAGCCCTCAACTGTGGGCTGAATGGTGAGTTCATATCGCAGAGTATTTTCATGACAGCCGCTGACAAATCTTAGGGAGCAAACATTTAACCTGTTCTTCAACATCCTCGAACCCACTCTCCACCATATCTTCCCCGGCAGCGTCAACACCGGAGAGGATGTTGTTGTCTGGCAGCTGCTGGCCGCCGTTGGTGTCAGCGCCAACCCTGAGCAGCAGCAGCGACTGGTCCTTGCTGTCAAGGATCGCGTTCTGGACACCGTTGCTCACGCAAAGACCCTCCCGGGCGCCATGGCATCGACTCGGTTGGCCACTGTCAACCTTTTCATGCACTCCATTGGTTTGGATGTCGAATTGCTTCAGTGAGACGAGATTTAAGTGCACATGAGGGGATGATAACGGCGCGCGAATTGCGCCACTCACATGCTTGGGACGCACTACACTTGTTTGACCGTCTGCGTTGGAAGCTCGGGATGCTGTTAGCCTTACTCTGCGTCTTGCCCATATTTTTGAGGGCATTGGGGTCACTGGAAAGCTGTAGTGCTGGGGCTACAGCTTTGATGGAGGCTTGAACTTGCGCGCGCGGGAGGTGGCTTGTCCCACGGCTATATGCACAAAACATATCTCGTGTACATTACACACGCGACTCTAGGAGACTGCACCGCCACATTGTTACCAGCGGTGCATCGAGACCAGCCTTGCTAGTTAGAGCAAACAAAATCTGCATTTAAAGTAAAAATCCGTCCCTGAGCGTGACTCTTTTGTCTACACGATACCACAACGCCTAAGCTATGCAAAATCAAGACGCCTCCGCGGACGTCTCATGTCAAATCCATGCTGGAAGACGCTTGAGCAGGCGCCGCCCTAGCTTTGCCACCTCGTCTCGCCGACACTGCTCCCCGGGCCTTGGGCTTCATCTTCCGTGCCTCCTCCTCGGCAGCGGCTGCGGCCGCCGCCTCGGCCTCTTGCTCCGCCTTGGACAAGACCTTTGGCTTCTTGATGCCACTGACAGCCTCGAGCAGCTCCTCGTCGCCCCACTTCGTCTCCAGCCGGGACATCACATCCGCCAAGTCCACGGCCGGTTTCGGGTCGGCCTCGCCCGCCTCGATGGCGGCCTTCTTCTTCTCCTCGTCCTCGTCGTCCAAGGGCGGCTTGCCGGTGTCTCCGGGCGCGCGGAGGATGAGGGACTCTTGGTAAATCTCCCAGGCGGCCTCGTCGTTCTCGTCCGTGTACTTGAGCTTGCGCCAGGCCTCCATCTGCACCGCGCGCAGGCGGTCGGCCATGGTCTCGCTCTTGGCCGTCGCGCCGTCGGGGGTCGTCTTGATGGTCATGTGGATGGCGCGCGCGGCGGCGCTCTGGCCCCCGGCTCCGGCGGCGGCTGCTCCGGCGCTGGCTGCCGCTGCGGCGTTCTCCTTGGCGGCCGCGGCGGCGGAGGCGTTGCGTTCTTGTTGCGATACGGCGTCGACGTGGTGCAGTTGGGGGCGAAGGTGGACGAGGTTGGTGACGGGTGTGAGGTGGAGGTCCTCTGGGTTGTTCTGTGTTAGAGGTACACGTCTCAAGACAGGGCGGGAAGGTAGTTGGAAGGTGGAGGGAGATGGACTCACTGCCTTGGAAGACGCCGATCATGTACTGCACCTCCTTGTGGTCAGGACACTGGCCGCCCAGGGTCTGGGTGCGGAGGACCTTGTCCTGGCGCACAGCCTCGGGCCACTCGAGGTACATCTCGTCGTCGAGGTCGATCTCGCCGCGTTTCTTGGGCCGGGGCGGGGGGGCGCCGACGCCGAAGCCGCCCGACAGGCCGTGGGTGCCGCCGTTCTTGGCCTCGAGGCTGGCCTTGAGCTGGCGGCCCCACTTCATGCCCTTCTCCTTGTCGTAGGACTGGGTGTAGTCGAGCGGGACGTCGACCTCGACCATGCCGGCGCGGGTCTTGAGGCGCATCTCGGTGGGCGTGGCCTGGCGCGGGTCGGTGCGGTTGGGCTGCTGGAGGACCCAGAGCTTGCGGCCCTGCGGGAGGGAGGGGTTGAAGAAGACGTCGTAGGAGGCGATGACGGGGTCCTCTTCGAAGACCTCGGAGGGCCCCATTGCTGCTGTTGGGGCGGGCATTGTGGCGGGTGGTGGTGAGGGTGTGACTCCTTCTGCGATGGGTAGGTAGTCAGAGAGGCGTTGGAGTTTGCGGCGAGAGGCACGGTAAATTTTTGGATCGCAGCGCGGCAGCGTTACCCCACGGCGGAGGACGTCAGGGCTTATCGATAAGGGAATTGGAGCTAATCCCGGTCGGAAGGTGGGGGACGAGCTCCACCTACCTACATGGCCTCGGCTGCCCCCTTCATTCAGAATGGATGTCGACAATAGCTACGGCCTCGGTGGTGACATGTAATCTCGAAAACGCTCTGGTCTCTGATGACCCCCTTCGCTGACCAATTTCCTGGTCGCCTCCATGAGAAACGGACTTGGTGACGGTCAGCCTTTGTGTCACCGGGCATTAGGAAGACTCAGCGCTAGTATCTGAAATCTACAAATTTTACGAAGGATTGATCCAACTGCATTAAAGCAGCCACTAAGGGGGGTATTCTCCTCGGTCGTGACGGAAGAGACAAAATGCTTCCACCCATTCTTATTGGCGAAGTTGCAACACCATAAGCTGGTCTTGCTGTTGGTCGAGAACTCGCAAGCATACCCTTGCCATGGTTGGAGA
Source organism: Colletotrichum tropicicola (assembly GCA_025962755.1). Taxonomy (NCBI): domain Eukaryota; kingdom Fungi; phylum Ascomycota; class Sordariomycetes; order Glomerellales; family Glomerellaceae; genus Colletotrichum; species Colletotrichum tropicicola. Next base: position 212,767 of record JAOWMA010000004.1, read on the forward strand.
ACTACTGCGTCAAGTTGCTCTCGAGAATTGGCTGTGATAAAGCGACTAGGAGCTTAGCTTGTCCGGTCTTACGGTTGTCCTGCAGCATCTGCAGAGCTAGAGCTCCCACATGAGACCCAGAGATGGGCAACCAACTTCAACTCTGCAGAGCGTTAGTTGTCGGAACTCTAAGTTCCATGACAACTGGCAGCGCTACGCCTTCCTAAAACCTGGTTCGGACTAACATCGACATAGCGCTGATGAGAGACACTAGTAGCCACGTGAAGACCTACGCAGAAACACAGCTTGAGTCTCCTCAACCTACCATAAGATCTGAGCACGGCCCTTGAACTTGGGAACCGTTCACTATTTATCTTAGATCAAAAGTTTTGGCGGTGTCATTGACTGCTCCAAATGGCGGCCGAGGTTCCAAACTCACTGAACTGGCTCTCCTTCGTGACAGGGATCCTCAGCTTCGCACTGACGACTCTTAACTTGATCGCCCTCTACGCCAACTTTGTTGCGACGATCCGCTCCGCCCCCGAACAGATCCGTGATTCCTTGGGAAATCTCCGACAACAGCTATGCGAAGAGCGCGAAGCGCTGCGCCACCAGACGCGCGAGATTCGTTCCAAGAGCAAGCTTCGCAGACGACTGTCCCACATCAGCGACAAAGCGGCCAGCGCCGAGGCCCGCAAGGCCCTCGCCTACGCCGAACAGACACTCCCGCTGCATTACCTGACTCTCCGCGACCTGTGGCGCAACTTCAAGGAGCTCGAGAGGCCGTTCCTCGTCGCGAGCGGGCACCGCGCCGAGGCAATCCACAACGGCGCATCGTGGGGCGAGAACGACCTCGATGAGAAGGTCCGGTCGGACTTTGAGCGGCACGGCGAGGCCGGCAGCTTCGCGGACTGGAGTGCCTTTTACAAGTGCGACTTTGCGCATCGGTTCATCTGGTGGCAGACCAAGGACGACGTGAAGAAGCTGGGAGACGAGGTAATGCGGGTCATGTTGCGTCGGACGGAGAGGGAGGTCACGTACACCCGGATGATGGTCAAGGAGATGTTCCAGGGCGATGTCCCGAATCAAGTTGTCGAGAAACAGCCGCGCCGGCCAGGTGGCGGCGGCGGAGGGGCAAGGAGACGGCTGAGCTGGGGCTCGGGTCCCGTCAGGAAGAGGACGCCCAGACCGAGATACGAGGAGGCCAGCTCGTCGTCTGATCGAAGCAGTGACGACGACAGCCGGGCGTCGAGAAGGGTTGCCGACAACTCTAGACGAAGAGACTCGAGTCCCGTTCTCAGCGAACATACGGGAGGCCACGCCAAGAGTGACGCTGCTACCGTAGGCAAGCATCATCGCCACCACCATCATCAGCGTCGCCACAGCAGGAACAGGTGGGAGACGTTTCGGACGCGACCGGATCGGTCATACGAGATTAGGGAGTTCTCGGAGAGGCCGAGAGGTCGCGGACAGCGGATCATTGAGGTTATTCCTGGCAGTGAATTTGAGGAGTACATGTCTCGGGCAAAGCATAAAGATGGAGATGAATGAAAATGAGGGGGAATTTCAGATGATTAATATGACCCCTTGATGGTTTCTACATGCAATTTCATCATTGCTTCTGTCAGTGTCTGACGCCTTTTACTGGGTCTTCTTCGGCCCGTTGTGAACCCATGAAAAAGACCGCAGTACACAATCTATTGCTGTTACCTTAAAGGGGAAGATATCCAAACTCTCATGAACTCCTGATCAACTCGAGAGAATTTGGAACATCGGTTCCCAACTAGCCAATGAGACTTGCCTACAGTCATCCTTCCTCGAGTTAAGGACGTTGGCGAATGCAATCTCCGAAGGCATTTACAGAGTCTTTGAACAAACATGCTGGTAGCAGTCGTGTATCTGGTTTTCACAACTCGCTGAGGACTTTCTGAAGCTGTGACATTAGAACAATTGCAAAGCGGAGACTCAAAGTTCGTGGTTCTTGGATGTTCTGCGCCGGGTTAATGAGTGGCAGGATAGGGCAATGCTTCGTTGAGGGCTTTATGCATGGTGAAGCTCAGGAGTTGCTAGGCAATGGCTCTTGCAGGCTTGAGGAGGTTGGGATTGTATACATAATGATCTACGTTATTCGTTTCGTTTTCTGAGAGTCTGTGTACATCCAAATCACTCTCAGTAAGAGTCTTGAGTGCTTGTCATCTACGTATACGGCATGTTGGGACTTACATGTCCGTAAAAGATTGCTACGAGACCAGAGACCAGAGGCGCTAACAAGAAGATTTATGAGTTGTTCAGTCATTTCACTTCTTCAGAGCGAAGCACCGCTCGATGTTGTCTGCGTTGTTCCCCCACCAATTCACCATCACCGCGCCCGTCGTGCCGAGGAAAATGAAGATGAACAGCAGGTTTGCGTTGAAACCGGTGTCCAAAGCCGCGCCGCTGATGTATGCCCACTTGTTCCAGAACTTGCGTCTGTATCGATACAGGTAGAAGTTGAAGAACGTACCAACTAGGAAGGTCGTGAAGGGACCGGTACTGAGGTTGCCGTGGAAGGTTGCAGCGCTGGCAAAGAAGATGGTAGAGTTCCAGAGGTCAAACCGGGCCTTGGGAAACTTCTTGTGGAGGAGCCAAATGATGATTGGGGCAACCGCACCAGCGGGGAACCCGTACAGGACAGGCTTGAAGAATGACGACGCGAAGAGTTTCTTGGGTCCGACCAACGCGTACTGAATGCCAGCAGTATTGTAACTCTTGAACTCTTGACCTGTCCATTGTCCTTGGGGATCAGGGATTCGGCCGCTGACGTAGTCAAACTTGGAAGCGATGACCCAACGCATGACACCGTAGTTAATCGGGAGAGCGATCATGTTGGCGATGATTTGGATGCCAATCACATCTCGAGGAGGCAGGTGCAGATAATGGCCGATCTGGCTGTTTGTCAATACTCGAGCAAGAAATTTCTGCATATAGCCTCACCTTTTGATCTTCAAGAACTATGCGAGCGTCATACCAGACATTGCCGGATATGATGCGATAGGCAAGCTGACCTAGTGGATGCCGAGACGACCCTGGGGCGTCGATCATGTCTGCGGACAGGCACGATATCAATAAAGTGTTGCCTCCAAAACAGGGCCTCAATCCACGCCACTCACATCCATAGATGAGCTCATTGAAAAAGCCGACTTTGATCGAATATCCTGACATTGCGTAGACCAGGCTCATGGGCAGCATAGCTGCCGCCCCAAAACCTAACGCGACAAAGTATGTCCAAGTTGGCATCCAGATCGATTTAGTGGCAACGATGACGAGGAGAATGACGATGGGAATCGCAGTCAGAAGCCCCCATTCCCTAAACAGTATGAGCGGATCCATGCCATGGCTGAGAGAGCGGAGGAACTTACCACAAAGTGAGACCAGGATACTGCTGAATGATGCGACTGTTCAGATTAGAATAGTTGACTTCCCGAGACAGTACAAAGAAATCACATACCTCAGGCGATCCTGGTGATATTCTCCGTCCGCCTTCCTCGCTTTCCAGATCTTGGCGATCTTGGGGCCAAGAAACAGGCCACACCAGACAAAAGAAGATATGTACGATGCGTACCACTGAGGGAATATGGAATCAGCGGAGATCTAGACGATTAGCTGCATTAAGAGACCTACCATGAAAATTTCCCACGTGTACTGGGCGCCAGAATAAGCAAGACCGACTTCATGATACCTGGTTTCATTGACATGCTGGACACCACTCGAGTCCGTGTAGACTGAGACTATTAGCGCACGTCAGTCAAGGTGAGCGTCGATAAGCTTACTCAAAGACTCGAAGGGATAAGCAGATCCGTTCTTCTGAAACACTCCGTTCGACATGATGTTGTAGGTTGGCGACCCCCAAAGATTACCAAAGTATGCCACCGGAATCAAGATCCATGTCTTTGCCGGTTGTTAACCCCAAACTCTTAAACTAAAGGGGCGGAAGGCGCTCACAGTAATGACGAAGCCAACGAAAATGGTGACTTGGACGCTGTAAGGGTACGTGATGACGGTGGATGTGATATTCGACCAGTTGAGAGTAATGTTGAGCAGACCGATGCCTCCTCGGCCTGCGCCAAGAAAGTTCACCGTATGATTGCGGCTTGCGAACCAGCATAGAGGTGCCAGTGCGGCGACAAAAGGGAAGAGGTACTCCGGCAAGAACTGCCAGAGGAACGTGCCGAACAAAATCAACCAGAACACCTGCAGCACACTGTAAGACTCAAGTTGCTACCCAACGAGCGGCTTTCGTACCTTCATCTGCTTTTTGGAGACACTCTTGTGCAGCTCGCTCTTGCCTTGCATACTTCTGTAGAGAGTGACCTGTTGCAGAGAAAGCGGAAAGATAAACTCAGGATCATCAATCAATATCTTCCGGACTTGTGATTTGTTAGCAGCTTTCTTTGAAGTTTGATGTTTTCGGTACATACCCATGGCAGCAAATGCGAATCCAAGAAGTGAAGCACCCTGGTTGGTCAGTCAAGTTCCGTTCAGATTGATAGACGGATTGCTAACCCAACCAAAGAAAAGTGCAATCGCAGGATGCATAGTGATGCCGTAGTACAACGCCGCATTGGTGGGCAGAAAAGCTTCAAAAAGTAAGCAAAGCTGTAAGACTAAGTGGGACGAATCACTCACTTGCCCATTGGCCCTGGCTACCTGCATTGGCAGCAATGCCAATGATTGCGTGCTCCTTGATGGAAAAGGGTCCTGGATTCAATGAGAAGGAAAAGCGGCCGAGAGGTACCGTATAGTCAGGCAGTACCCGAGCAAGCAGTCGCCCCAAGGGAGCCGAAGCTAGGATGACGAAAAAGACCGGGAAGGGGGCTGTGGTTGTTCGGAAGCTGCCTGGTGATCAGCATGTGTGGTGTCAGACGGGGCAGAGAGTGAGGCGCACTATGATAGCTGTGAGACGATACTTCCAATAGTACAAAACACTGCCGAGAGGATCAACGATCGAAAGGTTAAGACCGGCAAGGAGGGATCATCTTCGAAACCAACAACTGTCCGGACGAGCTCGGGTATGTTGGCAAACTCCTCGGACTTGAAGTCATACTCCGGCTCCGAGTCATCGGATGAACTTCTTTTGGTGCCATCCGGACTGCCATCATCAAGTCCGCCGAGAAACACCTTTTCGGTAGTCTCAAAAACGGGATCTACGGCAACGTTGGGGCTCGAAGAGTCCTTTGAATCACTCAAATCGGCTTTGTCGTCACGTAATTGAGACATGGTTGGACACATGCAGATTGACAGAACGAGGAGGAAACAACATGGCTGGCACCGCGATAGCAACAGTGAATATAAGGAAAAGGCCCATACCCCCGAGAGCGTCTCAAACACCGAGCAGCATGTCATTGCGGATCTTAGTGAGGTGCTAAGAAAGGACTGGATGCTGCGTTATTACTTCGATAATGCAGACTATCATCGGGTTGGGTTAGCTTATCACGAACCGCAGGGGAATTGAACGACCCCGCGAGTGATCCTGCAAGAGCTGGCTGGGCAAGATGGAGATATTTGCCAGTTGACAAATGACGAAGTTGACGAAGGTGTGCGAATCTGGACACTGACGGCCAAACCCCGCAGGACGAGCCCGTATTCCATGTTGCTTTCCCTAGCGTCGGCCAATATGTTCTAGCAAAACTACCGAGGCGGCATCGGGAATAAGATGGACCACTTAAGGATCACGTTGCAGCGAACGAAGCATGCATTATCTGATGGCGTTATCAAGACGCAATGTGAGTGGAGAATGTCGCGAACACTATCTCGGGATGCGGGCGAGCCCTGTCTGCAAGTTGTCGAAAATGATAAGCAGCTCAACGGACTCTCATGTCGACCGGAATCAGAGACGATTGTAGACTCTTTGCCGACTTGGCGCATGAAGCGTCATGTTGGTCGGTGATTCTAGTATCTATGCTATCTATGCAGTTCAACTCAAGTCAACGTTAATCGCGGCTTCAGACTCAAACTTTCGGTCTATCGATGCTATCTTGCCTCTGTAGTCAAGAAGCCCTCAAGATACCTTGTCACATGAATGAACCATGACCCGAGAATCGCTAAAAGCCAACATCCCTCGGCCGAGGCCACTTAGCTAAAGACTGATAGCGCTTCTATACATCCAGTATGGCGCGTTATATGCAGTTTTGCTCATCTTGCCAGCTGACTTCACCCATTAGTCAAACTCATGTCTCTTACGGATGCACTGTTCCTTCTCTTTTTCACTTGTATTGTAAAATCTCCAATTATGACGAATCCATTTACATTAGCTATGGCAGCTTCCTAGAGTCGTATTAATACCTGTGTTTTTGGGAGAAATGAGGCACACTTGAACAGGCGGCCTCAAAAGGAACGTGCTTTCAGACTTTGACCAAAACTCAATTGCTTCTATTCATATCTGAGGCGTCTATAAGATATGTCTCTATTGATGCGCAGTTGAAAAGAAACCGGCAGCTTTAGCTGCACTATGTTATCCAGACGGCACGCCAAAGGGTGAGTCGCTTAGCAAGGGCCGCCGTTGGCAAGAGACTCGTTGGGGCCGATACCGCCGGTAGCATCGACACCGCAGCTGGCGGAGGTCTTGAAGCTGATCACGGCACCGGTCTGGGAGCTCGTGACGGAACCGGTAGCGCCGCCGTCAACGCAAGAGCTACCAACAACTTGGCCGACACTGTTGTGGACTTGAATGTTGCACCTTAGGGCAGCGGCCGAGGAGACAGCGGCGAAGATCGTGAAAAGAGAAGCGACACGGACCATTTTGCTATGAAAGCCTGCGTTAGCTCTTTGTCGCTTGGTTCGTGACCTACCTTACAGGTTGCAGAAGAGAAAGCTTACTCTGTGTTGGGATTAGAAAAGAGGGAAAGTTGTAGTGACTGTATTCTAAAAAAGAAATGTAGTAGTTGTTGTAAGACTTGGTATAATCAGATGCGGTGGAATTACTCTTTAAGGTCGAGATTTTCTGACGTTTTTATATATTTCCTCCTGACTTCTCTTACGCTTGAGGTAATTGATGGTGTAACGCCTACCTTGGCTAACCCACCGGCTGTCGATTCTCAGGGCCGTTTCGATTCAGAGTTCACTGGGATGAAGGTGTATCATTTATCCCCTACCCTGGCCGGGGAGTGGGTGTAATCTAGTAGGACATGATACGTGTGGTTTAGACACCCAGGTGGTTGAGAAGTGGCCAAGAACATGGTCCTAGCTACCAGGTACTAGTAACTAGCCTGCGCGATTTTGTGCCCCAGTCTGAAGGTAATTCTCCGCGTATTGCATGATCGAAAGCTTTCCTGCAATGGTTAGTTGTTAATAAAGAGCTGTGCTTCTAGCTCCTAGGAGTCTAAGAGAAGCCTCCAAAGCGTTCTTCGCTCCTGATTGTCACTGTATCAGTTCTGACTCGAGACGATAGATGGAGGTCTCTCAACTGACACCGTCTCAGATAAGTACACCTGATTGGTCGTCCGGTCCAAATCCAAAGATCAGGTGATCGGAAGCGCATGGACGCGGACGCAGGACGACCGTGAGTCAAGTTGCGCATGGCTCTGAAGTCAAAATCATTAGCAAACCCCGAAGACTGTAGGCTTAGCTATACGGAAAGCCTCCGAGTCAAGGATAAGACAGCCCAAGATGGTCATCCAAGCTTTGGTGCGTTTTAAGATGAGCGGTTTGCTCCGAGTCCTCGTCAGGGATCGGCAGTCAAAGGCTACCTAGTAGAGCATGTTCAGTCGGCCACGTCCGTGTAGTTTGAACAGTCGACTCTAGGAGGTTCTAGAACTCGGTGATGGTTGTTCTTTAAAGAATACACAAAAGCTGAGCGATGGATACCCTGGGCTCGCACGGAACTTTCTTGCAGTCATTTTTCGACAGGACGCGTTGCTGGTGGGCTTTCGGAGCTGCCTCGGGAAATGATCTGCAGGCTAATCAAATTATAACCACAAGAAGCATGATGATTGCTGGCCAGAAGGCCATTGAAACAAGAGAGGTTGACTTCTTCGTTTGAATCAACTGCAGGCCCAGAGATGGCAATAGGGGGCGACTTCGGCCACATGCAGAGAAGTGAAGCTTTGCTAAATGCAGCTCACAAATTGAGTACGGATGAACGAACTGAGGGGACAGGCTCGCGGATTCAAGCTGCCAGAACCACACGACCGGTCCCATCATCCCGACGCTTTGGGGGGCTAGCCAGTCGGAATTCGGCTCACGTTTCAGAAGATTGACGCACCCCGCAGGTAAATAGTGACATTGCCTAGCTGACGGAATATTGCACCTGGGCTTGATGCAGTAGTTTGATACCAGCAAACTTACCTGAATAGCTGGATCGCCGCCAGTGCCAAGGTTGCATGTCCGTCCAATCTTTAAGTCCGGGACTCGGCACAGAAATCTCGCCGTATGGGGGCTGAACTTACAGAAACTCCAAAGGATTATGTGATCTTACGATACGTGGGCAGAAATATCGAAAGTATCGCGTTGGTAAAACACAAGATCATGTCTGAAGAGATGGGCTAGCGCCAACCTGCGACGCCTCAAAGCGTACCTGCAGGTTCGGCATTTCCAAACTGTTCTATTGAGAAGTTTGTGTCTTGCAACAAGTTATTGTATCACCGCGGGAATATATAACCCACGGTGGCAAAGATCCAACATATTACTAACATAACCTCTTCAACGGAGTGCAGTGGCCCGTTGTCTGAAGGGGTTGACGATTTGTTTTGTTCCACGTCTTCTGGCAAGCTTTCTGACATCAGTCCCAGGTGATGCCGTAGAACTCACCGTAAAGTTACATGCATTCCATCAAATCGACTTTCGTCCATTTTGTAGAAGCAATAGGGTTCCTTGCTCCAATTAAATTGAAGTATCACAGACATGAACCGTCACACGAATCTTGCGCAGGCAATTGTTCTTTCCCGAGTTGTTTTTTATTTATGAAAGTTGCTGTAAAAGTATCACAATGCCATAAGACTTTGTTATTGAAAATTTCTTAGCAGAATGCCGTTGATGAGCCCCTGGACCACGAAGCAAAATCCCGGCTTCAGTCTCGCCTCAGTCTCAGACTCTCACGACTGGTATCCATCGGCCCTGTCAATCGCAGTAGCCTGGGCGTACTTCGTCGCGTCAACACTGACGGTAGGGAGGTACCCCTGAGGGTTGACCCCGCCGCCGGTGATGGCAAGTCCGTCGGCGGTGGAGTTGACTCCGACAGTAATCTACTCAGATTAGTCTCCAAATTTCCGCAGTCGAGGCTCGGAACTACCCACATATCCCACGAGACCGTCCTCGATGTTGTCAGTGAGCTGACTGACGCTGATCACGGCACTGTAACCACCCGAGCTGGCATCCGAGTAGAGCGAATCCTCCGCGTTGGTCGTGCGATTCAACGTGCTCAGGTGCGCGCTGTAGGGCTCGAGAGCGTACACCTCATCCAGGAGATCCTCCTCGAAGAACAGCTGCCCGATGTGCTGGACCTTGCTGGCGGAATACGAGGTGCCGTTGGTGACGTTGGTCTGCGCCGTGACGTGGATGTGGGTGGTGCGGGTGATGTAGTACCCGGGGAACTTGGTGAGGAACTCGACGATGCCGTTCTGGTCGGTGACCTGGATGCCGCGCAGGAAGGTCTCGTCGTCCGTGGTGCCGTCGCTTCTCTTGGTCCACCCGTCGAGGAGCTCCGAGGTGTCCGGGTCGATGCCGGTGAATGACGAGTACGAGCCCGTGGCGTTGCAGTTCCAGATCGTGAGTGCCGTCCCTTGCAGGGGCTCGCAGGTTTCAATGTCGATCACGCCAATGTCGAGGTAAAAGTCGATGCCGCCTTGAGTCTCGCGGAGGTCGTGGCGGACCATTTCTCCGTCGACGCTACATTTCCATGTCAGAATCATTCCCGTTCACGTGTCGGACTCTTGGTAGACGTACCCATAAGGACCCCAGACGGTGTCGGGGGCCAAGACACACGTGTCGTTCTGGATGGTGGTGTAGTGTAACGAGTCGCGCTCGGTCAGGTCCCGCGCGTCGACGTGCCCGCTCGCGGCCCGGCGTTCGCGGAGACGGCTCGCTCGCTTGGCAAACGTCTCTGCCTTGAGCTTCTCGATGGCGGCGGCGCACTTGTTGGTACTTCGGCCAATGAGGTGGGCCTCTGCCCTGGCTTTCTCGGCCGTCATTCGCTCGGGGTGAGCGAGGGCCGGGACGAGAGTCAAGGCGAGGAGGAGCACGTTATTGAGATGCATCTTGAGGGAGTGCTAGGTAGCTAGCTATTCGAATAAAGACTTGTGATCAATGAGTGACTGAAGGTTGCCCGTATGGAAAGCATTTTTTCTGAATGCGAGACGTCGCGCATTATTTGTATCTACCGCAGTTCCCCTTTTCACCTATTTCTGGATATATGTCCTTAGTGCCTCTCATCAATCCCAATGATCTCCAACAAATCAAGTCCCCCCCAAAAGATTGCGTCGCGACCAATGTGATTGGAGACAGTCAAGACACCCCAGTTGGCTGACGTCTACTTACACGTTTCTCGTCGGGATGTGGGCGGCCTTGTGGAGTTGAGGCTCTCGCGGAGTAGTCTGTCCCGCTGCAATGACGGCGGGACGTCAGGGTTTTCCGGAGACCCACCGCCGCTTGCCGGCCTGCTGCGCCCGGAGGCGGTGGGTCTCCGGGCCGCGGATTCCACGGTGGCCGGAAGGGGAAGTTTCTTCCGCAGATAAGCTCGTCCGGTGGACGCGTTTACATGCGCAGAAAGATTATTCTGCGCGACTTCATCTCTTGTGAGCAACATCGAACCTGGTCGCCGGCTTTCAATTTGGTCTTGCTGCATTTGTGCATCGAATCTAGCGAAAAGTTATCAGGGGTTGCTATGCGAATATGCCTCGTCCACATCCCATGGACACACGACCGCACTACCATTCACTAGAAAACCCATGGCTACTGTTTTCAGGAACAGTAGATGACAGCGATGTAGAAATCTGCATTTCATTGGCAATCCATCGACACGAGATCGAAAAACTGGCCGGCATCCTGGAGACTCTTTCAGGAGGCCAGGGACATGAACGGTAAGTTTTTCGAGGCACCAATTCTGGCAGAGGAGCATTTGTCTCTTGGGAAATTTAGTCGTTTCACCTATCATCCTAGTTTTTGCTGTTCTAGAGCGGTCCAGATCGACGACGAGCTAGAAGTTGAGGGGACCGTGCTGATGGGAGGCTGGATGATCGACCCAAGACCACGTGTGCTCGTCTCGGTCTAATCTTCCTGTCCAGACTGTTGGAATCCTTCTAGGCCTGTTCGCTTCCAAATCGAAACGCGCCGAACCACGGACCATGGCTTTTGTTGAATGGCTTCGACCTAGACTGACGTCTGAGCATGAGGCTGTTCCTGGCTCAGGGGCTCTACCAGCCTGAGCCTCTTCAACATTGCTTGTCGCAATTGATGAGCCCCCAGACACAGGGCACGAGTGTCGATAAGACTTTTCGACATGTGTGCAAGTCCGCCAAACTTTTTGCTGCAGGGAATTTGCTCTGTGTTGCAACCGAGTCCTGCCGATGCTTCGGCAACGATGCAGATGTGTCGCAGGCTGTACCGGTGGAATCGACTCGACCTCGGCGGGAACGGGCGGCTCATGGGGCGGGTCTTGTACACGGCGACGGGCTCGGTGATCCGGGGGACGGGCAGGACAACCCTTTACCAGACGGAGGCTGCGGCAGTAGCGGTCGGCGGTGTATGTGATGCGCGCTTTCTTGATCTCCCACAGTCGAAAAGCAGAGTCCCAGTGGGGTGCGCTGATCATTTTTCCGGCCGTCCCGGTTGCCGTGGCTTCACCGCCCAAGACTGGGCACCTGCTTGCTAGGTCATACGGCTCGAGGTTCGTATTGGAATCTTTGAGTTTGCAACGTTTTCAGCTATGATTTGACGCTGATTTTGCCAAGTGACATGTGTCTCCGGCTGTGACACGATCAGACCCGTATGGTGCGATGCTCCGTGATAATCTTGCACGGGCACAAGGCCACGACGTCTTCTTGGAACGCGGGGTGGTTGCTATCGGTGGCTCGTCGGGTAACGATAGTGGTGCTCAACTGTGGGCAGGAAGATTGGGTGTTTCTCCCGGCTGAGCCGAGCGAAGCTTGAGGGCTGGTGGCTGGTAGTAACGATGATGCCACACATCTGTCGGGTGAGTGAGTGTTGCCGATCGCCTCACACTTAATGCGGCCCCTTCGGCAGCAAAGTCCCTCAATCATGGCGGCTACTAGCGCAAGGTTTTCGCCGGATACTCATCCGCGGCTTTTGTGCGAGTTGTCAGAGCCTACGACCGTGAGGACCGTCCCGGTGTTCCACTTGATACTGGCACAGAGAATCAGGCGAGCGACTTGCCCAAGCTCAAGCCTTGACACCATTCCCCGTGACTTCCACTTGGTAAGTCTCATGCTGGATGCACAACAGCTATTTTGTCTAACGGCAGCTCTGCTCACCACGTTGGTTACCTTCTCTTTGGATTGTTTTCTTGTTCAAGAATCCAATGTTGGTGCTATAAGCTTCACTTGGGATAGCCCGACATGCCCCAAGACGACACAACTTGGCCAGGCGACTTGCTGTTAAGAGTTATTGACGTTGGATGACAAAAGTTGTTAGTGTTTTGTCGCGACCTTAGATGGAGCGGTGAACTATAGTCACCAGCTAGAGCAACGGCTCGCCAGAGATCCTGGACGACGACTAGTACGCCGTTTCGATCGCCAAACGACGCGGGCCTCTTTTCTGGTGACCGGACACTATCCGCCGTCAACGAGACCAATGATTACATCTTCGCCAAGACTGTTCGAGTCGCAGTTTGATCGCTTGGCGAGGTGATTGATAAGAAACGAATAAGGCCCTCGTGTTATTCAGAACACTGCTGACACAGCTTCGTCTAATGGGAGCCGGGGAAAAGTTTTCGACGGCTGAAACCCCCAGCAGAATTGGGCGAGTCACGATCTTGATACTGTTGAGGTCGGGCAAAACGCCGAGCAATCGGGAGCGGATACCAGACCCCGCGGCGGGCAGGAGCAGTGGAGAGCCGATCCCGGGCCCCGCACGAGCACTCATCGGAATGTTGCCTGCCTTGTTTCTTGAAGATCACCTGTGCGCGAAACGAGATCCGCTGATCAAACCTTTCGGGGAGAGACAACTCTGTCGACCGGGCCGAGACACTGACAAGAGACGGATGCACTTGGCCGGAGCTTCCAGCGCGGGTATTGGCATTGCTGTCATGTCCCGGTACGGAGCGCATCCGACTTGCTTGGCCCTCCGTAGGGGAAGGCTCCTCGGTACGTTGAACGAGACAGGCGGCTGCGATGCGGCTCAGCAAGGATGCCATGGACAACAGGCCACCTCAAGCATCTCTGGCTAGGGGCGGGGATGGCTGCCGCAGCCCGCAATCCTTCCTCGTGTTTGCACAATACGGCGTAAGCTCCCCACTGCTGACGGAGGCCCGGAGGCTTGCATTGGCAGAAGTTGCTGGCGTGCAGGTGCGCGGCGCCGGGGCTATGCCAATGAGCTCGATAGCCGGACGTTAGACCGACGTTGAGGCGTTCTGCCGCGTCGACTGTGCATTGCGAGCTTACTGCGGGCTGTAGTCCGACCTATTTTCATCTCAAAGGGCCGGATGACTCCTGCAAATCAGAACAGAACATGATGCAGCTGATTCTTCCGACGGGTCGTCCAGTCCTCCTCGACGCCCTCTCTGGTGCAAGAATCTGGCACAGGAGAGGTTCAGAGACAGGTCGTCGGATCCCGGATCTGTCGAAATAATGGGGAAGCGCCGGTAACAGATCCGTCTGGCATGCAGGACGGGCAGATGCAGGGCGAAGAATGTGATACACGCAGCGCAGGTGAAAGGGCCCCTGGAGTCGGTCGTGGCCAACGCATGGCGCGTGCGGCTGGAATTCCAGCGACTCGTGCGGCGGCCCTTCTGGAAGGAGGCGATTGGCTTCCGCAGAGGGGCAGAGCCCCGCACCTTGGGCGGAATGGGGGGGCCGCAGCCGGCAGCCAATCAGTGGCAGCTGGCAAGGCATGTCAGCGTCCAGCTTGTCTGGGATGGGTGATTGAGCCACCGAGACAATCCTCGCTGTTTTGGGGCCGATTGGGGGGTCGGGTTTGGATGGTGGGGGTGATTGGGCAGCACCTTGGGTCAGGTAGTGGGCTGTTTCTCAGCTGGTATCGTATTCCATGCCGTCGGTCTATTGTCTCTGTCTGCAGTGGCTAGCCAGACATTTGGTCATTCTTCAGCAGCAGCAGCATCGCACACGGGAACAGCGACAGATGGCTTGGCCGGCGCATGTTGCTGATGAGTCGTGTATCGGTGGATTGTTGACTGGCGGCCCCCAGAGCTTGTTTCCGTTGCCACGGCGAGCGACACGGCAAGGATCTAAATTGGAGGTGGCCGTCGCACGTTGGAGTGACACGGACCTATCAAGGACCGCATTCCTGGCCGGCCTTGACATCACCGCCCGGGATGTGGATGTGACGCTGTCAAGCGCTGGTTCTTGGACGGTCCTCTGTAGGCGTCCCGGAGTGACTGACGACGTATGCACCCACTGACTGCTGGATGCGCACGCAGCCCTCGATTGACGTGTGCCGCATCGTGTCAAGGGGCCCCGACGGGATCAGCCAGCGAGACGGCGGCGCTGCGAGGCTTGCGCAAAACGGGCAAAACGGTTGTGTCGCAAGGGAAGACGGGGCGGCGGCGACGAGGGGCTGTTGTTGGCGCTCTCGTCCGGTGTGCCGCCTGTGTTTTCGAGAAGACTGCGAAACGACGACCGCCAGCAGAATTCGGGATGGGCTGCGAATGCCGTTGGTATCGGGTACTCCGTACGGCGAAGCTTCTCCAGCGAGTCTTGTCCTCCGGGTCTCCAGTTTTTCCCAGCTTCATGTGTTCGGCTGCGGCTGGGATGGAGCTTGTCGGGGATGGCGGTGTTGGTGCGGCACAAGCTGCGTGTTCGCATTTCCTGCGTGGAAACTGGTGGGATGGTCCGAAGAAGATGGTGTGCATGTCGTTTCCTCATGCGCATGGTGCGGCTTGTCAATGGACGCCCCCATCATCTATGCGGCTGTTCCTTACTGTGTCTGCCTCTGTTGTCTTGCTGCGCACAGCGTCAGCCAAAGTGCCGGACCCCAGATGAGAAGGGCAACGGAGGACTCTCATACCAGTCAACGGCCACTGACACCAAGGTTCCAGTCGGCAGTGGAGGCTGTTTGCGTACCCTGCCTCTGTGGTTGCGATACAAAACCACCTGTGACCTCATATTAAACACCAAGATACGTGAATGGACGATTTTGCCTTTTTTTATTTTTATTTTTACTTAGCCTTTCGGTTAGGCCGCTGTTTTACGGCTCGAACTGGCTGGCCCAACGACTCCAGCACACCCGTCTGGCAACTGCGTGCAGCAGAGGTGGCAGGCAGAGCCCCTGGGCCCCACTGCCTCTCCTTCCAAGAACAGGGTGCGTCCCGCGCTGCGGGAAGGCGCTAAGCAACCCCGCCCCACTTTCGCCCACCCACACACTCTTTTCGTCCAATCAAAGCACCACAGACCCCGGGATTCTAGACCAGCACCACCTGGCCCGTCGTGTTCTTTCCACCCCGAATCCCCGTCCGTCCCAGTCCCAGCCTGTGTGGCTGTTCTGCTCTGTCTTTCCCATTCGAAGAGTCCGCCCAGCCTGCGGACTTGTTTCTCGTTTCTGCCATTGCCATTTCTTGTCTCGGTTTGGCTCTCTGCTTTTCTTCTTTTGCGCTCTCCTGCCTCTCTTGTCTCTCTCTTATCAGCCGTCCGTTTCGTCACCTGAACGCCCTCCTTGTTGTAGAGTTCTGGTTGTGTTGCTTTCTTCCGACACACATCCTACGAACAACGCGCTGTTTTCCCTTCGACTCCGACCTAACGACCTCACGACCTTTGACGACCTCTCTCAGCTCTCCATGCAGGTGTGCTGACGCAAGCTGTTGTGGCGAAGACAAGCTCCCGCAATAACACGACCTGATCCCGGCCAAGCGACCCTACTCGACGGACCTCGACACAGCCTCCTCTCGAGCACCTCACCAAATCCTCCCACTCTGAAAAAAAAGAAGACGTCCCACTGCCTGCTTCGGCCTGGTCCTACGAGTCCTCCCCCCGATCGCACCGTTGGGCCTATCTGCTGTTGCTTCGCCCCCCTGTTCACTCCGTATCAGCTCGATTGCCAAAACCCACCCGCCCCCGCGGCCCTCGTCCGACCCCGTCGCTGTCGAAGCTTTGCCAAGATTGTTGACAATCGCATTTTGCCGACAGCTGGCTGACACCAACCACTTCGCACCAACTTCCCACCCACACCAGCTGAAGTCGACGCTTGCCCTTCAACTGCGACTTTCCCATGCCGAGCGTCCTCGCGACCGCCTCCGAAAACCCTCTCTCCGACTCCCGTGCGTCGCAACAAAATTAAGCGAATGATCACGAACCTCGAGTAGCGACAGCCCCTCCAAACATCACCCCGGCGACCGAGCCGCCGGCGTCGCACCCGCCAAAATGGATCAGACCGCAGAAGTGCTCACGGCAGCACACGAGATCTACGCCCGAATGGGAGGCTCCGACCCCAATGCTGCCACCAGACCGCCTGCGTACAAGGCTATCGGCATTTCCCTTGCTGTCGCGTCCGGCGCATTTATCGGCACCTCTTTCGTGATAAAGAAGGTCGGCCTCTTGAAGGCCAACGAAAAGTACAACGAAGCTCCCGGCGAAGGCTATGGGTATCTCAAGAACGCCTGGTGGTGGACCGGCATGATTTTGATGATTTTGGGAGAAATCTGCAACTTTGTTGCATACGCCTTCACCGATGCTATTCTCGTTACCCCGCTGGGCGCTCTCTCCGTCGTCTTGACCGCGATTCTCTCGGCAATTTTCCTCAAGGAACGTCTCAGTATGGTTGGCAAGGTGGCATGCTTCCTCTGCATCGTAGGATCGGTTGTCATCGTCATGAATGCGCCCGAGAACTCGGCCGTTGCCAATATCCAGCAGATGCAGAGCTACGTGATTCACCCGGCTTTCCTAACCTATGCCGGCGTCATCATCATTGCCTCCGCCGCGACTGCGTTCTACGCTGGCCCAAGATGGGGTAAGAAGAACATGTTGGTCTACATCTCCATTTGCAGTTGGATCGGTGGCTTGAGCGTCGTTGCCACACAGGGTCTAGGAGCCGCGATCGTGGCTCAGGCTGGCGGACAGTCGCAGTTTAACCAGTGGTTCTTATACGTGTTGCTTGTGTTTGTCATCGCGACTCTTCTCACGGAAATTATTTACCTCAACGTAAGAACCTCTCTCATGCGCATGAAATGTGAGACTGACTGTTGGCACAGAAAGCCCTGAACCTTTTCAACGCTGCTCTCGTCACCCCGACATACTACGTCTACTTCACCAGCACCACCATCATTACTTCGGCAGTGCTATTCCGAGGCTTCAAGGGTACTCCCACCGCCATCGTCACGGTCGTCAACGGTTTCTTGACCATTTGCTCCGGTGTCGTACTTTTGCAGCTCTCGAAATCCGCCAAAGATGTGCCCGACACAGCAGTCTTCTCTGGGGACCTTAACCAGATCCACACGATTGCCGAGCAGGAGCAGCCCGAGACCGAACCCAAGGCCGATGCCATTCGTGGAGCCGCTGCAATCGTGCGCCGCTTGTCCTCGGCCAGACAGAAGATGGAAGAGGATGAGCTCAAGCGGCTGCACGAGGAGAAGATGCGCGAGTCTCTGGAGCCTGTCAGCGAGGATGGCCAGCCGATGTATGAGTGGGACGGACTGAGGAGGCGCCGGACAATGACGGTCGGCAGCCGAAGCACTCGAGGAACTATCATCTCCCCGTATCCGATTTCTCACTCCGGCATCCCGTCCGGCGTCCCGTCCGGCGTCCCGCGCACTCCAGTCGTCGTTCCGAGTTCCCCAGCGGCTCATCCACCTCTGGGCATGTCCCATTTTCCGACCGAGGAGGAGTTGGCCGAGCGGGACCGCCCGTCATCCCCGAGCATGCTCTCCAGCATTGCAGGCACAATCCGAGAGCGAGCGAGAAGCGTCCTGTCCCCCCACCCGCCCAACTACTCGCAGGACCCCAAAGTACAGAGCCCTATGCATCCGGTTCCTTTGACCGAGATTGCCGTGTCTACCCTCAAGTCGGACGACGACCAGTCTCCGTACTACGGCAGAAGCAGGGAGCATGTGTATGGCCTTCCAGCTGGCCAGCACCATGCAGACACGGAATACGCCGGGGCTGCGGGCGTCTATGATCAGCGCGCCGTGTCACAGGGTAGTGGCTTCAGCGGCACGAGTTCGCATCTGGCGCCCACCCCGCCCCCACACTCCGCCAGGAGGCAGTTTTCCTTCACGAACGTTTTCAAGAGGCACCACGGCGACGCAGGACAAGAGGAGGAAGCCCACCGCCCACACAGTCGGTACGGTCTCGGGTCGCGGGGTTATTCCAGCCCACAGGTTAAGAACGCTACTGAAGAGGAGCGACTTGGCCTTGTGAAAGGGGATTCCCACTCAATGCCTGTTCTGCAGCGCTACGACGATGACGACGAGGAGGATGCGTACATTGATGAGGACAAGGTGCGGGCGATTGACTCCAGCCCGCCGCAGGCCTCCAGGTACGGGCGCGGTATCACAACGCCGCCAAGGAGAGGAAGCGACGGCAGGGAGGATTTCGAGTCAGAGGCACCGACGCCTCCCCCCCACGGACGGCCACAGCCTGGCGCTGGTGGTGGGCGCCCGGGAGCATTCTTATAAGCATATGACTAGCATGATTTTGGATCGATTCGATGCCAACGACGACACGAAGGGGCAGGCTTCTACTTGTCTGCCCCGGTGTTCTTCACGACTGTAAGAATAATGGACGAGTAGGTACACATCCGTATTATGGAGGCGTCGGCTTCTTCGGTAGATGGATGTTGCAGGTGTACATTAGATGGGGAAGAACAGGCCCATAGCCTGCAACATGGGGCCTTTGTTGGGTACCAGCACTTATATACAGCAAAAATACATGTACGTGAAACACAAACTTTCTTGCTGCTGGTTCCTTTGAATGTGAGTTGGGTTGCTTGAAGCCCAAGGCAAACGCGAAGAGAGGCTGCATGGGTCTGCTTTATGTCGAGTTGACATAGCCTCAGAATATGGAGCCTGGGCACGGTTGAAAGACACTTAAACACCACATCAGTGCCACTTGTATTACTGAGGCAAACCGTCCCCGAGGGTCAGATGAGGGGATTATCGAAAGAAATGACCATGTGGTTGCTCAAACTATTCTGCAGTCGAGGGGTTGGGGCCACCTTCATCTCTATCTCACCTCAACTGACCTTGCCTACCTTCACTGCTAAAGGCTGGATATTATTCACTTCCTTAACCTCAGACTGGGAAGGAACCTACTGGCAGTGATCCTTCCTCCTGAATTATTCTCGCTTAAAAAGGAGGACTCCCACCGCCTTGATCAACACGCTAAACTGGAAAATTCACATTCACATGAGACCAAACTTTTGTCAACCCAAGGAGGAAAGAACGACTGCCTCGCTGGATCTCTAGCAGTATGTTCTTTCCCTCTTTGATCTTTGGGTTCACTCGCTTGTTTATTTTTCTGCCCTCCCACAATATTTCTCCTAAAACCCATCACAAAAGCTCACCCAGAAGTTTTCTACCTCTCCCCAAACCTCCTCACCCTTCATCACTCCTTCTTCCCCCATCACCACCTCTCCCTCCGCACCCGTTGATTCAGGAACCTCAACCTGAATCCTTATTTCTTCTCTTGTCAAGCTTTCTCACATCTTCCTCCAAAGGTTTGCGCGTCTGGCGATCCCCATTTCACAATCCCTCCACGATCTTTGTCCACTCTCACAATGGTGGTCATTGTTGTCAACAGCGCCATGCCCAAGGGCAAGGGATTCAAGATGGGCATTCTCTTCCTCATCATGAAGTTCCTCATTGGCATGGTCGCTGCCATCAACTTGGACCTCACCTTGCGTCCTGAGTCAGTCAACATGACTGAGATCGACTGGGATCCCGAGGACCCTCCTCTCTGGACCATCCGCCCTGACGATCGCGACATGTTCCTCGCCAGCAAGGCCGCCGGCCTGTCCGTGGCCAACTGGGGCAGTGACAGTCAGGGAACCAACCCCTGTGAGGACCGTGATCGCCCTGCCCGCCTCTACCACACGTACTACGAAGAGGATTGCCCAGCCCCGTTGAAGTTTGACAACAGCGGAACAGACCTCCAAGGCACTTGCGAGAAGTGGAATGTTGCCAACAACGACTTGGAGTGTACCAGCTTTTGCCAACACCGTAAGTCATTAACCAAACATTCCAGAATTCGCTCTGTCGGGCATTTGCTAACACCTGACTGCCAGGCACTGTCTTCCAGTGGGCCGAGGAGAGACCCTACCCGCACTCTGACTGCCACGCGCCTGTTCATTGCAGCATCTCCCAAAGCGACTCAACCTCTGTCGGTTGGTCTGTCAGCTTCAGCCCCAAGATCGGCAAAGCCCTGAAGTTTGGCATCTCCGGCAGCCACTCGCAAAGCCACGGCGAATCCTCTGGACGTAGCTTCAGTGTCAGCCTGAACGAGACCACCGACCTCAAGTGCGGCTATTTCACCTTCGTGGCTGTCAAGAAGATCACCTGGTGAGTATCAGAACCTCAAAGGGTGACATGACTTAACTGACAACCCCCTCTTCAGTGGCTATCTGTCCGAGTCTGTCCCTGGAGTGAGGTACTTCGTCGATGGCGAGTACCCGGACCCAACCAACACAGCTTTCTGCCGCACATACGATGGTCCCATCCGAAATGGAACTCATTCAGCCAAGAACACGCCCGACTTTTGCACATCCGAGCTCTGGAAGATCAAGGACAGGAACGGCAAGCTGGTTCCTGACGGTGTCACTATCTTCGTTTACACCGACTGCGAAACCCGCACGCCCCTCCGCATGGAGTACCAGGACGAGATCTATCGCCACAAGGACGTGGCCCTCCCACACAATACGATCCGCGCCCTCCACGACTCCTGGATCTGGAGCGGCTGCAACATAGCCGACATGCGCATCACCGAGAACGGCAAGAAGTACAAGTCGATCTGGATGACGGGTCTGGGCTTCAGCGACAACCAGATCGGTGGCCACAACGGCAACGGTCTCTTCGAGGGCATCCGTGCCTGTGCCAACGGCGACCTGATCAACACCAAGTTCACCTGGTTCAACCATGGCTACCCGGAGGACAGACCTGAGATCCGCGGCGCTGCGTGGCTCCTCGAGGGAGACGTGCCAATGGAGGTGGATGGTGGCTGCATCGGCCAGGTCCTCATGAGAGCTGGCGGCAACAGAATCGGCTCCTGCGTTGACGGCAGCTAGACGTTCAGGTCGGTTTTCATCACAGCCAAAGGTTTGGGATGAATCGGCTTTTTCTCCAGTCAGCAACGAGGTAGTTAGCTAGACAGACACTGGAGACATGCAATCAGAAGAAGAATTCTGCAGATACATTTCGTTTTCCTTACTTGTTGCCTGCCGCCCATCCCCCACACAGTGTCATGGTCCGCGTCGGCCTGCTCGTGCGAGTCGTGGCTTTATTCTAAGATCTTTAAGTAACATCGAGAACAAGCAGCCTTTGATGGCAGCCTTTCATACTGGATGAGGCCACCCTAGTATCGTCACAGTAACCAGCTTCCCGGGCCAAGCGACGTGGCCGCTCATCCCCTGTCTGACTAGATTTTGGTGGCAATTGCTGCCCACCAAGTCCCAAGCTCTCATCAGCGAAAGTATGACTCATTGCGAGACCGACATCTGAAAACACGCCCTATGCAGGACGGAGTTCGGGCGACCTGGGTGTGCGAGGCGGCCCAAGCATCTAAGCTCGTCAAAACTCTCTCCGGAAATCAAAACAGGACCTCGCTCCGCATTCCAGCCCCAAGACCGACGACGTCGGTCGCATCCCATCGGCCGGGACGTCCGGCCAGGAAGCTCGTACAATTCGGAAAACTTCTTGCGGGCGCCGAAAGGATGGTTCACCAATGAGCTCGGCGCATACCAGTTCCGGCCCAACCTACGATGGGTTCCCAACGAGGGGTTGCCGACGTGAGGTGCATGCGCCGTGTCTACATCGGACGAGAGTTCAGGACAGCGCCAAAGTCAGATGCCGAGGCCGCGATTTCATTGGCACCTAAGCGGACTATCGCCATGTTGGGATTGATACGCGTGTCTGGGAACTCGTCTAATGTTGGTCACAGAAAGTTTCCTCGACTGAGCTTCGTGCCGTGTCCCTCCCTGTCTCTAGATGCGAATCCGAACAAGAGGCGGCTATTAAAGCCAGCCGTGTGTCTGAGCCTCTTCGCAATGGCCGGCAACGCAAAAAAAAAAAAGCAAGCTATCAAGTCACCACCAGCAAAATGGCCCTAGACACGCTCCCCATCCTCGTCGTCATCGGCGGCGGCGGCATCGGCCTCGCGACGGCCCTCCGCCTCGGCGCGGGCCGCCACGTCCTCCTCGCAAGCCGCTCCCAGTCGACCCTCGCCACCGCGTCCGAGGCCCTCAAGCAGGCCGGGCACAAGTTCACCACGGCGCAGGTGGACGTGTCGTCGTACGAGTCGGTCGCGGCCGTCGCCCACACGGCGGCGTCGCTGGGCGGCGCCGTGGAGACGGTGGTCCTGACGTCGGCGCTGTCGCCGTCCATGGGCTCCGTCGAGCAGATCTTCCGCGTCGACATCCTCGGCACGGCCAACGTCCTCGCGGCCTTTGGCGCCGGCGCCGGCGAGGTCGAGATGCCGCGCGGGTCGAGTTTGGTGTGCGTCGGGAGCGCGGCCGGCCGCATGTGTCCGCCGCTCGGCGAGGAGTTGGAGACGCATCTGGCGACGGCGCCGCTGGGGGAGCTGTTGGAGAAGAAGGAGCTGTGGGACGCGGCGGGCGGGGAGGTCGGGATGGCGTATTGTGTGGCCAAGAGGGCGAATGTGCTCCGGGTCGAGGCGGCGGCGGCGGCGCCGGACGGGTTTGGGTCTCGCGGGGTGAGGGTCAACTGCGTCAGTCCCGGGGCGACGGAGACGAAGATGTTGAGGGCGGAGATGGCGGCCGACTGGGGGTACGGGGTTAAGATGATGATTGAAACGACGCCGCTGAAGAGGGTCGGGACGGCGGAGGAGGTTGCTGAGGCGGTTGAGTTTGTGGCGAGGTGCGGGTTTGTCAACGGGACGGACGTACTCATCGACGGGGGGAGTATTGCGGCGCAGAGATGGGGTGGGTTTGGAGGGTTGCTTGGTGGGAAGAAGACGGTTTGAGCTCGTTTGTGTGTATTCGTGTATTTTGTGTGTATTACCGATGTGATCCAATGCAAATGAGCTGATGGGTGAGACTCGCAAGGCTTGTCATCGAGTCCCTAGATATTGGTCAGCAACAAGTATACCGCTCGCTGCCATCCATATCGTTGCTGCCACTGGGCTTGTAGAATGATGCCGCAATGAAGAGACGTATTGCGCACTGGTAGAAGCAGCATGGGTGAAATGCGCTATGATATGTGAACATGAGCGTCTGTAGTTGCTTCGAAGCATCCGCACATTCACAAAGACCTCAGACATATTGTTCAATCAATTGTAATCCCCGTACATCTGAAACCTCCGTGGCTTGAACACTGAGAAGCATGAGACTCAGGGTGTAGGTAGGAACAACAGTGTAAATGTACAGCAACGAAAAGAAGGACCTGATGAGTTCATTTGATGTACTGTAGAAGTCACAACTTCACAATTTTGCAGGGTGTAAGAAAGCAGAAATGGCGCTGCAATTCAGTCCGAGAAGCTTGCCATGCCTTATTTTACAACAAACAGGACATGCCCCTCCATCAAGGACGGGATTCGACTGGTTTTTAATTCCACGTTGCATAAAAATCTGCAAGGCTGAACAGGTGATATTGGGGCTCGCAGCCGGAATGTATCGGACCTTTTGGGACTTCAGCCCGTGGTCCTGGGCAAGATAGTCACAATGAAAACGAGAGGGGCTTCATCACGACCCGCCATACTATTATCGTGACACCAAGGGCCAAAAGCTGTTGACGATTGAGTACAGCTTATTCAAGTCCATCTTCGTTTCCTCCGAAAAATGACTGTCATTCGATGATTCTAGCTTAAAAGGCAATCATACGGCCAGGATCGAAAATACGCTGCACCGACTCCTGGACAGCCTCAAAGCGCATAAAACCGCAACTCTCGCTTTCCAAGTGGTTAGCAAGTGCAGCCATTGTCTTGAAGTTCTTGGCGCAACGCGGGTTCATGCAATGGTAAAGATCCTGTTGGTGTTTCGGGGAGCGAAGGTGCTGGTTCAAGGACTCGAGCCGGCCAAAGTGATCCCCACAGAGGAAGCACTCAAAAGCCCCGACGGCAGGATTCCAAGCTTGGAATGTCGCCTCGAAACTGTCTGACCCTGACCATTTGTGGAGTTTCCCGGTCAGGACGCCATTCGGGTCACGACGTTTGACTGCTTCGTAAACCTTCATCCGATCCAGAGGGGCCTTCGGACATCCACCACGCTCGAGATGATGGAAGATGCCAGCGGACGTAACGAATAGTTCGCGACAGAAAGGGCAAGGCTGGTTCTGGCCGCGATGTTTCTTGCTGTTTCGATGCTAGAGACGTCAGTTATGAACAATGTACTTGTCAGGGTCCGATTTGATGACAAACCATTTTGATGCTATTCAAATCTTGAAACCCCCGGTCGCATGGGTCGCAATAGAAGTGTTCTTCGACTTCGTGATCCCTCAGTTCGTCTTCATCGTCGAAGACGTCGGAGCAGTAGTCGAATTCGCAGTAATATTCGGCTTCGTCAGTTGAAGCCGATGCCGAATCTGCCCAATGACCGAGAGCATTCATGTGTTGCTCGACGGCGCGCTGACTGTCGAAGTAGCGATCACAGCTGTCGCATTCATACTTAGGGACCTCGTGAAACTTTGCGGCTACATGCTGGTCGCGGGATTCCCAAGTAGGCCATGTTCTCCAGCATGTGCCACACGTGAAAGCCATCAGAAAATCGGGAAAGAAAACCAGAAAGATGAAATCTGGTGATGAGCAGTATTCTGGTAGTGGTTTCGTAAGTTCTCAGAGAGGTTGGTTTCCTCGGTCGACGGTATCCTTTTCAAGGCCTACCTCGCCGAGTTTTGGGGCTCTCATGCCGCGAAGATACATGGAGGAATGGCGCCAAAGTCGCCGTCTTGGCCATCACCAGAAGCTCGCAGCTCACTGGATACTGACGCAACATTGCCCTGGAAAGACAGTCGGCCTCCTACAGCTGCAACATGCCACTGTTGCAACGAAGGCTTGTCAACAAACCCTGCGGCAAGACAAGGGACACCAGAGGTTCTCGTCCAGCCAATCGCTGCCCACAATGCGAGTACATCAATCAATGCATGGCGTCTGTGTGCAATGCACATCCTTGCCATGCATGCAGGCATGCAAGGGATAACACTTCCAGTGCATAGCTGCCTTGATAACCGCATCTCCTGTCACAATGTCGATGGCAGTTGCCTCGGGGTCTCTTAATGTTCCTCTGATGCCACAACCAGTCTGTGGCAAATACTGTCACCTCGTGGAACAAAATCATACTTCTATTGCAATACGTATGGGTTTTCCTTCCATAATCTAGTGGCTTGGAAGTCCTAGCTGGCCCTGCAGCAGCCCCTCAGCAGCCCTTCAGCAACACCAAGACCAACCGCACTTTGCTTGGGCCAAATGTGGCACACCATCTCGAGCAGCCCACCAGATTCCCTGGTCCCTCAGGCCGTTTAATTGAAAACTGATCTAGAAGTCAAGCGCACCAGGAATAATGAACAACGAGAGGCGATACACTGCAACCCGTTTGATCTTCACCATCCGTCAGTAACTTTTAGTATCTGTCAACGTATCCTAGGCTCTTTTCGGGCATAGATCGCCGAACAATACTAAATATTAGCTACCTATGTGGATAACGAACTATCTCAGTTGAGAGAAGCATAAGTAGAGATAGTCACGTCCGCATTGTGACAGTCCGAGTTGCGTAAGAATTGCAGACAAGCATGAAACTGGCGCTCGTTCCCGACCCTCAGATATCCTCCAATAGTCATGAATTCGTTTCCTTCGTCGAAACAAACACCAAAGTGATCGCGAACACTTAGGATCGCAACTAACATTCGCCACGAAGGATTTTCCGAGGCATCCGTGATGTCTTGGAGGGAGACAAGGTCCCGTCTTGCGACGTTGTCAGCCCGGACAATATTGAAAACAAGCACCGGAAGCGAGCGCTTATTGCCGTTTGCTGGTCGTGATGATTCCGATGCCACATCTTCATCAATCTCGGGAGGATTCAGATTCTCCACCCTCAGAGACGCCCCTGCGGGTTCGTAATCGTCGGGTCCTGACGGATCTGTCGCGGAAGAGCCGTATGGGGTAATGGCAGCATCTCCAGAATCATCAGCACGAGAGTCGATCAAGCCTGACAGAGATACTCCGGCCGTAGAATCCATGGGAATGGTCCGACAACTGCCAATTCGATTCTGCAAGTCCTGCTTGGCTGTAGACTCCATGAGGTCACACAGGTCCGTGATTATTGACTTGTATGCCTTGTAAGCTCTCCGCTTAGCCGAGGGCGGGGGCCTCCATGCTAGATATAACTTCTGATGGCAGGAGGAGACGGTGAAGGAGGACGGATGGCCCAGGAGAAATCTATGACACAAGAAGCAACTTTTCTTACTCACCCCTATGAACCGAAAGGACGGTGTAAGTTCGGGGTGTTGATCGTAGAAGCCGACAAGTTGCATCTCGGCATGCACGGTAAGGCGGAGGTTGCAAGCCTTGCGAAAGCGCACTTCAGGTTTTGAAACATCCCACATCGTGGCCAACTTTATTGCAAATTCATGCTCGCGGTCCCCAACGACCCTGCGGAGCACTTGGCTTAGTGGACATTCAGGAGCCGGGATCGAAAAGTCGAGCTTCGGTGGGGGGTGAATAGCCTCTATCCGCATGGGACAGAACAGTGCGGGGAATTCCAATGCAAGTTGGCATAAGGCTCTCGATGCAACTGCGTACCTTCCAAGCTTGTATATGTTGTATATCCATCGCGGTATCGGAGTGCTTTGGTCAGAGAAGACTACTTCCAGATAGCTGGAGAATTCCCATTTTGCTTTCTCCGCCCACAGGACGTGAGAGAGTAACTCCAAAGGAGGTGCGTCTGTTGAGACGGCCGTGACATCAATGAAGTTGCTCATCCATGAAGAAAATTGTTGCACTCTGACAGGTTCGAATTTTGATTCTAGTTGCGGCAAGATCGTTTCGATATTGGGAATTTCTGACTGAACCTTTCTCAGCTTCAGAAAGTAGTGGCGAATCTTTTCTATGTCGAGAACGATAATTCTCAACATCAATTTCGTCTTCAATTCCTGGTTCAGACCTTTCGAAGATGTCAGTAACCGTTCTCGACAGCATGAGACAGACAAGATAGGCTTTTACCGGTGGCAGCTATGTCGTTGAGGTCATCCATTATCTCTTGAAGGCGTAGGAGTGTCGAGTCGCTTAAGCCGGCATTACTGGCAATACGTATGATTGTTCCATCAGGTACCCCTTCTTCAATGGTCGCCGCCGACACTCTATCTCCGTCCTTGTGTGTTGAGGCCAGTAGGGCCACAGAGTCGAGGAATTTCCGCTTGAGAAGAATTTCCCGGGACACGTCGGTGTCGTGGGGATGACGGTCAAGACCGTAGGCAGTGGGGCTACCTCGCACCGGATCGAGCGTGTAGAGCAACGCGGCATCCTGTATGAACCGTTTCTGTATTTTGCCAGTGATTTCCAGTGGATCCATGGTTATAGGGAAGTTCGATTTGAGGGGCTCTTGAGCTATGATTTGTGTAACTTCTAGGTAGAAAAAGGGCAAAGAAGCGACGCTGCGGCGGGAAAGTAGAGTTCAAGTATGGTTTAAACGTTTGCGCCTCACTCATATGACTGCCCGAGATTCTGCACCAGAGCAAGTCTTGGTTATGAGCGAACTGTAAACGAGGCCATTTTCCTTCGATAAATCACATTCAGCAGAGACCGGCCTTGGTTTATTGAGCGGTGTTTGGCTGGAGTCATCCCAGGATTAGCTCGGAAGCCTTACAACCCAAGCATCGCCCAGAGTGGCGATTTGGAGTCCTCCGTGCTTGTAGTTGGGCTTTATTGCAGCTGAATTTCTGAGTACGCATTCGAAAATCACCATCAAGACAAGTTGTCTGGCCAGTGGTTACGAAACTTTGCATACGTGCCCAACATGCGCTCCCAAGCCTACATGTACGTGCATACAAGTTGGTCCACCATGCAGGTCACTTGGTGATAACCCGCTCATCTGCACATGTGTTGGTACACCGGTGGTGACGTGGACCAACAGCACGCCATTACTGACACGAGGGTGAGCCAACCAACAACAACGGCAGGTCTACATCATGCAAGACACATAGAAGCTGCCGGAGGCCTGATTAAGTCTCAACAGCTGGCTTGCGCACCAATCATGCCACCTACGACCAGCGCATTGACAATGTGAGTCTCTGACTTGTGTCTGCGTCCGGGGAGTGCTCCCGGAGGCGCTGTGAGATGCGAGATGCATGACGAGTCACGAGCACAATCTGCAAGCAATTGGACCGGCTCACAGTCCACGATGGGAGAATTCGTCCGAAAAAGCAGAAAGGACGCAGGCGAGGGTGGGGGGAGGGAGCTGCATATAAAGGGGCGTTGGAAGAAGAAAGTACAATGAAGTATTCTCTGTGTCATGCATTTCAACTCGAACATGGCGAAGAAGAAGAAGGCATCGAAGACAACGCCCAACAGTGTAGAAGAGTACCCACTGCCTTCGGATGAGGTGGCTGGTATCGGACCCGAGATTTCGTGAGTCAATCCTCCGTCCTCTTGACATGGAAGGCTCAGCTAATCCTGTCTCAAAGCCCTTACTCGAGCTCGAGCTGCTCGATCTACTGCAAAGATGGCCAGAAACTCATGGTCCCACGCGCTCTCATTCGTACGGTCGTCCAATTGGACGAGATCTGCGGCATATTCAACGAGCTTCATCTCGACAAGGTCCCAGCCGAAGCTGGCCATGTCCTTGTCCACTACCTCCACACGGGCAGCTGGCAGACCCTTCGGAAGACAGAGTTACTGTGGAACTCTGAGAATGCCACCTATTTCGAAGTCAGCATGCATGTGTATGCCGCTGCTCGGACGTACGGTATCTCGGGCTTGACCGAACTCGCCAAGGAGAACATGTCCCTCTTTGCAGAAGAATTGTCTGCATTGGAAATCATCGTTCTCGCTGCCAATGCTTGCGATCTTCTGCCGGAAGATGACCTGTGGCTCTCAGAGTTCATCAAAGTACGCATGCAACAATCATTCAAGGATCCAGCTTCCTTTGACCAGTCGGCCTTTCTGGGGTGCTTTGGGCATGCTTCGACATTTTCAAGACTCTTGACCAAAAACCTGATTCACATTTGCTGCGAGAGCTCGACCCCCGAGGCCGGTCATGAATCGGTCGCCGCTTCACAACCCGATGTATCACAATCGACGGATACGCCGCGCCAAACACCGGATTCGATCCCAGGAACACACAGAGAGCTGAATGGGGACTCCGTAATCGATGCGGAGTCGTGGCAAGCAGAATGCGACACGCCTCCTGCTGCATCTATGGACTGTCCCCTGGAACCCCAGGAAGTTTCCCCGCCAGAGCCCGAAGCACCCTCAGAAGAGCCCGAACCAGATCTGACAGTCGAAGCTCCGGCTGAAGCTC
The DNA here is from genome assembly GCA_025962755.1 of Colletotrichum tropicicola. Lineage (NCBI taxonomy): Eukaryota > Fungi > Ascomycota > Sordariomycetes > Glomerellales > Glomerellaceae > Colletotrichum > Colletotrichum tropicicola. Next base: position 242,515 of record JAOWMA010000004.1, read on the forward strand.
CGGCTGAAGCACCTGATGAGATTCCCGCTGAAATTCCAGCAGAGCCCATGCCAGTCGAATCAACCGGGTTTACCTATGAGCCTGCAGATGAAGCTCAAGAATTGGCTGTCTTGGTGTCGAAGAAGTCTAAGAAAGACAAGAAGAAGAAGAAGAAGGGACTTAAAATCGAGGAACACCTGCCGCGACCTGTAGCGGATTCAGCGATAGAGGCTCCGGTAGAAACCAAGCCAGTTGCATCGACGAGCTTTCCCAGGACACCTGCGGTTGACGAAGCTGATCCTTGGCCAGCAGACTTGCCAGTATCTCTTAAGAAGTCCAAAAAGGGGCCCAAGAAGGAAAACATCTTGGCAGATGGATGTGCTTCAATGGAAACACACATTGTGGACGGCGGATGGGAGGTCTGTCCCGACTGTCGCTCATTTGTCGGCAACCTGTCGGCGCGCTATGTGGAAACCATCGGTGCAGATTGGTAATTAGTAAGAACTTTCCGGGAGGTCATTCGAAAGTCCAATATAGTACGATTACTGCGTTGAATCCACTTATCACTTTGCTGCTTGTGTCTATGCCAACTCGGTGGGAGAGGCCTGTGCCACATGGTGCTCTCGCCGGCTGGACGGTGGTTGGCTTGGAAGATGGCAGGCCCGGAGTTTTCGTTTTGCTCCGCCAAAGCGCAGCGAATGTCCAAATGGGCACAACGCTCATGCGGGAGGCCACCGGTGGGTTTCAAGAGGCCACCACCGTACGTCATTCTAATAGGCCCTCAGCCAGCACTGGAGTGTGCGTCAAAGAGTCCGCAGAATGCACAGTACTTTAGCCTTTGAAAATTCCAGCCAGGAGTATAGAATGGTTGTGTGTTGGTGCATGACCTGCAGATCATCTCAAGCGGCTTGTGTACATCGATATGCCAACAAGCAAGCGTTCTGTCTGGTGTGGCGGTGATCGATTCAGAAGTATCTCCGAGACCCCAAGAAGTCCACTGACCTGCAGCACGATGGTTCATAAATTTACTTTTCAAATGACCAACGGCTCAGTTCTTTCAACAGCCTGAAACCGTCTGAAACTGAAAATACGCAGTATGCCTTAGTATGACAGGCGGCTGAAAACCGGGTGTCTCTACACATATTGCCCTTGTGTCCTCGAGGCACAACGAAGGTTCACATGGCTGTTAATCAACATCCAATGCTCATTGGAAAAGACAGAAATGGAAATATCTACAGAACAACATGCAACTGTCAGCGCAGAATGCGCACCGCGCTCTCCAAGTCCTCGATTTTTCTCTGCAACTTCTGTCGCTTCTCTCTCGTCCGACGAGACTCGCCAGCCACAGCCAGAAGCCTCTCCTCGTCAAGTTGAAGAACCCACTTCTCAGAGAACAACCAAAGCGGACTCATCGGGCCAGAAAGAAGCCTGTAGTCGACGGCTTGACAGAACACGTTGTCCACGAAGCGCTTGTTGGCGACGTTGTAATAAGCCTCGAGGCTGTCATGAATTTGCTCCTTCGTGTGCGCAGTGTTGCTCTTCTCGCTGACTGCGTCTGCAACTTTGTCCAGCTCGACAATAAGTTGCCCCCATTGGTTATGCCCTTCTTTTCGAGCCTTAGGCCTCAAGATTTCCTTGAAACGCTGGCCATAACTCTTCTGGTGATTGCGATTGAAGTACTGGTTCAACGTGTAAGGCTGCAGCTGCCGCTCAATATTCACAAGCAGAGTCGCCTGTTCCATCCCAAACTCATACCTGTGGATAATGTCGTTCAATAAGGAGGACGAAAGTTCCTCGCGGACTTGAGGATCCTTGCAGACGACATCCAAAGCTACGAGTATGAATCTGTGTATGACGAGGATGATCTTGCTGAGGTATTGTTTCGTCATGGATTCCCACTTCGCTGACTGTTCGCGAACGACGCTGGATAGAACCGTTCGGCTAACAGTGCCAAGTTCTAAGCCACGGGAACGGCTGTAAACCGACTCAATCCAGTCCAAAATTCCGCTTTCTGGGGCCTTCATCGTCCAATCCGTAACGATTACCTGGTCTAGGTCGGGGTAGGTGTCGGGTTTTGGAATATTGAGGCGGCCTAGACTGGGAAATTCATGGTCATCTGAACCAACATGAATGTCAGATACACTGTCGGTTTTTACATCGTCCGTCAGTGCCTCAACCTCAACACTAGGCTTGTCTTCTGACTCAAAGAAGTATGTTTGACCATAATTATCGAAGTCAATATTAAACTGGTCGGTGATAATGACAACACTGGTGATCAGACGCAGTTCATCACTGGCAAGCGCAGGGTGTGCTGAGTAGTCGGCGATAAGAGCAGCCCGCACTAGTCGCTGAAACTCAGACGCAATGCCAGTGAGGTATATCTGTTGCTCGCGCTCCGTCTGTCGAGGCGGACCGAGTTGCTTCAGCTCCTGTTGGGCCGCCTCCAGCATCTGGCGCGTCTCCGCCCGGAGCTGAGGAAAGGCTCGGTCGGTAATCTGACCCAGAAGTTCTTCGAGCCGTTCCCTTAGGGGATTGACCCCCAATCGATCCTCCGGAAGCTTGTTCCAAGGAGATTCGTCAAACATGGCCTCCCGTTGGCGCAAAGCGAACACTGAATTTGACGACTCGTCGCCGTCGTCGTCTCCGCCGCGGTTTCTGACGACATAGTACCCAAGGTTCAGAGGCTTCCGTCGGCCTTGAACCAAGTTACAAATGGCGAGCTTGGCGCTGTGTTCTTTGAGCAGGTCGGGCTTCGTCAAGATGCCCAGGGTCCGTTCTCCAGTCTTGTCGACTTCTTCTGCGAACTCGATGATTTCTTGCGTAGCAACATCGACGGTGCTAGGCAGGACCGCGAGGATGATGGTTCGCTTGTCACTGATGTACCTCTTCACCATGTCCTTGACAAGAAGCACGTCATTCTTGGTTGTAACACCTTCGGTAGTGGTGCGGAAGATGCCAGGCACGTCGATGATCGTCAGATAGTCTTCGTTCGGGCCGCGTTTCTCGATCCGGAGCACGTCTTCGGAGAAGGTCTTCTCTCCGTTCGGGTTTTCGCTCGTTCTTATGTTCATGAGTTCGTTGACCTATTTTCATCAGACGGGTTTCGGGTAGTACGAAGGCACTGGATGATGTCCGTACCTCATTGAGGATAGTCGTGAAGTCAGCGCGAAGCTGTGCAGTTGTCTCAACTTCCTTGCAGTAAGACTCGAGCTGCATCTTCTCCTCGAGCCTAGAATTTGGACCAGGGATGATGCTGATGCTGATGAATGAGTGATCATCGCGACGATGGGTGATCTGAGTGGCATATCGGGTGCACAGTTCCTGACCACGGGGAAAGGGAATGCCCGTCAAGGTCTCCAAGAGCGACGACTTCCCGGAACTCTGGTCCCCCACCGCCACTAGCTGGGGCAGCGGTAAATAGGCGCCTATGTTCTTGGACCGCAGGTGATCGATCTTTTGGAGACGGTTGGGGCTTGTCAGAAGCTGGGGTTGGGCGTGCTCGAGAACCATATTGGGCAAATCTGAAACTGTGAAAGATTCAAGAAGGGCAATGAGAAATCGATTGTGGTTTTCAGTGGCTGTGAAAGCTTGAGATGAAGAAAGATTATTTCGGAGAGCCAGCAGCGAAGTCGTGGGTTTTATCTACGTTGAGGGACTGGTGATGCAGTTGCTGGAGGCCGACGAATGAATTCGTTAGGCACCTAAGTAATCTGGCTGACACGCAGGATTGGACGGCCTCCCGCATTAGTTTGCCCGCCTCGCGGTATCAATGGCTGCCTCTCTTATTTCTCTTTTTGTGGTGAGGCGGGCGAGCGACGTTTGTCCAGAACATGCGGAACATCGCTCGATCCCCAGCGTCGCCTTCTGGCTCTGCGTCCCGCTCATTGTCGGGCCTCAATACAGAATCGAGCTTGGCATGAGTTCTGGTGGCAAGCTCTGTGCCCTGTTGCTGATCCAGCAGGCTAGGGGCAAAGCACCTTGCACTTCAATATCAGTACCAACAGGTCTTTGGGTCGCAAAAGGCGACCAATAGACAGTAAAACATGATGCAGCTGTGATCCGGGGCTCGGATGCATTTGTCGAGCAAATTGGGCGTGTATTCTAATCAACGAAGGGAACTTCTGTCCTTTCTTGCAGTCACAAGACATAGCTGCAATTTCATGCAAGCTTCACGTCACATCGTTTCCCGGCCGGCTTCATCACCATGAAGCTCACCATGTTCATCATCTCCTCAGTCATGGTGTCCGCAAGTCTCAGGCCGCGGCACTTGCGAAACAACAGCGAGGTTGCCAGCCTCATCTCCATCCGGGCCAGAGCAATCCCAATACAGGAGCGCGACCCAGTGCCAAATGGCGAGAAGACCTGCTTCTGCTTCTCCGTCGGCACGCCGGGCAGGAAGCGCGTTTCGTCGAACCTGCTAGCTGTCAGCACAGAGACCGCGCTTTGGCACGTGGAGGAGAAGAACACACTTTAGTGGATCGGGGAAAATCTCAGGGAGACGATGCATGGTGTACACTTGCGTTGTCACGACAGTGCCGCCTGGAACGAAGTAGCCCGCCATAGTTGTCCCCGAGGACGGCGTCACCCGAGGCGTGGACCCTGGGACGCCTCCGTACAGCCTAAGAGATTCGTTGATAACGGCGTTCAACAGCGGCAGCTTTTCCAGGGCGGCATCGTCGAAGCCTTCATCCAGACCTGCCACTTCTTCTTCCAGCCGCTCTTGCAGCTCCGGTCTCTTAAGAACTGCCCAGACGAGATAAGTGAGCGAACTGGAGAGTGAGTCGGAGCCGGCGAAGAGCATGTTGGCAGCCTCGCCGCGAATGACGTCGTCGGTGAGCTCCGTCTTTTCGTTGGTTTCGCTTTCGGCCACGATCGTGGCGAAGAGGTTTGCCTTGTTGTCTTTGTTGCGGCGGAGGTTGTCTATGCACTTCCTACTATAAGTGATCACCTCCTGTCGGATGTTGGTGAGGTGATGCATGGATTTGCTTGGGAAGCGGTTGACGAGAGAGTGCAACAAGGGAAGCTCGTAACGTAGAGTTGTGGCAGCGACCACGGCGTCTAGTGCCTGAACGTAGTTGTTCTTCTGTAAAGGGGCGTCAACAACAGGTCTGGTATGTCAGAAAGACCTCGATCATTTACCTTGCCCTGTTCGAGCATCTCAAACGACTCCCCGAAGCTGAGCTGCCCAATGACGTCGGTGGCCATGAGCGACCACCACTCATGAACATCCGCCTGGCCCTGAACGGCCTCGACATGTATGCGTTCTACAGCTGTCTCGACCTTTTCACGCACCAACACCTCGCAATGCTCTCGGAGGGACGAAACCGTGAAAGCGCGGGCGAAGAGCTTGCGGCGGGCGGCGTGGTCCTTAGGGTCCGGCATCGTGAAGATGCCGGGCTTGCCTCTGCCGATGAAGTCCATGTAGAACCGGGACTTGTTGAAGCCGGATCCCATGCGGTGGATGGCGATGAAGCCGTCGGGGTCGGCGACGGACACCTCGTCCGAGGAGATGCGGATGACCGGGCCATAATATTGATGGAGGGCGTCGATGTAGAACATGCGCTTGCCCGTCACAGTGTAATACTTTAGGACATAGTTGGTGTATTTGGCGTACCATGGGGCCGGGATATGCCTGAGGGGCGACTGGTGGGCGGTAATGACCAGCTGTATTGGTTCAGGTCAGTTAGCAATCGGCCGATGAGGCATGAAAGCCAGACATACGCGTGCCACGAAGGCGATGATGAGAAAATTTATGCAGAGAACGGCAACATGGAGGCTGAGAAGTGCCATAATGACGCAAATGTCGAGTATCTGGATATGGGACGAGAACTGTTTCGTGAGGTTGGTGAGTCGTCGCGATGGGCCAAAGTGTCACACTCTGATTGCTCTAAATCTCATGCGACGTTGTGATTCTCATGAAAAGCTGGGGATCAAGGTCAACCCCGCAGCTCTGCCAAGTCCGGAACATTCGGTTGTCTTAGACTTTGGGATGCATTCGTGGCCGTCGAGCTAAGGTTTGGTGAGACCAGGTCTGCGTGACTAACTCGACTCAGCGCTGAAATCTCACGGCCTGCGTGGGGAATTCAGAACGAAGACAACAGCCACATCTTACTTTTTGAGCTGGTGTAATCACATCTTAAAACATCAAATAAACAACTGATGATTTGGGTGACATTTGATGTTGCCGATGAACTGGTGAAGGGGTGATGTCGCTGATCACTTGCCCCATGTGACTTGTGTCTCAGAGGGGCCGTTCCGTTACGGCAACAGCTTAGTTATGAGCTGTCTGAACACAAATGAAAAGTCCTAGACTGTGTACAAATCGAACTGATTTTGCGGTGGGGATTCGATTTGAAGTAGAAGTCGTTCCTTCCATGATTCTACCAGTTCTGGGCTGACCAAGTTACTATTAAAAGGTTGTTCATTGCCCACGAATCAAGGACCAAACGTTACCTCCCATTTTTTGACATCGAATCTGAAATCTCACGTGCAGGTTTCACTAAGAACTTGAGTTGCATGCAACGTTCATCATGACATTTAACTCATTGTTCCAGAATCCGGCCCGTAACTCCGTAATTTTCCTCCGCTATAAATACAGAATCATGTTTCCTCCGCACCCAACAGCCTTTACAGGCGGCTCTGCTTGATGAGGTGGGCGTTGACTGGCGAGATGGCCTTGCCGGACTGGGCAAAGGAGAGAATGTTCTCCATGCCTAGTCTCTCGAAGCCCATGTGCGCATCCAGCGACGCACCCGCGTTATGCGAAAGAACCTCGACATTCCTCATCTTGATGAGCTCCTTGCTCACGTGGGGCTCGTTGAAATGGACATCCAGCCCGGCACCCGACAGGTGGCCGCTCTTCAGTGCCGCCACAAGGGCGTCCTCGTCGACGAGCTTGCCGCGCGCAATGTTGATCAGCTTGGCGCCGCGCTTCATCTTGGCGATGCCGCGGGCGTCGAGCAGCGTCTTCCCGGCGAAGGGGGTCGCGACCAGCACGCAGTCGGCGGTGGCCAGCAGGTCGTCGACGTTCTGGTAGAAGGTGGCGTTCGCGGGCTTCTCGAGCTCGGGGGGCATGCGGACGACGTCGTTGTAGAGGATCTTCATGTCGTGGGAGGCGTGGGCCTTTTGGGCGATGCGGCGGCCGATCTTGCCGAAGCCGATGATGCCCAGGGTGAAGCCGTTGGGGTTGCGCGAGACGGCGCCGAGGTTCTTGTTGGCGTCGACGAACTGGTCCGGGTCGCCGGAGCGGGCGGCCACGGAGGACCAGGAGAAGAGGCGGAAGGTGGAGATGATGAGCCAGATGGCGCCGTCGGCGACGGACTCGGTGCAGGCGGCGGCGGCGTTGCAGTAGACGACTCCTTTGCGCGTGTCAGTATCGACAGTGTCTGTGTGCGAGAGCTGAGAGCATCAGTGGCATCGTCCGAGAGCGACTTACCCCGCTGGGCGAGAGACTCGGTGTCGACCCAGTCGAAGCCGGCGCCGGCGCTCGCGTAGATCTTGCAGGACGAGGGCAGAAGCGAGATCAGCTCCTTGTCCCAGTTGCCCATCTCGCCTCCCGTGTTCCAAAAGGGGCGGTAGATGGCGAAGAAGTCGCCAAAGGTCTTGTTCTTGAGCGCCTGGATGAACTCGGCGCGCGGCATGCTGTACGACCGCCGGATCTCGAACTTGGAGGTGAAGTCCTTGTAGAGGTCATGGTTCCATTTGATGTCGTCGCCGAGCTGGAGGACGATTGGCTTGCCCATTTTTGCTGTTATTTTTGGTGTGAAGAGGCGAGGGATCGTGAGACGGAGGACGGGACGTGGGAGAGGCGCGCAGGACAGGCGGATGGCGAGGAGAGGTCAGTCACGCAGAACGAGACTGAGCTCGGCGTGTTTTCCGCCGCTGTGATATTTATGTCGGACGATAAGATACGCGTACCTACCTTACCTTACCTTATGTCGGGGTGTCTCGCCTTACATCATATCAGAGCCTCCCGATTGGTTTTGTTGGGCGCGAGTCGGCGATATTTGCCCTGTTTGGGGAGCTTTGGGGAAGCTATCCCGGTACCCACCCCTGGAGCTGGGCCCCCCGCCCCCCCGCAAAGAGCCCGCAACGGCCCACACCAGCTCCCGCGGACCCGCTAACGCACCGCGCCCCATTTGCCGGCTGTCCAAGGACGGCCAACAGCCCCGAACCCCGCCAAGCCCGAATATCTCCGCGAGCCGACCCAAGTTGGGCTGCATGCGCCGCCGGCGGTGAGACGCCGAACCCGCATCGTGGGATCTGCTGCTGGTCGTGTGAGTCCGGGCTGTTGGTTCGGCTTGTACATGTAAGGTCCATAGCGTAGGTTATGACAGTTGCGCATTGACACCCCGCAAACGCAAGATGCTCCGCGGGATATCCACTACCAAAACGGATATAAAAGCCGATGACGATTCCTCTGGACCTACAAGACTGAAGTGATTCCAAAGTGAATGTGCTGAATGTTCTAGGTGCGTAACTGAAATCAATTATATGCATACCTTCACGTCCTGCTTAGTATCGATGGCTTAGTGAACAAGAAATGCCAAGGCGAAGACGGAACTCACTACTCATGTTCTTAGACTGCCAAGTCAGACGGGGAGCTGGACCGAGCTCGATAATCATACTAGGAATCTTCGGTATGAGTTAAACATATTCCTCTGTGTGGACCGAGATGCTGAAAAAATGGGCTAACTAATATGTACCCAAACCCCAACAGACATCAGAAGGCAGGCTTGCTTACGGCGTCTAAGTGAAACGGTTCCAGAATTGTAGCGCTTCCAGCCGATTCCTGGCTCATTAAGGAGAGTCGAGTCCTGAATGAAAAGAATGCTCTGCGGGCAGAAAGACTTGCGTGGAAGCTTGCATTCTCCGTCCGGTTTTGAGCTATCGAATTGCGTTATGCAAGCTCAAATTCAAGGTATTCCAATGGCAAGTTGAACCGCGCTTTATACGGGTCTCGTCGCCTTTGATTTGCAAGATAGACCTTGCCATAATACATGGTTTTAATGGACGAGAAGCGTCTTCCGCCAGGACAAAGCCGGCCTCAGTGGACGACATGAACTTGCGCTCATGTGTATAAGCCCGGTCAGGTGGGATCCTCAATCAACATTCTACTTTAAGTAGTCAGCTGGCAGACCCGCAAGATCTCCCGATGGCTTGCTTGAAGCTGCAAAATAGGCCACCGCGGGCCATTGATAAAGTGTAGACTACCTAGGTACCTTGATATGCAGTCTCCGGAAGCACGAGAGTTCCCAATGGCCCTCGATAACCCGACCCCCCCCGCCCCCCTCCTCTCATCAACTGACATTCATGTTGTTTCCTTCATGCATCTAGTCGCTGAAAATAGCAGTTGCAGTCAAGTCGTCATCCCTTTCATCCAGCGAGTATCCGTTGAATCCAGCGAGTCTGTCGGATATGACAGCCCGGCCGTACGCCTACAGGGACGTCGCAAGAGCTTTGAATGGGGTGTGTACCTCTCGGATATCGTCGATATTCGGGTGTTGAAAGTCGTCAATAGACCATAATAGGCACTGCAGAGGTTTTCTAATAGTGGTCGATGGCTAAAAGAAGGGGCTACATGGACAGCCTCCACTGAGCCACCGGACAACATCGCACGGCGGACACCACCGGCTCAATAAGGACGAACTTTTGGAGCCTAACGCCGACCCAATTTGATTCTGTTGGCTATCGGAAACGAGATGACGACCGAAACGCGAGCTGTGTGTGTGCGTCAGGTCTCTCTGAATCCGGTCAATCGGACTCCTGCCACGAGCTCAGGTATGCTATTTGGGAAAAGACTGCACAGATAGCTGGGATTTGAGATGACAAGTAACATGGTGAATTTCACGAGTCGGACTTTAGTGATCTACTGAGCTAGAAAAACCCTCTTGCTGCCTCATCGTTCGTCCCCGAATGGCTTCCTGGAGAGATGGAGCACACGTTCTACCCTGAGCAGTCCGCGGCTACACAAGCTGGATATGAATTGCAAGCGAAAAATGTCATAAAATAAGATGCACACACTCGTCAGAATCTTTGGATGGGACTGAGTATATCAATACTCTCCACTTCGAGATACCAGGCAGCAAATCCACGTACCATGATACTCGATCTCCCGCCCGTTGGATGTATTCATATTGATGTTACTACAACATCCAGAATAATTGCTTCATTTAACCTCTAACTAGACGTTGATGGTGCCACTTAATCGGGAATTTCACTTCCCGCTGTGACGCTGTCGTCATCTATGCCGAACTACATGAAGACTCGTTGACACCTTGCTAGTCGGCGCCGGCATCCTCCGCAAGGCCACGGCAGTTACATCCCGTGTTTCAAGCTCACAAAGCAATGCGGAAGGAAAGGCAGTTGCATTGCAAGAGCCGGATGATACTGAGATATTTCAATGCGATGTACCTCAAGTCCATCCTGAGGGTCAAGTCACTCTGGTGATATTGCCGCCCTTCAACGGTGCTGGCTCGGAGACGTGCCGGCTTTGGGCTATGTGGAAACCACCCGCCTGGCCTTTGATTAGTACATCTCGAAGCGAGACGTATCGAAACGTACATGGCCAACATAAGCTACGTCGACTTTCGTGCCAAGTTTTCTGTGCTGTGTTGCGATCAATCAGGTCACCAGAAGAACGCTTGGTCTATCTGGGGCAGAGATCAAGCGTCTAAAGTGGTAGACGAAACGCAGCAAGTCAATTTATTTGACTTGGTACCGGTAGCTATCAATGATCGGCCCCTGTCGGACTTCTTGCCGGAAGGCTCGACACTCTTCGGTTGCCTCTCTTCATATGCCTAGCAGAATCAACGCCGCAAGTGGTCACCTTGTCACGCCACCACCAAGAAAATAGGGATTCCGTCATCATGAGCGCAAAGAATGTGCAGGTTGCTCTTTCACCTTAAGCAAACTGCTCTCCTCTCGGCTGGTACCCACGGTTCCCCGGAAGGTAAATCTACACTTCAGCGGCTATAGGGATAACGCCGATGTTCGCCATGCTTCGGCCTTTTGTACAATACCGGGCTGTGCCCTGGGCTTCGGCGATTTGAATCCATGTTTCATCCTCTAACGATGAGGTGCCGCTCATAGACAAGCTGAACTCTTTTTTCGCACGCCGAATGCCAGAAAGCTCCGGTTTCAAGGTGTATTTCTTTTTAGAAGGGGCGAAACATGAAGCCGCCGGGCATTTCGGGCAGCCATGTTGGCGAGTACGAGACGACGCGTTCTGGCTGACCAACAATACAATTCTTAGCCTTACAGGAATTGCCGGTCGGACCTTAAGTGATGGGTCTGCTGGGACAGTCTCCAGTAGAAGCAAACTGATGTTTTCGACAGTCTACGTCCGCAGTCTTGCTGCAATCGAGAAGTTCGTCGCATAGTCCCTGTGCAGGCTATACTTTCCAGATGCGACGGCATTTGATGAAGCCTTTTCTGTCGACATAGCAGAGCAGCTTTTGTTATTTGACGTTGAAGACATTATTTTCGCATGCTAGGAAGAACAAGCCTGGTGGAGGGGATCTAGACCGCAAAAACGCTTTCGCCGGGGCAGGCCGCAGCACGGAATTTGACCTCGCCAAACCCAGCACCAATGAAACGCCGGACATTATTACAAAGCACCAGGGATGCGGGGTTTCCTCCCTCTTCAAGACCACACAGTAGGCTTGATTCACGCCGGACTATGGCTGTTGAGTCCGTTCATTTAGTTCGTGCGAGGTTTTGCTGCTGTGGGGGAAAGTCGCGGGAGACCTTCAGCCAGGGAGAAACATCCCCATCTGGATTTGTCGGCCTGAAAGTCGAATAGTCGAGGTAGAACTGATACTTCTTCGACGCATGCGATAGCTTGGACTGGAACCTCGGGAGTTCCATGGGTACAGCTTGTTCTTATAGGGACGTCGTGACATTGGCCCCAATTATCGTCTCCATTGGCGGCCTGATTTAGGGTTCAGGGGCTTCAGATGAACGAGCCGGTCAAGCGGCTTTTGTGCATGCAGACGGCATGTTGAGTTGCCGCAGCGTCATCAGGTCGGCACACCGCCGAAGAAGAAACCTAGGCCTCAGAATTGCTGTAACTGGCTGTTAGGCGAGACGGATATTAGCATACTCGGCGTGGTTAAAGTTTGGCCGCCTGTGTTCCTCTCCACAAGACTCCAGGTTTTAGGAATATTTAATTCTTATCATGTGGAAACGATGGAGTGCCAAGGCTAACTTGCCCGAGACGGGTCCGGACCGTTCTGCAGCTGATCCCGTTGTTCTGGAGTACGCGTGACATTTTAACCCGAGTGCGCATCTGTTTGAAACACGAAGACCTTAGGAATAAGATGCTGTGATGCTTACTGGATATCATGTAATGAAGCTCCCACGACAAGTCCTCTGCATGCTTTGGTCTAGTGGCCGTTATCAGCACGCGAGGTGACATCTACCTAAGAGAGCCATTTCCTTGCCAGGGACACCATCCTACTTGCAAGATGTCAGGGTCGGCGATAGAGCTCTGCTATTCCCGAAATAAAAATCACATAAGGCGTGGAAACTTCAGCCTCACTTGCATGGCGACTGTACAGCATGTTCGACTGTAACGAGACACGGGCCTAATTGACTGAGATGCGACCCAAGGATTCAAAAAGCGGAAGGGCTTGAGGTGGGGGGTCGCATGCAGGAGTGATCTTGCAACTAAGAACCAGGGCCCAATGTAAAGCGGGGGTGGCCAATATATTCAGTTACCTTACGATACTACATCACAAGCATCATGAGTAGTGATGTTCGTGTCCTTCTGCTGCTGTCGATTTGATCTCTTGGTAGTCGGCGGCGAGAGTCGTTTGATAGTGAGGTACATCCATCTTCTCGCCTTGACTGAAATCACCGGCGATTCTTCTGGTTTTTGCAATTCCGGAATCCGAGGTTTCCGTGGCGTTCGCATCTGCAATCTGGACCACCTGTTTGAAAAGCGCAGAGCATCCCGGATTGGTTTGTGGGCCGGACTGAAGCTTTGAGTCTTTACAGCGATGCTCGTTATTGATACAAAAGTGCGCTATCACTATCCAATTGCGACTGAGGTCAGTACCGCACCAGTGACTTCAAACACTGAATACCTCTCAAATGCACGGAGGAAAGAATTCGGGCTCGTTGCCGGAGACTACTTGTTTTCGTAAGTACACGCCGGCGTCCCCTCCTCTTGAGCTTAGCTCTGTCAAACGAAAATAACCTGCTCAATTCAATATTCAATCTTATACCGCTTCCCATAGGTTGTTAACGAACCAGACGGAACTTGAACTCTGCAAGATACCCGCGACGCCCCGCGACGCAGCACCGAACGGGCAGGCTCAAAAGGGGCCAGAGGACGATCTCACAGCCGCACCGGCAGAGTGCCGACCTGCTAACAAGAATAATGGAGGGACGGAGTTGCTAGGAGTTGCAGGGGTTTAGTCTGGGGTTCCCTGTCTCCTGAATCGCGGGCCTGGGGTACTTGGGGTGCCGCACCCTCTTTTTAGGACGTCTTTCGGCGATGGGACGAAATCGGTCATCGGCGATCATCCCCGATCGCCATGTGCTACTATGATGCGTATCACGGATGTGTTTGCACCACGAATCTGAGTACTGTACGTGTCTTGGCCACGGTAACTCAAAGATACTACTTTAGTTCACATTCAACTCTGAGCTCAGCTTGTCACGATTGTCACCCGTCAGCAGGCGGGTTATCGTGGGGCGAAGTTCACATCGCCTTGGCTAACCGGCTGTTTCAACCAGCATGAACCTTAATGACTCAGTATCCATGTCTTTCGGCACATCGTTCCCAGTCGCTTACCAGGCGCAATCTCCGGGTGACCTGTCCCAGAAACCGGCTTTGGTCCATTACGCCTGTCAACCACGTGTGGCAGTTACAGTTGTCTTTGCTGACAGAGCCATCGCTAACACGGTTATTGCGCCACCCCAAGACACCCGAAGCTGTCTAACCCACCCTTCGGCTGATATTCGCCTAGTACCTCAATCCGTCCTATCGTGGTGCCCCCATGTCTCGCTTGCGGCTTTCTAGGCTCCCCGTGTGACCCTCGTCTCACTCTTAGCCCAGTTTATGGGTGCTTCTGTATTATTTCTCTCAGTGTCATATGTCGGACTTTGACGCCAACGGCGCTTGTCTTGCGTATGTCGTGCTGCTGAGCCCCTGACTTTGGTGGAGAAAAGGGTTCTCAACCGGCAAGTAGGACCGGCAGCATCAACACGGCAGGCAGGCAAGTCGAGTTTAATATCAGATGATGCAGTCCCATCTTCAGGGGCTGGGACCAGATCATATATTCGGGTCGTCCCGAGTCGACACAAATCTGCAACTCTTTGCGTCTCTCCTCGCTCGTTGTTGTACCCCTGTACAGACGCACATACACTCGTTCCTTTTTGTTCTTTAAGAATACTCACCGTCACGCATCTACTCAACATGGCATTCGTCGTGAAGATGGCTGTGGCTGTGGCAGCAATGCCGCTCTATGGAGCGATTGCTCGTCCGTCCTCTCCTTCAGGTTGCATTAAGCGCGCAAACGATACCAACTTGCTTCCGAGTTACGATTACGTCGTTGTCGGTGCCGGTGCGAGTGGTTTGACCGTGGCCAATCGGCTCTCCGAAGACCCGAGTGCGTCATTTCCACCTAGAAACACGACTTTGGAAGTCCTGCGAATATTAACGACGGACAGATGTGACTGTTCTGGTTATCGAAGCCGGTGAACTGTTAGTCCCGTTGAACGATTGTGATATTATCCAAAATGTTCTAACATCTAACCCACAGCGACGCGGGTGAGGACTTCGTTAAAATTCCTGGTTTGGCAGGCGGTGCAGTTGGAACGAAATATGACTGGAACACGACGTACGTTGCGAACGACGCACTCGGAGGCCGAAGCGTTTCGATACCACAGGGAAAGGTTGTAGGTGGTTCGACGAAACTCAACCGGATGGTTTTCGACAGAGGTTCCAAGTCCGACTATGACCGTTGGGAGGCTCTTGGAAACAAGGGTTGGAACTGGGACTCCCTACTTCCTTACTTCAAGAAGGTATTTGCCTTTCTTGTGCTATCACTATTTCTCATTTAACAGACTGACACTCTTAGAACGAAATCTTTACGCCCCCGACGCCAGAGATTGCAGCGGAATGGGGTGTAGAGGTTGATGACTCTGCCCACGGCAAGGACGGGCTGATGCACGTCACGTACTCGCCCTTCTTCTGGCCTACTACCAGTTGCGTGCCCACGCCCAAAGCCATGTCCTCTTTCGAAATCGTCTCTCTAACACACACTCACAGAGTTTATGATCGATGCCGTGAAGGAACTTGGTATTACGGTCGCGAAGGACCAAGCTAACGGAAGCCCTATCGGCGGCTACTTCTGTCCCCACAACCAGGACCCTACAAGCAATACCCGTTCGTCCGCTCGAGAGGCTTACTATGATAACTTCACTGGACGACAAAACTTGCATCTCCTCACCGGACAGCAGGTCACCAAGGTCGTGACCACTGGCTCGGGAGACTCTGTCACGGCAACTGGCGTCGAGGTCAGTACTGGTGTCCATCACGATGTATGTGGGAGAGGCAAGACTGACATAAACCGCAGTTTGCTGCCAGCAAGGGCGCTCAGGTCCAAGTTGCCAACGCCAAAAAGGAAGTTATCCTTGCAGCTGGCTCGTTCCACACTCCCCAGATTCTTCAAGTCTCTGGCATCGGCGACCCCGCCCTCCACACTAGCATCAACGTGCCCACTGTCGTCGATCTTCCTGCTGTTGGCCAGAACCTCCACGACCACGTCCTTTTGACGGTTGTCAACACCAGTATGACTTATTTATCACAGATACAAAAGGACAGGATTTTCTGGAGGCTAACATAACTACAGTCAACACTACCTTGCCCCTGAACAGCTTCCTCACCAGCAACGCGACCTTCGCCGCTGAGGCCCGAGCCCAGTATGACAGCCAGAAGAACGGCCCCTTTGCATCCCCTACTGGTGACTTCCTGGCATTCCTGCCTCTCTCGACTTACTCCAAGGCTGGCGAGACTCTCGGCTCCCAGGCCACCGCGCAGGACGGCACCAAATTCTTGCCCCAGGGCACTCCGGCTGAGGTCATCAAGGGCTACCAGGCGCAACAGAAGGTTCTCAATGAGCGACTTCTCGCGACCGACTCCGCCCTCCTCGAGATCATCTGGTCCGATGGTGCCATGGTCCTCGGGCTTCAGCATCCCTACTCGCGTGGCAGTGTCAAGGCCTCGTCCTCTAGCACCTTCGACGCACCTGTCGCCGATGCCGGATTCCTCCGAAACCCTCTCGACCTGTCCTTGTTGGTTGAGGGCGTGAAGTTCACGCGTACTCTGACTGCTACCTCCGCCATCAAGCAGCTTCAGCCCTTCGAGGTCGTTCCTGGCGCCAACGTCACCACCGACGACGCTATTTCCGACTTCGTCCGCCAGCAGAGCTCTACTCTGTTCCACCCTGTCGGTTCCTGCAAGATGGGTGCGAAGGAAGATGGTGGTGTCGTTGACACCAGTCTGAACGTCTACGGTGTCAAGGGTCTGCGCGTCGTGGATGCAAGCATTATGCCCTTGGTCCCCGCGACTCACATCATGACGACTGTCTATGCTGTGGCTGAGAAGGTAAGTCGTGTCAAAGACATGCGCCTGACCCCCTAATAACCCAGGATTGCACGCTAACGTACATTCCTCCTCAGGCCGCCGATATCATTCGTGGGAAGACTTCCTCGTGAATGATGATCGCATTGTAACTTAGAACTTCATGTGTCTATATGTCATTTTCCTATGGCAATACCTTTAAGCTGCAGGAGCACGTACAAACTAGCCAATCTTCATTCGCAAAAGTCCTCAGTGCCAAAGCTCCAGTTCTTTCCGATGGACATAGATGCCTGAATTATGATTCCATTGAAGAACGTTCATGGCTACTGATTAGTCTTGAACTTGTTGTCGCCGCGATATTGAATCTAAAGTGGAATTAGCAGTTCCAGCTTGTTCTCCAAGTGACAGTGAATAAGTGATGCCGGAAGAATGCCACAAACGGTTCAAGCGAGACTTGTTGCCACGATGTCACTTCTGTGGACGAATTAATTCCAGCGAACGAGGCACGTTCAACCCTGGTTTTACCGTGGCTGTTTCCAAGGCGAGAGAACCTCCCTTAAATGCGGATATTGAAACATAGTCACAAGAGCAAGACAACTCGTTCGCCACATGACAACCCCGCACCACTCCCATGGTGGGTATTATTCTCCCTGCCCTCGATCTGAGGATCTACATTCCTCGAGATGGAAACCTGGTCAAGAATACCAAAGACTCGTACTTGGCAATGCTCCCCGCCTCATTGAGGATGATGCGATTCCAAGTCCAAGCCGGTACTGAAACATAAGGGCCGTTCCTCAGGGCGGCAGCCAGGTGAAATGCGAAACACTTCGATGTCCGAACTTCCGAAGCCGCACGACACACCGGGCACCCAGCCACAATTCCACCCAGGGACGGCTGGCGGCCACTCCCCGCACGGTACTCAGACCCAGCTGTCTGACCGAGAAATGTTGGTTGGAACACAAACGGGGGGAATTCGATGATCAACCTCGTGAAGTTCTTGGATTCAGATCCGGAATTCAAATGGTAGCCACAGAGAATATCTCATGCGAGAATGACTGGAAGGCTCTCTCAGTATCCAGGGCGGATTACATTAGTACAGCCGAGTTTCCTGCCATATTGTCAGACTCGGTCATCAACAAGCTCTTCCAGCAAACGCCAAGCAACTGGTTGGCTAGCAGCACCAGACTGTTATATCTGAAGTTACCAGAACAACTCCTATTTTTGAGCAAACCTTCACTATGATTACAAAGGTTTTGCTTTCTTTTGCGCTTTCAGCGCTATGTGTCAGTGCCAGGGTCGCCGATGACCTGCCGAAATTGAACTTGCCGTGGGGCACCTGGCAAGCTGCACGCTTCCCAGACGACAAGGACGTAAGCAATAATACTCAAACTCGCTTTTATAAACATAGTCTGACAGAGGCGTGTTTAGATCTTTGTATTCAGGAACGTCCGATTCGGCGCGAAGCCTGAAAGATTCAGCGCCCCGTCCTTCCCCGACTGGAGTGACGACAGCCTTCAGGACAGTCAGGGCGGCCGTAGTTGCATCCAGATCAACCCTAAAGACCTCAAGAACCCTCCTGGTGGCAGACACAGACTCTATGAGACGCCAGACCAGAGCGTGTTGCAGGATGAGGATTGTCTCTTCTTGGACATCTATGTGCCAGCCAAAGCCTTCGAGAAGAAGTCCACCCGGCTGCCTGTCGTGGTGTGGCTCTACGGAGGCGCCTATGCATTTGGCAGCAAGGATCAGCTCAGCCCCCTTTACACCGGACAGTCCATACTCGAGGCATCAAAGTACGGGACTATTTTCGTCGCAGGCAACTACCGCCTTGGGGCTTTCGGTTGGTTGGCAGGCTCTTACATGCAGGAGAACGGCCAGCCCAACGCTGGACTCTATGACCAGGCCCTACTCTTTGAATGGGTCCAGAAGTACATCGAGAAGGTCCAAGGTGATCGGGACAGTGTCAGTGCCTGGGGCGAATCTGCCGGTGCTGGCTCCATTTTGCACCACCTCATCCGCGAGGACGGTGAAGCCGATCCCAATTTCTCAACCTTCCTTGTTCAGAGTCCGGCTTTCGAATGGCAGTGGGACAACTCTAAGGATGGCACGCTTGACAAGGCCTTCCGCGATTTCTCTGACCTCTCTGGCTGCGGCGACAAGTACGACATTGACTGCCTGCGCAATGCCGACGCTGGAAAGCTGGCCGGTGCCAACCAGCAACTGTTCAACAGAGTCAAGCAGACCGGTCTCTTCCCTGTTGGCCCGTCGGTAGATGGAAAGTGGATCAAAACCATTCCCACTGTCGCGTTTTCTCAAGGTAACATCCTCACCTTTGCAAACCTGGAAACCATATCGCCGTCATAAAAGCAATTAAGCTGATCATATGCATTGCGTGTAGGCAAATACTGGGAGCACATTTGGTCTACGGTTGTTTCGCACGTTGCGAATGAGGCCCAATCATTCACGCCACACGACATGGACTCACAGGAGAAGTTCGACAAGTTTCTTTCTGAGTTTCTGCCTGGCGACAAACTTTCGGGAGTGCGAGATCAGATCCGGGAACAATACGATTGCAAAGATCACCACGATGGCAACTACACGACTTGTCTCAAGGAAGTCATTCAGGATTCTTCCTTCACTTGCAACACCAGAGATATCTTCGAGGCATACCCCGACAAGTCCTACATGATGGAGTACGCATACCCCGCCGATGTCTTGGCTTATCACGCAAGCGACCTGATTCCCCTCTTCTCCAACAACGTGGAGCAAGTCCTCAAGCTTCTAGCAACCGTGCTGAAGAGCAAGTTCTTGGCCAAGCTCTACGCCAAGGTGCTTGAGGGCCTGGTCGCCACAAGATACAAGGCTTACTTTGCCTCCTTCGCACTCTCTGGAGACCCGAACGCCATGTCGGAGAACCCGAGACTCTTTTGGCCCGTGGCTGATGGGAGTCAGAACGAGCTTTCTGATGTTTTGCGAGTTGGCCATCCGGGGCTCATTCGCCCGGCTTTCCGGCTCACTTCGGATGATCAAAATTCCTTGAACACGTGTGATTTTTGGAACGGTATCGCGAGGCAGATTATGGAATTAGAGGGTGGCGGAGCTGATGATGAATTCGTTTACTTGGAGGATGACCAATTGGTCCTTGAAGAACTGTAGAGCAGTTCAAAATTATCTAGGTATTGTCATGACCACGAAGTTCATGAAGGATGATATTATGACTGGGGGTCAAAATGAATGTGGAGATGGGAAATCGAGCTTGGGCTAGTCACTGGACAATCATGTCGGCTTGGGTTACTAGAGTTCCGGTGAAACTTCTCCGACTTCTTCTGTGGGAGACTATGAAGAACAATACGATATTGACTGAATGTCCCGAGACCGTGGGAAGCACCCGTTGGCTGTGGTTGATCAAATACAGTAAATCCAAGAATACAAAGCTTAGTGACGTAAGGCTACTCGATACAATTCCTGTCTCACACGATCCGCGACTTTCAATTTTATTTTCTGGGGCAGCCGCGACCCCACTTGGTAGAAATAGCGCAGCAGTCGGCATTCTGGAGCTTGGGTTAGCAAGACAATTGGATGATATTGACTTTAGGTCTGTGAAAACTTACGCAAGAAGACCACGGGACACCGAGGTCGGGGCAGAGCTTGATGAAGGGGCAAGTGAGATAGTTCTCAGCCCAGTTGAAGGCCTGGCGACGGCAGGCTCCCCGGGTTGAGATGCAGCAGTCGTTGGCTTCCGTACACTAAGACAGACCAGTCAGGCGTGAATCATAGAAGGTGACAACAGACCTACCTCGTCGATGACGGTGCGAGCGGAGAGCTCTTTGGGAGCATTAGCTCTCAAGTCCAAGGAGGCGGCGGCGCTAGTGCTAATGAGGGCGGACATGAGCCCCGTGATGAGGATGGAGAACTGCATTTTGAGAGATTGTTGATTGAGGATGATAGAATGATACGAGGGAGAGTGAAATCTTTTGTGCCAACCAAGACAAAGTTGAAGCAACTTAAGATGAAGAACGTGAATGCAAAGGAGAGTACGGACAGAACGGATCTGGGCAACATTGTTCTATTTATCTGCAGTCAACGAAGACCATGGATGATAACCATTTTCGCGCTTTCAAAATTCTGGTATTATTGAAAATCCTTCTGATTAGGTCAGCTTCCCGCGTGCCCATCAACAATTGAATGCTCTACCTCGCTTTCGGACCTTGGGGAAGTTGAAGTTTGCCGTTCACAAATGCCAAGCCACACCGATGGATCTTCAGATGACACATCTGTCAACCTATACCTAGATCATCTCATGTGCATCAAACATCAGACTGAGCTAGCCGTCGAGTCAGTCAGTATCTTGCTACTGTGAAGAGACCTTCGGATTGGTGTCTGCCCCAGCAACTTTATCAAGTCTTGGCTTTTCATACGAGAACCATTAACCCCTAATGAAGTGAATTATGCTACGTGTGAGCTTTGTCATTTGTGTCTGGCCCGAGGGCCTTTTAGAGACCTGGGCAGACTCATCGAACTCTAACCAAGCTTGGGCCAGAGTGCAAGACGTGTGGTGGTTTCGTGTCTCGAGTTCAGATGACTGGCCAGATTAGCACTCCCAATAACGGAACCTTACGGCACAACTCATATATGAAATTCTCTTTTAGGGTTCCCATCAATGCCATCGGACAAGTAGATCTCTCAGCCCTGGACTAGACTTGCGGTACATGTGTGGGGATCGACGGCAGGGTGTAGCAACTCAATCTCTTGCAGCCTCTCTGCCGGATCTGACTGTGGTAGGGATGTTTGGCATGGAAAGCCGGCTCATCGTAGCTCGAAGTCAAATCGCTAGCTCCTGAGCTCCTGAGGCTCAGCAGCCTTAAGGATTGTTCATCTGACGTCCGTGTAGTGGGCGGCGCGGGCTTCGGCATCGCTCAGCCGTGATATCCCGCGCCCCTTTAGCCCCCACCGCGCTGTGTCAACTTGACAATTTTCAACTGACTATCCCGTTGAATGAGGACCCAACTGTCTTCTCTCCTAATGCTCAACTTGTCCGGTCACCACACAATTTGTTGCCCTGAGGTGCTTACCTTAGTAGGGGCGCTTG
Organism: Colletotrichum tropicicola; assembly: GCA_025962755.1. Classification (NCBI taxonomy): domain Eukaryota; kingdom Fungi; phylum Ascomycota; class Sordariomycetes; order Glomerellales; family Glomerellaceae; genus Colletotrichum; species Colletotrichum tropicicola. The sequence continues at coordinate 264,177 of JAOWMA010000004.1, forward strand.
GCGCGCTTTCGTGTTCATGTTGTATTCATGCTTGAATCCCGAGACCGAGTTGGCTTAATGTGAGACTAGCACATGGTTCATATCACTGACGCGAGGATTTGACTCGCAAGAGAAGCGCCGATAATCAAAATACGGACTTCTGATGACATCCGTTCCGGAGCCCGAATCTCATGGGAGTCATGCCAAGGTCAAGATACTTACAACCAAGGTTTCAGAGGCAAGCATATAAGTGACATCACGTCGGCATTCAGGTGTTCATATATGGCATTCATCGTTACTTCAACTCCCAGCCAGATCTTTCCATCGACCATCATTTCTATCCTCATCTTCCTCCAGCCAAAATGAAGTTTTTTCAATCCATCGCCATACTTGCCCTTACCGTTGGGGCATACGCTGCTGTAGGTTACATAATCACTAATCCTCTCAGCATGGAGTTGAAAGCACCGATGCTTACACGTCGACAGTGCACCATTGACGGCACTGACCCCAACTGCTGCTGGGGAGGTGACCAGGGCTCTGATGCCTGCGCTCGTCAGAATGGCTACATCGGTTGCATCAACGGCGCTGAGAGCGGCAACTTTTGTATGAATATGGGCATTCCCAACTCCAAATGCGTAAGAGTGCTTGATTCCGTTCGTCAACAAGGTGCCTCAGGGCTCTGACTGACATGACTACCTCACTAGGACGCCGACTGCTGCGATACTAGGACTGGCTGGGGGAAACCATGCCCCAAGGGCAAGAACAGATGCGATGAGGACTCCGGCTGCCCGCACTAAACATTTACATGGGACTACGGTGTTGGGCCGGGTGCTTGTGTGAATGTTTTGGAGGACACTTCCAAGATTCTCATCACTGTAACGATAGCGGAGGACATTTTAGCATGAGTCGAATTCGCGTAAAAATCCACATTTTTGACATCTGCATCTGGTTTTCATTTTAATAAAGGTGTTGTCAATTATCAGGTTGGTGGGCATCATCAAAGCCTTGCTGCGGACTGAATGAACAGTGAGAAGGTTCTTCCGGTGTGGCTTGCGACATAAGAGCGACTACAACTTGCCGGGTCAGATTTTGGCTTAGAGTTTTGCAAGAGGCGCTGTAAGAGTTGAAGATTCTGAGCAGCTGCAAATGTAGATAGTTTCGTCACAGAAGGCATCACAATAGAGCCTCAAAGTCCCAATGAGATCATAGGTGAGGTTAGCTAGCCGGCCTGAACGGCGAGGGCATCACTGCACTATCGGTACTTGCTACTAAGCCGAACTGTACCACACTGAGTCCACCAGCCCGCACCTCCAAACAGTATAAGTTAAATCTGGTAGACAAAGTAGCCGCCTCCGGGGACGGAGAACAGAGGCTCGGGGAGGCTCCGAAGGCCCGCCGGTCCATCACGCCGACCCGCCCTCCTTAGTCCACTTGCCATCGTATCGTCTCCAACCAACAGCTGGGTTCAGTCGCCCGGCTAGCTCAATCGGTAGAGCGTGAGACTCTTAATCTCAAGGTTGTGGGTTCGACCCCCACGTCGGGCTCAATTCCCGTCAGCGATTGGCATCCAGCTTCGTTTTTTGGTGTTTTTTTGAAATTACCTCTTCCTTTGACCTCTGCCAAAGCGAATTGTGTGTCAAAAGAAAAACAATGAGCCCAACCAGGCCCGTGTGGGGCTTGTGGATCTGTCGAGCCATTGTAGCCGGGCTTAAATTCCGGCAATGCGGTTCGGCTAGATATGGATGTACTTTAACACTTTATTCAGTTGAAAGCGACCGTCATTGGGCGTTGCCAGTCACCAAGGAAACTGCTCGGAATCGGGAGACAGCGCATTACTCAATGGTATTCGATTGTGCAGCAAGCTCAAGAGAAATTTTCTCTGGGCTTCAATATATCTATGTAATACCCAATGGAGCATTCATAACTCAGCTTGCTTGCAGTGAAGCATTGCCCCGTAACACGCCCAAACGCCATGCTATGCTGCTTTTAAATCACAGTTGCCACCAAAATCGTAGAAGAGAGGAGAAAGTCCCGGCGGCACTACCAATCCACCGCCCAGCCGTTCTCTTCCAGGAACTCCTCGCAAGCCTGCTTAAGACCAAGGTTGGGTCTGAGTTCAGATGGCAAGAGGGGCTCTCTGGTAAGAGGGTCGCTGGGATGTCGCCGCAGGTGCTCCATGATCGAAGCCCTCTCGTATGACTTGCCCGTCTTGGTCTGCATGTCTGTTAGCGCAGTGCTTAGGGCAGGAATAAGGAAGGGGTAGCCTACAATGACGGGATCAACCATGATGCCGAAGCTAATGTCGTCAATGGCCCACTCAGGAACCTCCCGCCGCTTCTCATCTGCGGACCGGCCTTGCTCAAACGTCCTCCTTAGCAGATCAATCTTCTGATCCCACTCTGCTTCGATCTCCCTTTTCTCGCCGTCATCCATGGCGTCGGCAACGGCCTGCGCGCGCTCCTTCTGCATCAACTCGACGACTTCGTCCTCGAGGCGGCGGGCCTCGCGCGTCCGCTGCCTCTCCATCCAGTCCCACCTCTCCTTTTTCGCCCGAAGGACCTGGGCTGTGATGGCGGCGAGAGACTTGTCTCCCGTCTGTACGCAGAGCTGGTGGGCGCGGATGGCATTGTCGAGGGCCGATTGGTAATCCTTGAGCGCGAGCTGGGCTTGCGAGAGCTGGTAGAACGCCTTCAGATTGTCCGGGGCGAGGCCGAGGCACGATTCGCAGTCGGAGACGACCGAGTCCCATATCTCAAGCTTAAGGCGTGCCATGGCGCGGTTCGTATACAGGGCTGGGTTCTTGGGGTCGGCGATGATGCTGCGCGAGAATGGGCAACGGTCAGCATTACGGTCTCACTCGGGTCGCACGGCTCGGGTGCTAATCAGGCTGGAGAGTGGGACGGGAATCTCACGCTTTGGAATACAAGGCCTCCGCGCCGGCGTAGTCGCCTTGCTGGAAGTGGCGATTGCCTTCCTCCTTGAGCTGAATTGATCTCGACATTTTGTCTCTTGTTTCTTTCGTCAAGGCGGGAGCTTCAAGTGCGACGGCTCGGTGGGCGATGGCAGATATATTGTGAAGTGTTTGCGACGTCTTTGTCAATAGCAGGCTGGAAATTCGGAGGAATGTAGCTCGAGTTGTTCGATTGCAGCGAAGAAAGAGCCTTGTAAGCGCGAAGGCCACTGGACAACCGGGAAACGTGATCGGCAGAGCAAGAGTCAGCCTAAGGAAGGGAGACAAGGCAGAGCACAGCCAAGAGGCAGGCGCGGGCAGCAGTGTGGAAGGCAGGAGAGCGTTCCACTGGGAAAGAACCAGCGAGTCGTGCGGATCGATCGGTCGGGATCGGGATGGAGAAGCGTCGAGACGGTGAGCTAGGGCGACATTACTCTAGGCGGGATGTGGACGTTGGGCATCGAGAGTCGAGGTGCCGGTGTGCAAGTCAGATAAAGTGTGGCCGGACTGCACACTGCTTGCCGAGGTACCTTATTCTCTGCTTGCTACCTTACTCTGCCGCCGAACCTGATGCTGATGCTGATGCTGTGGCCGTTGCTGCTACTGCTGCGTGGTCGTTACCGAGTCGGAACCCCGCCAGCCCGCCGAGGTCGAGGTCACTGGGATTGGATTCCGAGGGTCTCTGCTCCTCTCTAACCCCACTTTCTCCCGGGAAGTGCGGGTGGTTGCTGCGTTCTGGAATCTTCCGCTTAGAAATTGGTGGCTTGCGCGTCGGCCGATCTTCGTCCGATCACGTGATGTGGCTCAGTTCACCGCCTCAAGCGGGGCACGGTCCTACCTCAAGGTCCCGTCCTCGGTCTGAAGTGGATCCATCGGCCACCGGCCGGTCGGAGTCCGCTCCGGACCATTAGAGTTCTAAGCTCTCCGCTGTACGAGGCAATAATCCGGGGGTAACAGCAAGGGAATGCAGCGATATATTATTTGCATGTTGCAGCGTCGCAGACAAGAGTGCAGGCGATAGAAACAGGACATAACCCCATTTAGGTTAGAGCAGCAAGCGCAACCGAGTTTCCAGGCTGTCAACATACAATACAAAAGTCCGACTCATGAGGCCCAGAAGGCATGGTTTCAGGTCTTCTTCGCCTCATTCCTCAGGAAACGGACTATGTGAGATCTCAGGAGGATTTTCAACTCTGATGCTCCTCCATACCTCATGCATACGTATCCTGTTGTGACGGGTCAGTGTCAAGGTACCTAGGATCTGAAACAAAAGATACATACTCTTGTCCTTTTGAAAAGTGATTGGTACAGGAATCGTCCGTTTGCATCATGAAGTTGTGGATAGGGTTCACATTACCGCAACTCTTGCTTTCCTGGGGACAGCCGCCTTCGCTGTACGCGGTCAAAGGTGTATCCTTGACGAAGTCGCCGTCCGGGATTCCGAGTAAGCTGTTGCAACCACCATTGAACGGATGTATTAAGCCAAGCCAGTGACCAACCTCATGAACCAGTGTCAAGCCTGTGAATTCCGCACGAGCACCTCCCATGGAAGCATCCCAAATCCTGACACCATCCACAACGACAAAATCCTCGATGGGGGAAGCGTCATCCCAAAGAAAATGATGCAAATCGTAGGGCATAGTAGCAACGCCAAGTACTGTGCTTGCATCTTCCAATGCTTGGAAGCCGCGATGAATATAAACGTTGAGAGTGCGGTAGTTACCCTTGCGGATGGCTCTAGCCATGTCTTGGTTGTTTTTCCAATGACTGACAGGGACATAGTCTTCACGGAACTGCTCGTAACTGTCGTCGATAATTGACCAGCTCCCGTTTGTGTGGTGTAGGATTTCTTTCAAGTCGAAGCTGATTCTGTGCGGCGCGTAGGCTTTCTGGAGCGTATTGAATTGCATGCGAATCGTCTCATCCTACTCTACTCAGCGTTCTGTATCATATTGATTACCTATGTCGCGATTTCTCACCGCAATTTTGTCGCTCTCATTCTCTCCTAGATCGTGAAAGTACAGAGGGACTTTTATTTCAGCCTTCTCAGATTTACCATCGATTTCGAATTTGGCGAGACTCTGAGTCATGTGCGACATCCTTTGGATCGAACTTGGTTTGAAAAGACTCATGTGGCACCTGGTGAAGTGGCTGGATTTGTTGTCGACATCGACGGGGGGAACCTTGACGTCATCCGGCGTAGTTACCCACCAGTTGCCACTGCCGACAACGCATGCGATCACCAGATTGGAGACCATTAGTTTTCTGAAAGCCATTTTCAATCAGAAATGATAAGGTTGAGTTGGTTGGCTCGGGTTTTGCATCATTGGCGATCAGGAGATGAGGTATGTTCCGAGTGGGCACACAAATCAGGTCGTAAAGCCCTGTTTTGTAAGGACGAAGAAACGCGGAACAAATGAAAGCTGTCATGGCTAACACTGGTCCTCAAAATGAAGAGTTTTTGAATTAGAGTTTATGCAGAGAGCGACGCGTTGTTTAACGATCGATGACCTTGATGGTAGGCGGAGATCGAGAGTTCTGACGAAATGTTGTGGTTGGGTTTTGGTGGTTGATGCCGGGTTTCCGCTCGCCTGTTGGTACATACTACGCGCATCCTTTTCGAAATTTCTCCTCTCTACGTAGCTGAAGCTTATTATTGGATCTCCCGTTCTGCTAGAAAGACGTTGGAACGAGTGGATCAAAAGATTGGGAACCCGCAGCTACTTCGTTGGTGTCACAGACGTCCACAAGTTTCTGCCTCTGAGGCCAATCGAACTGGAGACCATTGTGGCGCATGTTAGAAGTGTTCTCATTGCTTGTCTATCAGGTATTGCTTCGCCACAGGGCTGAAGTACTGCTGCCTTCACAGCCAGGTCCTTCACAGCCGGGTCTGCCTTGAAGGATTTATCTTTGCACCCCCCACTGGCCAAAGACTTGCCGTTGCTGAAACAGCTTATGCTGCTGCTCCGAGCAGTCCTGCGTGTAACCCAGCCAATGAAAGCTCAAGGATCCTGCTTGTAATCTTAGAAACGCATTCCCCTCCCCGAGTACGACCATTCTTTTTTCAAGTCCTTGGGAAGCACCATAATGGCAGAGAAAGCCACGGTACCGGAGCACACTTGAGTAAATCAGACACCAGGCGATATAGTTGGTCTTTGGAGCCCTCATTTATGCTCAGAGAAGTCATTGGAATGGCGAGTACTTGAGGCGCGTCAAGTTGATGATACGCAGTCTGAATGAGGTGCAATCCACCAGGCTGCGGGATGCCACCATCTCAAATCATGTGTGCAACAAAGCCACAATCTCACTTGCATGGAGGCGAGCCATTCAGAATCAGGTTCCTATCAGCTGCCAAGAAACAAAATTAGATGCCGTCCCAACCGCCCCTTGGTGGTAAGGTCGCGACGGCACAGCAAGCAAGCCTGTGGCACGCTGTGCCTCCCCCTCCTGGGAGTTCGTCAAAACAACGCGGCTCCCTCCCTTGGGCGACACCACACCCCCTAAAATTGACATCGACCGGTTACAATCTTCTCGACTTTCGCGCGTTTGGCGTCGCCATGGCATCATCTTTCGTCTTGCGACTGGCCATATTGTGCCTTTCAGCGATCTTCCTGACGCTCACTAGCGCGCAGAGCTTTTCCGACCCTCCGACACGACAGTCCTTCCTTCGACGCGCGACGGCCAGAGGTTGTGGTCCCTGAGAACTCCGAGAGCTCGAGGCTGATTGTTTGCAGCGGCTATTGTTGGTGATTATGTCTACATCGACGGCGGCGAGATTGCTCAACTCGATGACAATGGGGACCGTTCCACATTCAGGCCATCAAACGGAGGTGAGATCGTTGAGAGATTCGGACAAGTCATTTGAGACGCTTCTGGCTGACGCATGATTCGCACAGCTAATTCGACTTTGTCGATCGATATGTCCAAGTCTTGGTCAAGCGAGAGCGTTAAGATTCGCCGAATAGCCAAGGATGCTCCTGTCATGGTAGGGCAGGCCCTCTGGAACCACGAAGATTCATTGTACATCTGGGGTGGGCATGTGCCGTATGCCAATAGGAGTGCTGGGGTCATTCCCGGGGACCCAGAGAGTTGGAAGTTCACGACGGACGGACAAGGGGGCGGCTCGTGGTCGAAAGAGATACCAAACAATCCCACTCAGTTCAGCAATGAACTGATTCGGTCCGAGGATGGCGCTTTTGTAAGCACACCCTCGGCAGGCTTTTGGATCGGCGGTCTGGCAACTCCCGGAAGTCATGATACGCCATACAGACAGCCGCTACCTGGGATGGTATCCCTCAACTTCACGACAAAGTCATGGAAAAACGAGACGACACCCGGCTTCGCACCACCCAACGGAACCATTTTAAAAGGAAACGCCCATTACGTCCCTAAATTTGGTCCCAACGGCATCGTCATGATCTTTGGCGGAAGCAAGTTGCCCTTGGAACCCGTTGGAGAGCGGACGGGTTACTTGGACTTTCAAAACTTGACGTTCTTCGATCCCATCACGAAAGAGTGGTACTGGCAGATGACAACCGGCGACGCGCCCACCAGCCGGGAGGACTTTTGCACCGTCGGCGTCGAGGGAAAGAACGGCACCTATGAGATTTTCGTGTTCGGGGGTATCGGCGAGAAGGAAGAAGCCCTTGACGACGTCTTCATTCTGACACTGCCGGGTTTCACTTGGACCACGGTGCCGTATGAGCCACAGAATGGGCGAAACCTACACGCTTGTGTCCTAGCTGGTCGCCGTCAGATGCTTGTTGTCGGTGGAATTGAGGCCCGGTTTTGGAAACCGTTGGAACCTGATCCATGGCCCCAAGGGCTCGGCATCTTCGACCTAACAGAATTGGTCTGGAGAACGAATTACGACGCGGGAGCCAGTGATTACGAGACTCCTCAGAGGGTCAAAGAATGGTACGAGAGAAAGTGAGTGACAGATCATGCCAACAGCGTCTGGAGGAGATGAAAAGGCTGACAGACATAGTGGGAACAACTCGGTCGAGTGGTCATCTTTGCAGGTCCAAGCCCTTTTCGGCGGAAATAAAAAGTCGAATGACGACGATGAGAAGTCAACACCCATTGGTGCCATTGTCGGTGGCGTCGTCGGAGGTGTTGCGGCCATTGCGATAGTGGCAGCCGTTATTTGGTATCTTCGCCGTCGAAAACGCGTGAGAAGTCATCCACCCGCAAACGGCCATCTGGATCATGACATGGAGGTAACGGACCCAAAGACCACCCCATATCACGCCCCGTCTAACCCGAGCGAGCTTCACGCACCATTCCTACCGGCAGAACTTCACGGGAAACGAGTGCAGCAACCAAGTGAGCTCGCCGGGTGAGCTTTGTACATCCACTTTCAGGCCATGCCCGGCGAGCATGAGGAAAAAGTACAGACTATTGTAATACTAGAAATGAGTTGAACAATGTTCATTTTAATTTAAAGACGCGGTCAAATCGTCCTTCATTTGAAGGCATATGAGACGCCCTTCCAACCTCACGTGATTGTTTACTGAGCCTTTTGAGCTGGGATATTCAGGGTGGCAAAGTTCCACGTCTTTCCACCGTCCGGGGATGACATAGCTCCTCCGGTAGCACCGTGAGCCCAGCTTCCGCTGTGGCCGAAGGTCTGATCGGCCTGGCTGAGTACAACAGACACATCCTTCCAGCCTGTTGGCCTGTCAGTCGTCGCTCTTGGATGCTGCCGTGGCGGGTGGTATGCCTGGCAACTTACTATGTGCTGGGTGGCTGGCGCAGTTGCCAGACGCGCATTCGATAGAGATGTAAAAGATGTTCCCGCGCTGTCCCTTGCCTTTGAAGACGCCATTAGATCTTGATTCAAGCAGTTGTCAGTTTTGCTTTTTAGGAGACGTACTGGTCGAGACGGAAGATGCGAGTTTGCCGTCAACGTAGACATTTTGGTCCCACAGATTGGTCGCTGCATTCAACTTGTCTGCCAGATTCTTTTAGTCGCGACAGAAGAAAATCGAGAGTGTCATGACTTACAGTGTGTCTTGATCGTAGAGCCGGGAGAGGCAGTTACGGGTTCCCCCACGGTAGGATTTGAGCCTGCATAACAAACGAGTCAGTGCCTGTCAACGAACACTTGGGCAACAGCACCCAGGTGAGAAGACGCACCCACGAGGGTGTATGCAAAGTTGCACCAACTCTTTCCCCCGTCGTTGCAATACGATCTAGCAGATGGCGTTAGTTGTTTGTTCTTATGATCCCAATGCTAGGTTCTTAGTTTGCCTCATACCCACTGGGAGAGTTAGAAGTAACACCCTGGAGGAACGATGCCTGATTTTCCATCATGATGGCACTCCAGATGGCGACATCTCCAGATACGGCGCTAGGCAGCTTGGGAAGCACAAGCGTGGCGCTGGCTTCTTGGATGTATGCCGCGCCATTGGTGAACAGGGACACGATGTCGGAGTTCGCTTGTGTCTGGCTGACAAGTGCTGCGAGAACGCCGATGAAAGCTGCGTGGAAACCCCTCATGATTCCGGGCTGGAGTGTGAGCAGATCTGCTGCCGAATTCTGTAGGATGAAGTCGGAGCACTGATCGATGTGCACGATGAAGACGCCAGGGAGGTAACCTTATACAATGACACATGCTACCAGAACTTGCATTGGAGATGATAAGGGGCAGCAGTATGCTTGTATCTCTTCTATTGAGCGGACGATGGAGATATATTCGAAACTGTTAGTGCGATCAAGGAAGCAGCAGTCATCCTCGCCCGGATCCTGTGGCTCCGCAATGCAACTCTCAAAAGGTCCTGGGCCTGTAATGTTTCCGTCTGATGATAGCACAGTTCGGACGAATGAATTGTCTTCAGGAGTTTGGTCTTCGCGTGATTCTCAGGTATATTAAAGGGCAGAAAATCTGGCGCAATATCCGCTTTTTATGCGACGAAGGTTTCTTCTGTTCACTGATCCATGTACGCGCACTTGCTTTTTGAGACACAAAAGGGAAACTTGCCCCAAGCGAGCGTCGCCTCGTTCCGTCTTTGCCCACGGCCGATTAACGCTGATTAACAGTCCTCTGGTCATCCTCCTCACGCCACTTGTCATTACCAACAGCATAGGTCAGACCAGCGGTCCTACATCGCCGTAAATTGCTACTTGACAGAGCCAACAGAACTTCGGCAGACATTCAAAGTCAACCTAGAGGTTACAGGGAAACTGCCTTGGCCAATTTTGCACGGGCAGTATTCTTCCGTCGTTCCAAAGGTAACTGGACTCAATTGGCTTGCTCTGCGACATGGAACGCTATTAGCATCATGTTGCCCCAAGAATGCACGGTTTCCTCTAATTCAGAGAAACATTGATCCAATCGCGCAAATGATGAATTGATATTTTGTATTAGAACCCTTGGTGGAGGTATTGAATTAACTCAATGAAAGCTGTATGGCTTTTGCCATTGTCCTGTCGCGTAGACATAAAGAGAGTAAAGGGAATAAAACCAATGGCGAGGTGCCATACCATGCATCCAGGTATCCTTACCAGGCTTAATACACCACCTGGTTGGACGTCATCTCCATGGCAGACGGGTGGCTCCAGCAACCCCATCTCTCCCTCGCTTGAGCGATCGAGTACCTCTTCTGCATAAGGGGTCTTTCTGGCTCATCTTTCACCCTGAGGTCCCACTCCATTGACCAAGTCACCGGCAAGTTCACCTCCCTCTTCTCATCTGCTGGACTGATCGGCGCCCACTGCTCAACAGGCAGTGTGTTCAACTTGCCGTACCCTTTCAATCGTCCATACGACTCCGCGGTGTTCCTCACGATGTCACCACGAGAAGCCCACCCACACCTCCGCATACCGTCAAGGTGCGCGTCCGCCGCGGCACGCAGGTGCTCGCTCTTGTCCGCACCACGAGTGGCGAGGAGGTGCTCTTCCAGGTCGCACACAATCTCCTGATGCACGCGTGCAGCGTCCCGAAGACGATTGCCGCGACGGAGGAGGTGGCAAAGACGGTTGGCGATTTCAAGGCATTCAGGGTCCAGACCACCGAGGGACCGACGGACATTGTAGTACAGCCTATCGCAGAGAGCGATGGCTTGGTCGAGGTGCTGGGCAGAGAGATGGGCGTTGACGAGCAGGTTGCCGATTTTGACCACGGTTTTGGACGACCAGGTGCGCTGGACTTCTCTGGAACGCCAGAGGGATGTGAGAAGGTTCTGTTAGAATGCGGGTCAGCGAATCTCTCACGTCAAAGCTTTCCTGGTTTTACTTACCTCGAGTTCGATGTAGTTCTTCTGCTCGCCGAGAAGGTAGACCAGGCTTGAAAGGTCCTGGAAGCGCAAGCTAACAAAATCAATATTGCTCTCTCTCAGAGCGGACAGCACGAGCTGTAGAATGTTTCTGCTGGTAGCCAACGAAGACTCCTTGAAGTTCGCGTCGGCTGACCTCCAGTTGTCTGCGCCAATACCAGCGAGGAGCTCCGCCAAGCGATAACCCCACGCGTTGTTGCGGCGGCTGTGGTAGAACCGTTGGGAGTTGGCAAAGTTGAAGGCAACCTTCGCGACCTCGTGGGCCCTAGACACGTCCTTCTCATTGACCATGATTCTTCTGACAGTTGTGTACGCAGCCTTGCAGGTGACCAGACCGAAGTCGATGCTGTCCCTCTCGGCCGCGATGCCGTCGCCAATCTCACGGAGCAGGCCGACGTAGAAGTCGAAGACGGCCTTGTTGTCTCCGGCATTGTTTCCGAGGTGCTTGGAGTATCTCGAGAGGAACAAAGAGAAGAGCTTCTTGTCGAGGACAGCCACGAAGCCGCTACGGCCGCGGGACTCCCATACAAAGCGGAGGCGTGCGGCGTGCTCGATAACAACCTCGATGTTGCTCGAGTCGGAGGAGTTGGACATGATGGCCATGTACTGTTCGTAGAGAATCGTCTCCAGAAGCACATCGGCCATGATCTCAGAGAAGCTGTAGACGACCTTGGAGTCGACGTTCAAGGCCTGCTCGAACGAGATCAGGAATACCAGCGACACCTTGCTGACCTTGCGCGAGACCTTGATACTGATGTCCTTCTCGCCTCCCTCGAATCCGGGGAAGAGGAGGACGTACCGCAGCTGACGGAGAAGGTCGTGGCCGTGGCGGACCATTCCGGAGGCGATGTAGATGTTGGCCAGAGTAGTCGCCGCTGTGTGGAGTGTCATGGAGACGGTGACAGTTGTGATGATCTCCATAACGGACGCCTGCAGCATCTGGACAATGGTTGTATGTGCCTCCTTGGTTCCGAGCTTCTTGTACAAGAGAGTAATCTCCCGCAGCTTAGCCAGAGTGGTCTCGTGCCACCAGCCATACTCAACACGGAGCTGGTCGTAGATCTCGACGCTGACCGCGATAGCACGTTCGACAGTGGTGGTTGTTGATACCTTGCCCGTTGTGACAACAGTCACGTAAAGCTTGGAAAGACGCTTCTTCATCGTTCTAACGGTCGTTTCGCTGACCACAGTCGTGGTCTTGGTCCTCGTAATGACCTCCTCGTAGATTCTGACAGACTCCTGGTAGTGCTCCTCGGAACCCTCGCATACCTCTGCAAGCGCGATCATGGCCTTGATCACGATGCCGGCAGAAGCGCCAAATCTCTTGGTAACGGTCTCACGGTACTCGATTGTGAGCTTGTAACGGACGGAGAACTCGACCTTGGCGTGGTATTCCAAGACGTAGCGGTAACGCTCGTAAATGCGCTCGACCATCTCCTCGGTAAAGCTGATCTCATGACCGTGGTGGACAAAGGTGGTCCACAAGACGGTGCAGATCTTTTGCAGCTCAGCCCAGCGCTTCTCAGCGTGGTAGTGGTTGAGGACGATGACGGCAGCGTCAAGTCCTTTGGCGTGACAGCAGCCGTCATGGCTGTAGATGGACACAATCTCGTTGTAGCAGTCGTAGGCCTCCTTTCGACCCAGCTTAAGGTAGACTGCTGCAAGCTTGTAGAGGGTCTGGACGGTCAACTGGTGGTCGCGCTTGAGGTTCTTGCGATAGTGCTGCAGGAGCTTGGTGTAAATGTCGATCACCTTCTCGTGACGGTGGTACTCCTCATAGAAATCGACCAAAGTCACGGCGGCCTCGAGGACGCAGGAGTCCTCGACGCGAAGGGACCCGAAGCAGGCGTTGAAGATACGGAGGTAAATCTCCTCTGCCTTGTCGAACTGTCCCTGCTTGTGGTAGCAGCGGGCAAGCCTCTTTGCGACCGAGATTCGCTCCGAGGTAAACTCGCCCTCGATAGTGAGCTTTGCATCAGCAGTTAGGACACCCTTCCAGGTGACCTCTAAGGACTTGCGGATGACAACCTCAGCTTCGGCCCAGTTCTCCTGTTTGAGGTACAGGTTGACCAGGGCCAAGCAGGAGCTGAAGAAGTTCCTGTTGACCTTTCCGCCCTTGCAGCGGTTGTACGTAGTCTCCCAGACCTCCTTGGTGACAGTCTCGACGACAGTCGTTGTCGTCTTGGTCTCAACTGTGGTCTCGGTAATCTCTTCCACGACCTCGGTGATGATCGTGGCGGTGGAGAGCGCCTCCTTGTGCTCGATCGTCTTCCTCTCCTTGAACCAGCCCCAGACTCTGTTGAGGATCGACATGGACACACTGATGATGCCGAAGGACTTGGCGAGGACAGCGAGTTCCTTGAACCGGATGGCCATGGCCTCAGACTCGAACTTGTGGTGCTCGTACTCGGCCCACAGGCAGACCATGATGTTGCAAGCCTCCTCGGAGCGGTTGATGCGCTTGAGGAACTGAACGTACTCGACGGCAATGTTAAGCTTCTCTATGTGGAGCTCCGCGGTGGCTTTGAGGCGGGTTGCCTCGAGAACCGACCGCCAGAGGCTGACGTAGAGACGCTCAGCCATGAGGTACTGCTTGCGACCCTCGTAGTTCCGAGCAAGGCGCATGATGATGTTGATGCGGCGGACATCAGTGTAGGGCATCTCGGCCGCTGTCTCCCAGATGAGATCGGCGTTGGAGATGATGCCCCCCTGCTTGCCCGACTTGGGTTGGATGATAATAGCCATGCCGGAGATCTCCTCGGCGATTTGGTTCTCCTTCTTGGAGCCCTTACCGAAGCGGATCGTGACGATTGCGTGGAGCTCTTTGTAGACCTCCATTGCACGCTCCTCCTCCTTGATCTCGACGTAGAGCTTGGCCAGCATCTCATGCCACTTGATGACGGCATCGCTATGTCTGCCGTTCTTGCCTCTGCAAATTTCAATCATGAACTTGATCATCTCCTCGCGATAAGTGACTGTAGTAGTCCGCTTGGTGAATGTAATCTTTTCGGTGCAGGTGAGGAAGAGGTTCGTGCAGGAGACAACAAGAGGACTGAACTTGTAGAGAACGACCTGGCCAACACAAGAAGCCTTGTAGAAGAACTCAGCAGCGCCAGTAACGTCGGTGTTTTGTCGATGCAGAGATCCGAGAATGATGAGATTCTGGAGGTAAGAGCGGTGCTTCTCGCCAAGGCAGCTGGATCGGATGTGAAGGCTCAAGTCGTGCATCTCAATGGTTTCCTTAAGACTGTACTGGGTATGCCACTGAGACCACTCGAACAAGGCGAAGAATGTGGTATCGGGGAAGAATTCCTTGAACTCATTGGTCAGAGTGAGTTTGTTGTTCTGGCCGCAAAGTGAAGACGAGCGGAAGTGCGAGATCCAGTGGCGCATCATGTACCGAACAATGTGGTGGGACTGCAGACAGTCCCGGACAAGTTCCTCGGGCAGCATCTCGAGAGACGGCTCGCAGGAGTAAGTAAACTTGGTCTTGGCGAACAGCATCAAGGCCAAAGTAAGGTGCCGATGAGCGTCCTCAAAACTCATTAGAGTGTTTCCACAAAGGTTGTGGACGTACTTCCTCACGGCGGAGTGCTTGAACCGCAGGGTCCCGCGGTGAACGACCACGAGACCTTGACTGCTGTTGATGGGAGCCCAGATATCGGCACCGGGAGAGACGGTGCGCTTTGACAGGGAAACGCCCATGAGGTCCGTCATCTCGCCGGAAGTGAGAGGGCGCTGAGCGGCGATCATGAAGATGAAGAGGTTGTAGGTCTTGCTCTCGCCGTACTCCTCTTTGATGTTGACCTTCTTCATGAGCTCCCCGATGACAGCCTTGACATCCGACTTGCAGTGGGAAATGGTATCCTTGAAGGCATTGAAGCTGAAGCCAGTAGAGAGGAGGTTGACGGAAAGATAGGCAAACAGGAAAGAGCCCTTGGCTTGGTCTGCCAGCTGGTTCACAAGGTTGCGCTTAGCCTGGTCATTCTCGGCAGCGAATGTGGCGTTGCGCCTGAGCTTGCTGGCGAGGAAGAGCTCGATGTCGTCGCGGACGTGGTCGGGTGTGATGACGAGGTGCTTGGAGCCGCTGCCACCCAGGTGGGAAATGGGACGAGAGAAGGTCACGGCCTGGATGTGGCGGTGCTTCTTGATGGCGGTGTGCAGACGCTTGTGTAGGTCGCTAGCCTTGTGGGTGCCACCGGTGATCTCATCGAGACCGTCAATGATCATGACGAGGTTGACCTTCTTGTTGTTGATGGCGGCAAGACTCAGGTCGAGGGACTCCCAAAGGTCGGCCTCAAGCTTATCGCGGTTTTCATTGGGTGAGATGCGGTCGAAGATGCCGGCCAATCTCTCGAACAAGGAGGCATCGCCGACGTTGGTTTCAAGGAGTTGGCAGAGAAAGCTCTTGATAAGGGCGATGGTTGTGGCTTCCTCCGGAATATCACTCGCTAAGGTAGAGGGCTTGGTCAGTCTCGAGTGTTCCAGCCTGAGTCGTATGTGATACTCACAAAAGGTATATGAAATAGTTTCAAACTGGGTTCGGTTGATGGGGCGCTCGAGCTTTTCCCTCACCCAGGCGGCGAGCATACTCTTACCGCACCCCTCGTTACCCGTAACAGTGAAGATGTCGTTGTCGCTGCCCAGGAATTCTTCAAGGGTTTGCTCAATCCACTCGCAAGTGCCGTCAACCCGCAGCTTACGGTCGGCCACACGGCCGTAGACAAACGACTTGACAGACTCCTTGGACGGCAGCAAGTGCTGACGAAGAGTGGCAACATCAGTCTGGTGTCTCTTGTTGCGGAGCTTGTGCGCCCACATTCGGTTGAAGAGGTCCTCCTTCTGAGACCAAATCTCAGAGATCTGGACACCAAACTCGGCGTCGAAGTCAATCGTCACCGAGCCGCTGAAAATACGGTTGATGCGCTGTCTGTAAAACAGAGCGACATCGCCAACGAGGTGGACCAGGCTGGCAAAGAGACGGCTGAGGTCGTATTTGATGGAATCGTTCGCGGAGAACATGTCATGAAGCCTGATGGTATGAGCCAAAAGGAGACCGAGCTCGTAAAAGGCGTTGAAGGTCGACTCGAGAGCCTCGGCTTGGTCATGGCCAAGCTGTCATAGGTCAGCCAACGTTATTTATCACGACAGCGCATAGATGACATACCTCAAGAAGAAGATAACAACTGGCCATCGCGGTATCGCGAATGTCTGCCCACTCAGGGATGATATGCCTGAGATGGCTAGCAAATTCATCCAGCTGAAGGCCGAAAAACTCGGCCTCCCTCAAAACGTTATCCCACTGGCTGCCCCTGGAGGGCATGTGGATGAGACGCTCGTCGGCAATGTACGCCAGGTACGCCTCGAGGTCGACGTTCTCAAAGTGAGCCTCCGTGACGTCCTCGAGCTCGCGGATGATTTTGACCCTGGTGGCCCGGGCCGTCTCGGAGACGTGGACCACCCGCCGCGAGGCCTGCGCCGTGGATGTGTTGGTCATGGTCAGGGCCTCGCTGCTGGAGACGGACGCCGAGTCGCTGTTGCCGGCGTCGTTGGCGGCGCCCCGCGACTCCTCCTTGATGGAGTGCTTGCTCAGCGACGCGAAGCTGTTGGAGTTGGCGACGGCGGCCATCTTGGAATCTGGGGTTGGGACGACGTCGTCGATGGATCTGTTGGTGTCTGAGCTGTATGACTGGAGCGAAGAGGAAGTCGATTCACGCTTCCGCCGGCCTACTCGCGATGCCGTCAGCTGGTTGTTGAAGAAGATGAAAAGAGGCGAGGGTGAAGTTTGGTCACGTACTCAACGGGTTTCTGCGGAATCCAAGCATTGTTAGAGCTTGACTGCTGATTTCCTCCTCTGCTACAGCGTAGGGACATTGGCTGCTTTTAAGGGGTAAAATTCAACATAGCAGAGCTGCCCAAGTCTCGGGACCTCGGGTGGTATCTGGAGGTATCTGAGGCATGAACTGACAGAAACCCGACCAACATGACGTGTAACTGATCGTGATCACCCATGTGTGTTTGAGACACCGAACAGAGCTCCCCCTCAGCTCGGCCCCAACGTACTGAGACGCCGTCCGTTTGCGCAGTTCGTCGACATTCGCTCGCGTCCAAGAATGACTTTGCGAGCATGGGGAAGCTCTCCAGGGCTTGTCGGAGCTCTCCCGTCTGGCCAATGCGAGGGTGTGCTGGGCAAAATCCCAGGAGCAAGAGGGTCTCACGGGATGTTGAGCTCCGCGCTTGGAGAAGGAATGGAGCGTGTGATAATCAGAGTCATGTCTCGCCCACATTTGACTATCACAGCCCTCCAAACCCTCGCTAGCCGCAGGTGAACTTTCAAAATGCAGCTTCATGAGGAGCTCCTGTTGGTTATCTCAAGCTGTCTCAGCATCGGCATACGGGAAGCGCACGATGGTTGGCTGCTGGACAGACGACATCGTTGGGACGGCTTAAAACTTCCCCGCAAGTGGCAACGAAAGCGGTTGATGTTGATGGGACCGTTCGGAACCATCGACGGTATCGTACGTGCAGACCGAACGGCCCGCGCCGGGAGCAGGGAGAGTTTCCCTTTCCCCGCTTCTCCAAGGGAAGCCACCGAGATTTGGTCGCGGCAGATCCTGTGGAGTAGGTGGGATATCAGGGAGATTGGCTTCCAAAATTGACAGACATTGCCAAACCAGAGCTGGATGTATCATTCAGCGCGTTGCTCTAAGGGGAAAATGTGGCGCACACGGGACCGGCTGAACCGGACTACCCGCTTCGGCGCTAACTTAACTCTGCTCCGGTAGACGCCGACTCAGTACCGAGGTGAAGCCCGTCGATACGAGTGGACGGTCGACTCAAGCTCCCGCAGGGAATGACGATAGCTTTACCTTGGCAACCATTTGGGCCAGTGGCTTTGTCTGTACTGCCAGTATATCGGCGGCAGAGACAAATTTCGAACCCTGTCTCAACGACGGTACTGGGATTGCCAAATGTCTGCAAATCCAGAGACACCGCATCGCTATATGAGATTCACATATTGCAACATGGAAAATGCGGGACAGACATTATCGGCCACCAGTTTCATTCTTGCGCAAACTTGGCAAATCAAGACTGGTATGATACATGCAAATAACGTCGTGCGAAAACCGCTTCGGAGCATGAGACAGAAGCCACACAAAAGCTAAACGGACCTTTTCGTGTCACA
The DNA here is from genome assembly GCA_025962755.1 of Colletotrichum tropicicola. NCBI lineage: Eukaryota > Fungi > Ascomycota > Sordariomycetes > Glomerellales > Glomerellaceae > Colletotrichum > Colletotrichum tropicicola. The sequence continues at coordinate 282,568 of JAOWMA010000004.1, forward strand.
TGTTCGTTGTCATACCATTCATTCCACATCCATACGAGGTGTCTCTCTTTCAGCCACCAAGTGTGGGATTTAAATGCTTCGGCCCACGTCGCGGCCAACCTCCTCCTGGAAGCCCATGCCGTTGCGAATACGGCTTTCAACGTCGACGACCCGCTTCGGAAGCATGAAGCCCAACCCGAAGAAGACGAAGAATGCCCACTTCCAGCGGAAGGGGTTGAAGGTGACGCTGAAGGCAAACCACCAGAGAAGCTCAAGGTAGGTGAAGAAGTCAAAGGCGCCGGTGGGGGAGAAATACTTGAGGAGCTTCGTCATCTCAATCCACGACTTCATCCAGAAAGGATGAGGCCTTGTCAGAGGGTCAATGAGGAACATGAGCAGAATTCTCGTGTAGATGCCAATGTGCCAGTTGCCGACAGTTCCAATAGCGGCGACGTAGGTGCTGTCCTTTGTTAGCCACGGTTTTGACAGATTTGAGATTGGCAGTCTTACCAGTTGATCGCAGAGATGGAGGGATGGTTCGGCGGGAAAGTCTGGATGTACCAGTTGGGCGGACTGTACGGCTCGGTGAAGCAGTCATCGGGCAAAAAGTCGAGAGAGGGCCGCTTGTAGCCAGTTGCCATGACGATGATGTCGGCGGGGACAACTTCTCTCCTGCCAGGGCCGCCCTTGGGCACGCCTTGTGCGCGTCGATTGACAATTACGCTGTCGGCAGTGAAGCCCTCGATGTCGCACCGAACCCATTCGGCCTTGCCAGAGCGAATGGTTTCCATGACGTGGCTGTTGACCATGGGCGTGTCCATGTAAATACCCTTGCTGTAAGGCGCAATCTCTTGCAAGTCACGGTAGAAGAGTTTCCGAAGCAGCATCTCCGGGATCCAGGAAAATCGAGTCTCTTGGCCAAGGATATTCATGGCCAGCAGCATGTTGATGATGGGGTTACGGGGAATGATCCACTTGTCACTGCGGGACAGAATCGAGGTCTTCGCAGCTTCCTCGTCGACAGCGAATTCGAGGGCCTCGACGGCACTGGCACCGCCGCCGATGACGACCATCTTCTTGCCCTTGGCATTCTTTCTGCGGCATCGTTAGCTCGGCCTAAGTTTCGACATTCGAAGTTCTCTTACCCTGTGAGTTGGCTGGAGTGGTAGACATGGCCCTTGAAGTTCTCCATGCCAGGAATCTGGGGCATCTTGGGCTCGCCACAGGTACCGACAGCAGCGATGACGCCCTCGAAGTGACCATTGGCGGTGTTGTTGATTACCCAGCGCCCCTTCTCGTCTTGGTAGACTTTCTCAACGGGGGTGTTGAACTTGGTTCGGGTTTCGAGTCCATACTTCTCCCACAGTTGTTTGACCTGGCTGAGGATCTGTTGCCTGTCAGGGTAGCCGCGCTCCCACTTGACCGAGGGGTGGAAGCGGAACATCATTGAATGGATTTGGAGACTCGACGAGTTGTTCACTTTCTGCACTGACGGTCAGCGAAGTCCACCGGGGGTTGGGGGTCCTCAATGGGGCCTTACACTCCAAATGCCACCCAGATTCTCGCGGCCTCCAGCCTCGAATATGACGACATCGAAGCCATGGCCGATGCAATGAGCAGCAGAAGTAACACCTGTGATACCAGCTCCAATGACGGCAACCTTGGGACGGCTCAGACGCGTGCTCGGCTCGGGAGGAGTGGGCGAGAACAGCTTATCGGCGAACCATTGGAACACCTGGAAAATGAAGAGGAAGGGGTGGAAGAGAGGATTCTCGACGCGAGATTCGGACGGCATCGTGGCGATTGAGCCACAAGCCTGGGCGAGTGCTGCTGGGTGGTGGTGGTGGAAGGATAAAGGCACAGACAGCAATCAAAGTGCTTGTCTGGATGTGAAGGGAAGGAGACACGACACAACTGACTGGTGAATCAAGGGGGTGCGAAACCCTATAAAAACCACCTCACGAGAAATAAGGGTCAATGGATGGGGAAATGACAGTCACAGCAGCCTAGGGAGCTCTGGGAGCTCTGGGCAGCTCACTGGCATGTGAGCTCACGTCTACGTCGAGGCAAGTTCCGCTTGCTCCCCCGCGGCTGACAAGCTGAGACGGCCGGCGAACAGGCCCACTGATTATGAGCGATTGACGTCACCAGGAACGCTAGGGGAGTCCATTGAAACGCGGCGTTGGAGCATGTGAAGACCGGGGCGTTTGGGCGTGGCCAGTCCACTGATTATCGCAGTCTCTGTTGGGGCAGGGGCCGCTGCACGATCCAGACGCCCCAAAATCACAGCAAAAGCAGTAAGTGACCTTGGGTGTCTTGCCTTACTTGAGGGCTGTCAACATGTCATCCACCCAGGAACAGCCCGAAATCAAGGCCGAACGGCTGGCCGGAGCAGGGCCTCGTGCATTGGAGTCCGAGGCGCAAGACTCCGGACGGCTAGGTAGGATGGCTCATCCCCCTGGATTCGCAGCACTCGGCCACTTGGTTGGGCAGCCTAGGCCCGGATTGGATCGTGTGAATATTCACGCGTTTTGACCACTGCCCGATCGGCTTCGCTTCCGCCCTGGCGCGCAGCCCCCAACCCTGATCAGCGCCAACAGTTGAGATGGCTCACGCAAGGTGCCTCACTTCACGTTACACCACACACACTCTCACACGCTGCACACTGACGCACCCGCGATGGCATCTTTAGAGTTGAGCGAGCCGAAATATGGCCACTCCTAGGACCTCGGCAAAACTTTTCCTTTTCCCTTTCCGTTCCCTTACTGGTACCTGCTCCGCGAGCTTTGTGGGGTATCTCCGTCCGTCTATCGCTTGCCTCTGTCGCGTCTGCCAGACTCCAACACCTTGACACGCTTCTGGAACCGTTCGCCCATCTCGGCCCTCTGCCCGCTGCCCCTCGGCCCGTCGGTGGTCTCCCTGCCGCGCTTCCGGCTCTTGTCGAGAATGTCGCGAGTGCCGCCGCCGCTCTTGCGCGCAGTAAGTCTGTTGATGCGGTCCACGCCCTCGCCCAGGTCCCTCCACTCCTCTCCTCCGAATTGCATGCGCCCGCTGCGGCCCGTCTTCGCCGCCTCCTTGGCCTTGTCCTTCTTGCTCTGCGTGGGAAGACGGACGAAGTTGGTCTCTTCGTACTCCCGGCGCTCGTCTTCGTCCTTGCGCTCCGCCGCCGTCTTCATCCTGCGACCGCCAGAGACAATGGTTGTGCCGATACTTGGCTCCGCCAGCGGGGCGGTGGACATCTCGGTCTCGATGAACTCGTCCATGACCGCAGACTTGTGTGGGCGGCGGTCGCTCTTCTCGCGGCGCTCCGAAGGCATGACGGTGGGTGCGATTCTCGGCGGTCGATACACCCCGTCCTTCTGGGCCGTTGCGACGGCTGCAGAGGCGGCGGCGGGCCGGACAAAGGCGTCGGGTCTGGCTTGCATGTTGGCGGCCTTGAATTCGTCCTCTCCGTCTGATTCCTCGTCACTGCCGGAGTCCTCGTCCGAGGCAGAGCTGTCGGAATCGTCGTCGTTCTTGCCGCCCTTCGAGGCCTTGACTGCTTGTGCGTGTCTCTCGGCATCGTCGGCGGCGCGCAGAATTTTCTCAATCTGGTATCGTAGCTTGTCCTCGATGGGTCTGACGCCCTTCTCCAGGTACAGTCTCAGCTCGACGAGTTTCCTGACCACTGCGTCGGTAGTATCCGTAGTGTTGCCATCGTCGCTGGACTGCTTCTTCGCGTTGCGCAGCTTCAGCAAAATCAGGAAGACGAGGTTTTGCAGGTAGGACAGGAGCAGCTCGTTCTTGACATCGAGAAGCGAGATTCCATTCTGGGGAGGTGCAATCGAAGACTTGGGTGCGGCGTCGAGTGAAGTCGTCAATGACTGCGTCAAAGAATCCAGCAGAGCTGGTAAAGTGCTTGGTGCGGCCATATGTTGACCTGCGACGGCGGAATTCGAAGTGTGAAGAAGTTTGGTGTCGCAACGGGACAAAGGCGCGGCCTGGAAATTTTTCGTGTCAATCAAAGGTTTAAAAAAAAAAACCGATCTGCAACTGCGGGGACCCGGGCCTGCGGGCATGTGGACCCCGAGAGCCGGGGCCCACCCTCAGTGTTTCCCTTCCCCTGCGCCATGGTGCGGGAGGCCGGGGACATAATGTTCCGACAGGGAGCTCGGACATGGTGACTAAGCCGAATTTGGGACAGTTGTTCGAGGCTGCAGGAGCTCCTGTGAATGAGATACGAAGCTCCTCGTGGCTCTGACACAACAAAAGCAATTGGCCATCTGTCCACCTACGAAGCTTTTTGCTTCAAACACCCACGATCGCGAACCTCTCCGTGTTGTCCCTCAAGCCAAACTGAGCGCATCTCGCCAGGAGCTGAACAAACCCGGACGATCCACCGGCTATAAGCCGCTTCGCGCTACCTTACAGACCAAGGGTACGTAATCGCAATCTATGGAGCTATTCCCATCGGTTTCATGTTTCACACTGCGGTTCTTCTGAACAGCGCAACTCCATCGCCACGTGCTCAAACTAACTCTGGACAATCGACAGAGGCATAACACTTCGCCGCCATGCAATTACGGGACATGGCGCCTTCGTCGGCGCTCGTAGCCTCGCTGCTGGCTATCCCACAGCTGGCTTCTGCCTTCTACCTGCCCGGTGTTGCGCCGACCTCTTACAAGAAGGGCGACATTGTTCCCCTGTATGTCAACAGCATCAAGCCTGTCGCCGCTCCCTCCGACTCGCGACTGCACTCGATCGTTTCCTACGACTACTACCACCCGGGCTTCAAGTTCTGCGAGCCTGAACCAGCCCCCGAATATGTGTCCGAGAGCCTCGGTAGTATTCTTTTCGGAGATCGCATCATGACGTCGCCTTTCGAGCTGCGCATGAAGAACGATGAGGTTTGCAAGCCGCTTTGCATTCAGAAGTATCCTCCGGCTGCCGTGGGCTTCGTAAGGCGTCGCATCGAGCAGGGCTATAGCCTGAACTGGCTTGTGGACGGCCTGCCCGCCGGGCAGGAGATCTACGACGACTTCACGAACACCACCTTCTACAACCCTGGTTTCCTCATGGGCGGCGCCGATGAGAGCGGCAACATCATCTTCAACAACCACTACGACATTAACATCGAGTACCACCCTGTCAACGGCGACCAGTCTCAGCTGCGTGTCGTCGGTGTCGTTGTCGAGCCTAGCTCAAGAGCCTACCCCGGCCTCCTCGACTGCAACAACCAGATGGAGCCCATCATCTTCAACGAGGGAGACACGAACGAAAAGGAAGTCAAGTTCTCGTACTCGGTGTACTGGAAGGAGTCTAAGACGGCTTGGGCCACTCGATGGGACAAGTACTTGCACGTCTTTGATCCCAAGATCCACTGGTTCTGGCTCATTGATACCGCCATTATTGTCATCATCTTGATTCTGACCGTCATGTCCATCCTGGTCAGAGCTTTGAAGAAGGACATTGCCCGGTACAACCGCCTGGATCAGATCAACTTGGACGATCTGTCGGGTACCTCGGCATTGGAGGACGGAGTTCAGGAAGATTCGGGATGGAAGCTGGTCCATGGCGACGTTTTCCGCAACCCGTCACACCCTCTTCTGTTGTCTGTTCTCCTCGGAAACGGTGTGCAGCTTTTCGTCATGACCGGCTTCACCATCTGTTTCGCTCTCCTCGGCTTCTTGTCGCCGTCCAACCGTGGTTCTCTCGGCACGATCATTCTTCTCCTCTACACTATTCTCGGATTCGTTGGCGGCTACGTGTCAGCGAGAACGTACAAGGCAATGCAGGGCGAGAAGTGGAAGATGAATATCGCGTTGACCCCTATCCTGGTCCCCAGCATCGTCTTCGGAGCGTTTTTCTTCCTCGATCTCTTCCTCTGGGCGAAGCAGTCCTCCGGCGCGGTGCCCTTCACCACCATGCTCGTGATCATCGCCATCTGGTTCATTCTGTCGGTGCCACTCTCGTTCGCTGGTTCGTGGATGGGATTCAGAGCCCCTGCTGTCGAGGCCCCTGTCAGAACCAACCAGATTCCTCGTCAGATCCCGCCCGTCACGACTTACCTGAGACCCATCCCCAGCATGCTCATTGTCGGTCTCTTGCCGTTCGGTGCCATCTTCGTCGAGCTGTATTTCATCATGAGCTCGGTTTGGTTCAGTCGCATCTACTACATGTTTGGCTTCCTATTCCTCTCTTACGGTCTCATGATTGTCACCACCGCCGCAGTCACCATTCTGATGGTCTACTTCCTCCTTTGCGCCGAGAACTACAACTGGCAATGGCGCTCATTCCTCGCTGCCGGCATGAGCGGCGGCTACATCTTTGCCAACTGCCTCCTGTACCTCATCACCAAGTTGAACTTGAGCAACCTGGCCGGAACTGTGCTCTACATTGGATACAGCGCATTGATTTCGTTCCTGTTCTTCATCCTCACGGGTAAGTGGTCAATTGAGAAACCTCCTTCTCTTGCACATTCTGACACTTTGCAGGGTCTATTGGCTACTTCGCCAGCTGGTGGTTCATCAGGAAGATTTACGCCTCGATTAAGATTGATTAAATGGCATTGCATTGGGGCGTTGGCGTGTGACGACTGCACATCTGTCTCTGTATGATTTGTTGTACGAGTACGCCTATCATTATTCGCCGTAAGCGTTGCATGGGCGTTCACGAAAAGCGCTTCCGCAGCGCGCTTGATCATGAGTTTCAAAAAATACTTTTTATGTTAGAGGGTAGATGGATGGACGGTAGACGAAAAGGCCGTTTCTTCAGTTTTTAAATGCCAGCGCACATTCAATATGCTCCTCTCCGCTCCATCTCCTGCAATCGTGCACAGTTCCCTGCGTGCCCTTGCGGCTAGTCCTCGTCATCGTCGTCATCCATCATGCTGGTGAACTGGAACTGCTTGTTCTTCCCGGCAGACGAGGCACCGGCGCCGCCGACCGCCATACTGTCGCGCCTGTACGCCTCCTGCTGCTCGCGGCGAATCTTCTCCATCTTCTCCTGGTACTCGCGGTGCTTCCTCTCGAGCTCGAGACGGTCCTGCTCCTCGCGGGCCTTGCGCTCCTCCTCCTCCTTGCGCTTCGCCTCGGCGATCTGCTGCGGGTCGTATCCGCGGGGGTCGATGCCCTTGTCCTGCAGATCCTGGTAGACAGCCATGGCGCCGCTGCGGATCTGGAACTCGTTGGGCCACGGGATGAAGCTCGCGTTGAAGTGCGGGTCGAGGTGGTTGCGCAGACTGTCGGGTAGCGTGGTCGCGCCGCTGGTGGTGGTCTGCTGCGTCGCGGTGAGGTCCTGCGAGCTGGGTCCGTTGGCAGGGCCAGACGGGTCTGGGGTCTGCGTCTGGCTGGGCGTCGGGGCCGCGCTGACGGGCTGGCTTTGCATGCCGTTTGGCCCGCCTGGGGTGGTGGCAGCCGTCATGCTTGCGTTGGGGTCTGGGCCGGGCGTACTGCCAGCCGTCTGGACGCCATTCGTCACCGCCGCTGGCGGCAGCGTGGTCTTGCTGATACGGCGGGCGTAGTTGAGTAGCTCGTCGTACTTGACCGGGTACTTGGTTCCGTCTGGGTAGACTGTGATTTGTGTCGTGGTGATGTCTTTGCGGGTGGTAGCGAGACTGGACAGGGTCTCTCGGATCTGGGCATCAAGGGATGCGGTGGTCGCGCGGAGCTGCTGCAGACGCAGGTGATTGTTTTGGTGAACCTGGACTGGGATCGGACGGTTAGCTTTGCGTGCGAGAGGGTTCTTGAGGGGAGTGTTTACCCTCGTCTAGACCCTTTGCGAGATCGTTGTCGGCTTCGTGGAGGTCCAATGCCTGCTTCGCGTGGGGATGATATTTCGAGACGGATTCAATGAGACTGGCAAGAGCCTTCTCGACGCGCTCGAAGCGCGCATCGATCACTTTGTCCATGTTGGCGTCCTGAAGCTCCTGCCCGCCGACGTCGGTGGTAGAGGTGCCTTTGGTGTGGAGGAAAGGAACATCGAATCGAACGCAAGGCTGAGCCGATTCTGGCTCGGCAAAGTGTGGGTCCCTCAAAACGACCGCCGATTGGTCAAAGCTCATCCAGCCAGTAGCCTGAGGCGCAATGGAAATCCGGCTTTTCCCGCTAAGAATCTCGCGCAACATCACCATTCTTTCACGACTCCCTCTTGCAACTGCAATTGAATCCCCAGTCCGTCTGCACGACACCCAGATTCAAGATGCCTTCTCCCGTGAGCTCTACCCCAACCCCGTGCTTTCCTTGCAGCCTCTAGGCCCCTCGTAAACACATCTCACGCGATCAATCGCTGACCTCTGCATTCCGCAGGCCCGTGTTGGTACCCTGCAACCTACCTTCCGAAGCAAGTTCGGCCCCAGGTACGCCCTTGAAAGCCCCTCGACCCGTTTCTTCCGACTACCCGAGCGACACACGAAGCAATGAGACCGCGATTGAACGAGACAAAGCGCGGATCACTATCGAGCACTCCCCGGAACAGTGGGCTGACTTGACGGATGTAGATACACCACCATCCCCAACGTTGGTGGCTGGACTGTTAGCCAGGTTTTCAAGCTGTGAGTGACCATTGGATCCAACTCGGTGTGCTTCAGAAGTCAACTCCTGGCCCCGGGACAATCGGCAATTGTGCGGCCAGAAGCCCTCGAGAGCTGGTGACATTACCGAGGACGACGGGGTCAGGAAGGGAGGACGACGGAGCACTGAAAACCGGCAAGAGATGGGACTGTTTGCTGATGACTTGAAACAGTGGCACCCGCGCCGCTGGCTTCGGTGCCGCTGCTGGCGTTGCTGCCCTCTTCTACACCTCTGGCATTCCCAGAATACAGAAGGACATCCTCCAGGTACGACAACCCACACCGATACGAATCGCCTCGGACAGTCACTGACATTCTCTGCAGAAGATCCCCGTCTTCGGCCAGAACTTCACCAAGGAGGTCCACCCCGCTGACAACGTATGTTTGCCCCGAAACGGATGCTTCCAGGAACGCCTTGCTAATCCCTGCCCGACAGCCCTTCTAAACGCATCCTTGCATGGCGTGCTATCTTTCTCCATAGACGAGGGAAAAGTATTGCGATATGGAGTTGTGAGACTGCGGATTGTCTTCCCTTCGGGGCTTGTATAAAAGATTCAATAGACTCTTGAACTTCAGCTTTTGCGACTGTATTTGCTTGCCCGTGACTGCCCTACGATCCATTTGCATAATGCAATGCAGCCTTTTCATGCGAAAATGTATTATTGCCTGCAAGAGACTGCCTGCACATTGGACAACAAACCACGGGCGGCCTTCGAGCGGTGATATTGCACCGTGTGTCTTTACAGTGCGAATACGCGCAAGTGCCCCCAGAAGGGACGAACTGTTCAATTCACCTCATTCACACCAATCCGCCGGAGGCTTGACTTTTCTAGCAGACCTGCTTCGACCACGGGGCGAGACGGGGCATCAACCTCCTTTTTCATTCTTTTAATTCATTTCACTCCTGCTTTTCGTCTCATTTGCTCCATGCGGCCACCGTAACTTGTCAGCTGCCTACAATCTGTCCTTTCCTCACCCCAGCGGCCCGTCTTACAGCCATCATGAAGGCCGTGGAAGCTTTCGTTGACGGACTCAACATCCTGTCCGTTGTCGTTCTTTACTCCCTATTATGGATCATTACGCCAAGGCTTCCGAACCCTCAGCCGTCCGGGCCGAAAACGAACAAGCTCTACGATGGCATCATGCACACATCTTACACCATCATCTTCCTCCTCGGATGGATTTGGTGCAGCAATGTCATGGAGCACGTCGAGAAGCCATACCTGGTCAGCCACACCAAGCAATCGCGATAGCAAACTACTGACACAGAATAGGACGAGGTTTTCCATATTCCCCAAGCCCAGAAGTTCTGCCAGGGCAGATGGACGGAGTGGGACGACAAGATCACCACTCCTCCCGGGCTGTAAGTCACTTTGCAGAGTAGAAGCCCTGTTGCACGTTGCTGACATTACCAGGTACATATTGTCCAAGTACTACCTCGCGGCCATGATGAGACCCGACTGCTCCGTCCTAGACCTGCGCGGCGTCAACATCATCGCCATCATGGGTCTCGGTATCCTGGCCACACACTGCCGTCACCTGATCGAGACTCGCCGCAGCAACGCCAAGTCCCCTGCACCGCCTGTCGTGCTGTCGTTCTACTCCATCCACATGGGCTGGAACATTGCGCTCTTCCCTGTCCTCTTTTTCTTCTCCGGCCTTTACTACACCGATGTTGTCTCGACATTGTCCGTTCTGGTGGCGTACTACCACCATCTCCACCGCGTCCGCGAGGAGCGTAGCTCGTTCCTGAGCGACCTGGTCACTATCGTTCTCGGTGTTGTCACACTCTTCATGAGGCAGACGAACGTTTTCTGGGTCGTGGTGTACATGGGGGGCCTCCAAGCCGTCTCGGCTGTCAAATCTCTCCGCCCTGAGCCTGCGGACAAGCCCAAATTTCGATCTCTTGCCGAGCTTGTCAAGTTCTATGCCTGGAGATACTCGCTTGGAGATATTCACGACCCTCCCCTGAACACTGCATGGCCTGACGGTTCGTAACCTTCTTCTCGCTGTCCATCAGTCGCTGATTTGCCAGATTTGTTCTTCTCCGCTTTGAGCATCGGCATAGCCGCCATCTCGAACCCGTTCCGGGTCCTGAGGAAGGTGTGGCCGCACATCACCGTCATGGCCCTCTTCGCTGGTTTCGTGGCATGGAATGGCGGAGTCGTGCTGGGTAGGTCTCCCAGGCATTTTGTGACGAGACTGTTCTGACGTTGTGCAGGCGACAAATCCAACCATGTTGCGACGATCCATCTAGCGCAGATGCTCTACATCTGGCCACTCTTTGCCTTCTTCTCCTTCCCGCTGTTTCTTCCATCAGTCATCTCCGCCCTCCGCTTTATCCACGGCATTGTCTCTGCAAATTTCAAGACCGGCCCCGTCAAACCATCAACTCCTAGTGGATCTGCCGCTAACAAGGACGCTTCTGGATCACCGAAGAAGACTCAGCGCCAGCACCATGATCCCCCTGAGAAGAACACCGCCTCGAAGCCTTCCCGGACATCTTTCATCCTCAACGCGCTCCACACCGTAGTTCAAAGAAAAATCTACCAGCTCGCTCTCACGCCCTTCCTTCTAGCCCTGACCTTCCTCGTCGTCAAGTTCAACACCATTATCCACCCCTTCACCCTGGCAGACAACAGGCACTACATGTTCTACGTCTTTCGCTACACAATCCGCCGACCGGGTCTCTTCCGCTACTACCTCATCGTCCCCTACACCATCGCTCGCTGGCTCTGTTGGGACGCCCTTACCGGCTGCGGCCAGGGCGGCTTCCTCTCGGATCACACGGAAGACTGCTCGGGACAGTACAACCTTTCCCGACCGAGCCCCTTTGAAAACAGCCTGTTCTCCAGCACCTCGCAGCAGAAACGCGCAGCAAAGCCCCCTGCGACGGAACCACTCGAAGACCCCGAGGTCAAAGGCGAAGACAAGAAGGATGCCGCCAAGTACCACCCCTACGCCCTCATCAAGCTCGACGAGCCCGCTTCAAACAGCACGGAACCGACATCCTCGTCGACCGCCATCTTGCTGCTCGTCGCCACCACGCTCTCGCTCATGACAGCGCCCCTCGTCGAGCCTCGGTACTTTATTCTCCCCTGGGTCTTCTGGCGCATCCTCGTCCCGGCGTGGAAGGTCCATGAGCACGCTGTTACGCACCCTGTCCTGACGAGGCTGGAGGGCGTTCCTGGTCTGGGCTCACTGGTGAAGTTTGGAAAGAAGTTCGACATCAGGCTCGTGCTGGAGACGCTGTGGTTCATCCTCGTCAACGCGGTAACCATGTACATCTTCCTCGCCAAGCCGTACAAGTGGAGAGCCGAGGATGGCCGAATCCTGGACGGCGGTCGGATGCAGCGGTTCATGTGGTAGACACCACGAAACGGTTCGCTTGTACGGAATCAGAAGACACCGATCGTATAGAAAATGTATTGTAAACTGGCTCAGTTGTCTTGTTCAACTTGATGCTTTTCTTTTGCGCAATAATGATTGCACTTTCATGTGTGCTCTAACCCCTTCAGGATTCGATGCGTGAGTTGCGTAAAACAAATCAAGTAACCGTCAGCCTTTCCTAAACGCCGTTTCAAGTCCCAAAAATCCTCGTGGATTCCATGTCCCGAACACGGTCGGGTTTGATTGTTTAATGATACCGTTTCCCTTGTTCCCCGCCTATGTACCCAGAGTCATGTCCCCACCATCGTACTTGATCATTCTTTCGATATTGTAATTTCGTCGCCGTCGTCTCGTTCTATAAGCTCAGCCGATCCAGACTCAGCCCGTCGTTACTCCGCACCCTGCGCACGACGCCGAGCTTGAAGAATTTTTCCTCGCCACCGGCCGTCCGCCCGCCGATGTACCACTTGTCGGCACCCAGCACGTCACGGAAGCCTTCGCTGCTGCTGTCGCTCCCACGCCTCCGGTTGGAGTTGCTGCCGGGGATCGGAATGCCGCCACGAGGGGAGTGTAACGGGTATTGGCTCACGACGCCCGAGGTCGAACGCGTCGCGGAGTTGGCGGCGCCGCTGGTTCCGCTACTTGATGATGATGCCGCGGTGGAGGAGATGGCCCGCGGGGCTGAGGCGGCGGACTGTGTCGCGTAGGACGAGGTTGATGACACCTGCGTGGAGTGCTTATTCGGTTGTTGTGCGGATAGCGTCGTGGACTGGCGGAAGGAGGAGAAGAATGTGGAGAGGAAGAAGGGGCGCTGGGAGGGCATCGTGGCCTTTGGTGTCTCCCTTCGCTGGAGATGATGCGGATGGCGGTGGGTGATGATCAGGTCGAAGTTGGTTCCCCCAAGCGCTGCGTGCGTGCGCCGCGAGGTTTTTTTTTTCTCGGAGGGGGTGCGAGGGGCAAATGGACGTTGATGTATTTTGACGTAAGGGCCGAACGGGGAGGTTTCCGGTTCCAAACGATAAAATCAAACCCTCGATCGGGGACCCCTATTCTCTCGCGTCCAGGGCGTGTGGTGGTCGTCCGGGTTGCTGGGGTTTATGCTGTCATCCGTGCCCAAGCCGGGTCGATCCTGGGGCAGAGCGTCCAAGCTTGCGCTCCAAGACGGTTTCGCACGGGAAAAGAAATGAGCAGTCGCCGCGGGGGGGCCGGTGTCTGCTCGATCGTGACCCGTTCGAGAAGTTGTCCGCGGTCGGTGAAGAGGCGGCTGACTCGGGGATGCGTCGCTGTTGTTGGTAATGTATGGCGGAGGAGGATAGGGTCGGTCTCGATCGCGCGGGCGGTATTTCGATCGCAGACGAGCGTGGAAGCGAGGGATCGGCGCGTAAGTAGGTGCAGGTGCAGGTAGAGAGAGTGGCAGGCCGCAGCAGGCTTTTGGGTCGAGTTGGAGCGCAGTGCGCAGTGCGGTAGGCACGCAGGCGGGATGGACGGATGGAGTCGGTACTTTGTATTTCGCGCGGGCTTCAGGTCCCGCGGCGAGAGGTTCCGGTCGGCTGCTGTGCGGTACGGTGCAGCAGCGCAAAGTGCAAGTGTGTGTCGGTATCGGATGCCAGTTGTGTGAATAGAACCTGACGTCGACTCACTCGAGGCCCGCCATGCTGGATGGGGGAGGGGGTCACGACGCTGGAAAGGGAATGGTGATGGTTTGGGAGGGCAAGGGGGGGTGCCCAGAGCCGGCGGTCGCAACGCAACGCTTCTTTCCATTTGTCCCTCCTGGCCCCGTTCGGCCAATCCCGGAAGCGCATGAGTGGTCTGGCGTGCACGGGCGGGGGCTCCGCAGTGAGTAATGACCAGGTCGCGATAGGTCGGCCTCGGTACGTACCCCACATGCCTTAGGTAACCCCGACCGCGACTGTGGAGGTTCGGCGTCTTGGGCAAGTGGGATTTGGGGCAGGAAGGGGGGACTCGGGGCGGGCTTTCCTTCGTCCACGCAATATGGGCCACTCACAAGCGCTGCTTAGGTACCTTACCTAAGTACCTAGGTGCCTTATCACACTCTCCACCTTATCTTATCCGAGGTCTTCTCTCTGGCGCAGGCCAGAAATGTGACCCGATAACGATGCGCCTGCACCTTCGTTCCAGGACTGGCTTCGATGCACCGCTCACAACTCCCCGTGCGCCCTTCCCCAGATTCTTCGGGTTTGCCTCTTTGGGCCTTGTGTCGGACGATCCAGCCGCCGTCCAGTCTGACAGCTCGAGTCCGACTCTGACTCGCCATTTCGACTTTCTTTTTCCATCTCGACGCAGTGCAGTCGGCCAACACCACCGTCGCAAAGAGCCCTGCTCCCTGCTCCCTCTCTGTCCAACATGATCTGATAATTTTCAGGCCTCTGAATCATCATCGGTCTTATTGGCTGGCCTGAGTAAGGCTCGCCAGCATCGCGCAGATCTGGAACCGAAATGCCAGGAGAAGGCGGCGGCGGCACGGCTGTGCAGCAACACAACCGCAGCATGAGGGATTGCAGCTGCGGACGCCAAGGTAGCCGAAGTTGAGGGTGTGCAGCCACGTTCTCACGCCTGGCTTGCCTAGCCAAATAGTCTCAACCACCAACTTGGCTGGCTGGTCGGGTGCCGTTTAGGTCCCGTTGGCTCAGCTTGTCATTTCGACTGACAGGTCGCTGCCCGCTCGCTCTGTTTGCTCCGACAAGCAGCCATCCGCCCAGGCGACGACGCTACTGCTTCCCTCCTCCGTCCTGCGAGGTGATCTATGACCAAGGCTCGGCGGAGACAGGCAACATCATCCTCCTGCTACGCGACGCCGCGGTATTTGCGGCCTCTGTGCTATGTATCACGCCTCCACTGCCATCCATCACAAAACCAGCACTATCTAGTTCCCTGTCGCTGGTGAAGCGCTAGAACGACGTCAGAACGAAAGCAACGACAGAACGAGGCCATGAAAAGGATCCCTTGCTTTCTGCTGCTCAACTTCATTGGCCTCCCCGTCCGAAGTCTCCAGCCTCTGGCGTAACGTTCTGCAGAGCCTTACATCGTTCTACCTGCGGTGTCTAGTTCCATTCTACCGCAAACCCACAGGCGTTCGTTCTCCGCATTCAGGCACCATGGGATCGTTGCAGCATCGCGGTTTGTCCCGACGTCAGCATAGGGGCCACCCGTCAAGCACAATCGTATGATTTAGCTTCCAACCAAGACTCCTTCAACCCTCCATCCCAAACTCCAAGGCCGACGGTCCCCTTTCCCCCTCTCTTGCCGAGTCAAACCCGGTCTTCCGGAACACCCATTGCAGACTCTGTGTCGTCCAACCCCTCCAGGTCCCCCTCGATCCCATCTCGCTCTGGATGGTTTGGAAACTTGCGGGGTTTTGCGGGGTCTTGCGGGGTTGCCTTGGCCATGAGCAAGCCACCAGCCGGTCAAAACTCCAACGCTGCGCTTAGCAACTCTCCGCTTGACCATCGCTTGGCGTTTCGCGTTGCCGTCTGAGACTTTCGTTCGCCCGCCTCGAGCCCGGACGCACGGCAGCTGCTTTTCGGGCTCACTCTACGTCCGGTCCGTTATTTTTGGTTTCGGACGATTGTTTGAAGCCGCGCGTTCTCCCTACGAGGGCCGTCCCGGGTCGTATCGGGCCTGATAGTGTCTTGTGCTCCGCAATATATGGGAACAACGATAATATGGATTGGACTACTTTCTTGTTTCTCTTTCGTTAGAAACACTCTGCAGGGAGATTCTGCTGAGCAAACCTGCACTGGCCCGTGGTGTTTTCCTCGAGATAAACTTGTCGTGGCCAGCGGAGCTTCGAAATGCCCGAGCTTGAAAAGACGGCACCTACTGCCAGTCTGGACCAGGCCTTCCATGTCCACATAGCTCCAGTGGCATACCAAGTATGCTGGGAGCCTGCTCAGAGTGAGCCTTGCTGTTTTGTAAGGTTCTGGCTTCAGGCTGAGTAGCGCCATCGTCTTCATTCCAAGACCTTTGATGCTGATTACGTCCGCCTTGTGGGCAAATTTACAGAAGACCAGATCATTAGTGACCAGACCATTAGTGACAAGTAGCTGCTTCTGCTTCTATTCTCCAACACTGAGAAAGCAATCTATCCTTGTTCTGTTCACTGTGACGACATGAAGAGCCATGCCATCACGCCAACTGCAGCTTTCCGCTGTTTGCTTGGTGAAGAACATCACAAACAACTGCTGTTACACTTGTTCTGGGGGCCAGGCTTGTTGCACCATGCGGTAGTGCCACACTTCCACCTGGGAAGGGCGCAGCTGACTGTTGACACTGTTCAGCTAAGATGGAGGTTGGCGGGTGTGTAAGGCTGCCTGTCTCGCCACCCTTTTCTCTGCGAGCTGGGTGAGACAAGTGAGAAGAGACTGAGAATAGCTACATCGTGTTTCTGCAGGGCGACGGACCTCATTGGCCTGCCTTGTCTTAGGCCTCACCCCCCTTCAGCCACGGCGCGGTTCAGCTGGCTCCTTGCAATCTCTAATGGATGCCTACTCAGATCACCGATTTCTTTCTAACCGTTATAAAACCTCTGTTCGGGTCCTTTCGAGGCCATCGCAAAAGTCCTTCTTCATCTCAATACAACGACGGTACCTTCTCATGCTACAAAATGGTGTCTGAGTACCACTCCAGGTTGGCAATAGCCGCTATTTTTCTCTCTCTGCAGTTCATTTTTTTCGCATTTGAATTCAACGTTGCACGTTTGAAGAACATCTTTACAAAGGTTTTCAAGTCAAACTGGATCGAAAACGCCCAGTACTATTCCCCGTTCTGCTTCGTTATCTTCGGCATCGTCGTCATCCCTTATATGCTGACTCGGAAGATTGACAACGATGATCAAGAGGCGAAGATAAATTCTGATATCGGAGGCTATGGCATACGTATCTCCATCTGGGCGCAGGAAATCGTTTTGATCGTTATATCAATCCTTGGGACCTTCCACACCAAGGCGACTGGGGTCAAAGAGATCGGGGCTGGACTGGGCATCACCCACATGTCACTGGCAATCGCTCTCTTGGTTGAGATGACCAAGAAAGATACACCAGCGGAGCCAGATGCGCAGCTAAAAGCAGCTGACGCCATCCTTGGGTCCATGATCCTCGATTCTCAGAACATTGCGCTGTCAATACCGCTGGTGACCAAGGAGACGCTGGCGTCCAGATGGCAGGTTGCTGCCATTGTCTTCTGTCAGTTTTGGGGGCTTACGTCTGTGGCGGTCATCGTGAAGTTCTTCGGTGCGGAAAAGTTTCGCTCCAAAACAGCATCTGGTTGCATCCGCGTTGTCTGGTGGGGCCACCTCAACAGCTGCAAAGCTGCGAATTGGTCCTCTGAGATGACCGTGTTTTGGGTGTACTACACTTGTCGGTGGTTGATGCTCCTCCAGAGTAGTCTGAATGCTCTTATGAACATGTCGGAGTTCCACGCGGCGGAGAAGTACAACAAGTCGTTGACGGACATCACTTTTCCGGCTTTGGTCAAGGATTTGTCTTTGGGCAACAAGGTTGGCAACTGGATAAGGTTGAAATTTTCGACGGACTACGCCCGTTATCCGACGACAATCTCTCTCATGTATGTGGTGTATGGTG
This sequence comes from Colletotrichum tropicicola, assembly GCA_025962755.1. Classification (NCBI taxonomy): domain Eukaryota; kingdom Fungi; phylum Ascomycota; class Sordariomycetes; order Glomerellales; family Glomerellaceae; genus Colletotrichum; species Colletotrichum tropicicola. Next base: position 300,085 of record JAOWMA010000004.1, read on the forward strand.
TCTTTTCACTGGCCTCACTGGCTGCGGCGGAGACGGCGATGGTCACTTTCGGGGACCAGGATGCCAATAAATTCTCGGTGGGACAGATCATCGCCGTGGTGGTTGCGGGTGTGACAATCATCAGGGGCATCTGGTTATTCTTCATGATGCTCAAGAACGTCGCGCATTGGGTGCCGGGCGGACCCCAAGACCCAAGATAGTAGTCAATGGCTTTGAGAACGCCACACAGCATCTATCTCTTTATGGGGCTGTTCGCGGCAGAGGGCGGTGTTGGCTGGTTACTCATGGAGGCCATGTGTGAGGGTAGACGATCACAACAACTAAGAATAACTCTTAATTCAGGAACTCAATGTTCTGACTTGCCGTACCACGGATGAATTAGTTCCCGTCGTCCATGATGCCAGCCTATTATTTTTCTCTACTGCATCTCATCCCCTTCCCCAGGGGTCCGTCAACTATGAACTCCAAGTACCGAGGCACAATCTCAAACCCCACAAGTACTAAGATAAACCCGTTGGTTTCGAAGCCGTTGGTTTCGAAGCCGTTGGTTTCGAAGCCGTTGGTTTCAAAGCCGTTGGTTTCAAAGCCGTTGGTTTCAAAGCCGTTGGTTTCAAAGCCGTTGGTTTCGAAGCCGTTGGTTGCGAACCTGTTGCTGTCGTGGTCGATGCATTCTTTGGTTTGTAGAATAAATCGTACTGCGTCACGTTGCCGGCGTATAGGGTGCCATTGGGACTCACCCACGGGAAGCCTTCCACGACGGACTCTCGATCAGGCTTCGCGAGCGCGAAGACAAGAGACTTCTCGTGGCGAATGACCTGCCCAGCTAGATGGGGGAATGTGCCGGTACAGTTGCAGACAAGAACCGGAAGCCGGCGCTGGAGCTCAGGCACCTCTTGTCTGGTCATATTGCACGACTCACAGGCGGCATTTACGAACGAATAGGAGCTACAGATATCAGCTTCAGAGTATGTCCTCTTTCTCTGTCTCGTGACCGCGAGATCCCGCCAACGAACGCACATGGGTAACTCACTGCTGTGACTTCGTCCACGTAAGTAAACCCGCTTCAACGTGGATGTGTTGAGCTAATTCGAGCTTGGAAATGCGCCATTGCCGGCCCTTTTCGTTGCTGCAGCAAGCATTCATGGCGAGTGTTTCCATGTACCCTTTTTTGAAGCTCACCCGCGCCCCGGCGCACCGATACCAGAACCGCGCGGACGTATCATTGAATGGCTGGGCGAAGACGGCCGTACCGTTTTGCTTCGGTCCGTGGACTTCGTTGAGCTTATGAATGCATGCGTCGAGTTCTTTCTGGGATTCGGACTTTCGTGTCGGAGTGGGAACCGAGGTCAGTGTCGAGGTCCGGGTTAGGGGCAGGCTTGATGACGGCTTCAAGGCTGGGCCTTTGGTTCCTTTAGTGCCATTTTCCGTTGAAGATGTCTGGGCTGCCACAATTGTTGCTAGGACAGCCGTGAGAAGTATGCTTAGCCGCATGGCTGAGATATTTACCAGATCGCAGAAGAATAAAGGGGACGGCACGAAACCGGGACAGAAAATGGGTGCTCGACATTTGACACCAGAAGATATGGGCATATTGATTCCTCAAGGTTGCGGTACAAACTCGCATGATCGGGAAAGACCGCTTGAAGATGACTTCGAAGGCGTCAAAGGTTTCAATAGCGAAACTGCCACGGGAGTTTGTGCAAGCCCAAAAGGTGTTTGCGGACAGTTTTTCCCTACCGTCCATGTCCCCAGTGGATCGAGTATGCATATTAGCTGCAGATGCATTCACGACATAAGGTACAGCCGACAGAAAGGGGAGATAGGGGGCGGACCAGGTAGAAAAGAAAAAGGGCAGTGAGGCGAGGGAAGGGAGTTTGGCCTACATGTACCAATCGATCTGTTGTCTTAGATCAGGTACCTTATGTCATATGAATGCTCACTCAATCAATACCGTTGAATGAAAACCAGAGTGCTTCCGTCTTGAGTCCATCAAGGACAGTATGCCACAGAAGCTTCATCGCCATCAATCCTTTCCGCGAGGTCTTTCACTTCATGAAACGTATTGAGCTTGAACGGTGTGCTTGGTTTCAAGGTACATGTAGGTGGGATGTAAGTATATCAGTCCTTGACTTGTCTAATTCATGATGTACTAACTTTAACACCGTTCATCGATCTCTAGGACTTTCCTGCATATCTGCTATGACATATTTATTTATCGAGGAAACCATACCAAAGGTGCCACAGTATAATCCACCTCTACGACCAAGCCACGGACCAAACCGGGTCTCGAGAGACTTCTCATTTGGATCAATATAAACCATAGGAGCCTCTAGGGGCGAGCTTGTGGATGTTCCAGGAAGAATGCAGTTGCAATGCACCCCTGCTTTAGTCTGAATCCCATCCATATCGAGACCTGTCTTGACATCACAGTCCGAGCATGTGAGTGGTGGTTGGATATCTCGTGAGTAATCCCTGGCACTGCGGGTCAGACTCCTGAACGGTGCTAGGTGATTTGAGAAGGGACAAATATCCCGACGTACTTTTGACGATCTCGCCAAAATAGGCCGCTGTGATTCAGTTCTAGGCATTCGTCCAGCGAGAGACGCCCAGGAGTCCAACTCGTTTTTCCCAAGTTATCGCCCTGGCAACAGGCATGGAGGACGTTGTTATCAATTCGCACAGAAACACAACGGCCACCCCATAGATTTCTCAGGGTCTTGTTCGTTGTCGGCAATGAGTCAAGACACTCGTGTATGGTCGGTACTGTCCCTTCCGGCAAGGAGTTGAGGGGCAGGTTTCCCATCCCGGCGGAAACCACCCTCGTCAAAACAAACACAAGAACTATTCGCAGGCGCATGTCGTGCGGTGTAGATATCGAAAGAGAAAAGATTTACCAGGCCTTAACTCCTCGTCGCTAAAGAAATGAAGACCAGGAGGACGATGGAGGTGCTACAGGGGCGGTTTCGGAAGGGTTTGAGGGATGGGCTTCTAGAATAGGCAACGAAAAGAAGATGCGCAAGACCAGAGCGACGACGATTCAATCTCAGCAAAAAAAATTAACGAACTTTTCTCGATAGCTGAAGCCATGGAGGTCTAGGTTTGAAGTCACGGGGACACGAGGGGTGGGTGTACGTCAGTCTAAATCGTAATCCGAATGGGTTGAAATTCCATCCTTAAGAGGCTAGTAGCTTCATGTTCCCGCCGAATACGAGTCGATACCACTCTCCCATACGTCTCTGCCACAGCCCTGCCGCCCTCGTGTCGGTCCACCAGTGAGAGAGCAGAGGACAGTGCGACACCAGGTTCGAAGCTTTCCTGGCAAGAGACGGGACCAAGGGATACAAAAACTTTCTCTTACTCAGTTTCCACCTCCTGGAGCGCTGGGAACCCCGGTGCTAGCTATTCAACAAGTGGGTACAGAGTGCCAGGAAAACGCGTGTCAGAGACATCGTGATAAACCCAAACTTCTTCGGTGTAGGCCCTGAAGCAGTATTACAAGCGATAACATGGCGGGTGACCGTCTGGGGGTTAATGATGCTTCGCAATTGTGCTGCAAAAACTACCTGACATTCCTCCATCAAGCCAGGCATTCAAAAAACTGCATTGACACCAAAACCCGGAAAAGAAAAACAATCGTGAAACCCCGTCCAAGATGCAAACCCCAGAATCCCGATCTCTCGGTTCTTGTGGCTATGTTTGCTGCTCCTTGAACAAATCCTCATTCCATTCTCTTCTCCTTTAGGAAACCAGTCCCTAGGCCCCCTTGGGCCGGCTGCTTGTGACGATAAGCTCGGGGTAGTCAACTCTGAGCTGATCCCAAACCGTGTGCATACGAAACCTGTGAGTGATTGTTAGCAATATGTCCTTTTGAGGGGACTTGATGGGACATCATACACTTGCTCGTCTGTGAAACCATCGACGCAAGGGTCCGATGCGTTCGTCATGAAGTTGTAAGGAACACCGCCTCGGAGGCACTCTCGCGAAACTTCATCTGTCGGACCGCTCTCGGTAGGGTGAATCAAGCCAAGCCAGTGACCAACCTGATGGACCAGCACGTTGCCAATGCTTTCTCTTCCCTTGTTGTCTACTCCGAGGCCAGGAAGGGTTTCCTGGGCGATGCTCACACCATCCATCTGGATTAGGTCTGCGAGGCTAGTCTTCTCTTTGTCATTGTCGTCATCCCACAGTCGATAGGGGAGGGAAGATGTTCCGAGCACGTCGCGTCCGGAGAGATCCGTAATTTCTCTATGAATCCAGACATTTAGGGCACGGTAGTCTCCTTCCTTGACCCAAGCGGCCATCTCCGAGTATCTAGTCCACTCCTTGTCGCCGTACTTGAGCTTTTCGTGGAGAGACATCTTAGCCCAGTCGCGATTGAGGTGGGAGTTGACATCCTTCAGCTCGAAGTCGATGTTGTATTTAGCGAAGGTTTCCTGCAGCAGCTTGAATTGACTATCGATAGCTGACGCCTGCGATATTGTTAGAAGCTTCATCACAATATCAATGGGGTTGTATACTCACTTTTGTCCCGTCATGCTCATGAATGAGCATGTCATGAAAGTAGACCGGAACGTTGATTCTTGGAAGTTCACCTCGGTAAGCAACAGCGGCCATTCTGGCGCTGATCTCATTGTACTTTTCCGTTCCGTCGGGGCCCAGATCTTGGGTTTCGCATCTGACGGCTTGAGAAGGACTGATCGGCATGCCAACGACAAGGCTTGGCAGGGCAATGCCCAGGAAAATGTTGCGAAGCTTGGATGCTGAAACCATTGTGAATTTTCTTGGGGTAACAAGAAAGTGATGATGGGTGTTGGTGAGTTTCTGAGAATGATGTGATTGTTGATAGAGCAAGATCGGGAAGAACAGGTACAGTGATCTTACTTATAAGGGGTTTCACTGACAGAAACCCGGAGATGGCCAGCAATCGGAGAAAGAGTGTGATCAAGCAGCTTTGCGATTCCCCGGTACTCGAAAGGCTTTGGTCAACCCGGGTCTCATTTTGTTGTGGGTTAACCTAAAAATCGGGATTACGCCTCTTGCTTTCTAAGGTATCAGGTGAGTCGTGTGGTTACAGCCAGAAGCTTTGGTTGAACACCGCAGTTGAACACAACTATGTGAACCCTGATACCATGCAAAAAACCCAATCGATTATACTACTCGTGTAGCCCGGAGAAAAGTCCCTCATCGGTTCGCTAAACCTCACCACGCAGTTGTGCACAGGTTTTTGTGTGCATCGAGCACGTATATCGCAGAAGGCAAGGCAATCGGTTTCGAAATCAGTTCGCACCTTTTTCAATGCGTTTCAATCCATGGCAGATGGCTCCTCAATGGTATGAAAGGGCCAAGATTCAACTGGCCACAGGGAAATGAAACAGTAAGCTGCCTTTTAGTCTAGTTGAGGTATCTAAATGCTACAGAATTGAAAAAGGTTAGTATAATCCCAAGTATAGAAACAGAATATCGTATGCCAGGCAGGCTAGAATAGTGTTTAAGATATGGATGAATCTTCAATAAAAGCCTGCATGGCTCCTGCATGTAACAAACTCGCCAATGTTCTTCAGGCTACGGGGAACTTCTGCCCAAGTTCCAACCATAAGTACTAAGTTACCTTAGGGTAGAAGCCTTAGTCATGTAATTAGCGATGTGCTCGCGAAGTGCTCGGGTCTGCGAATAGGGCAGCTCGGAAAGGGCATCAGTCTCCACACACAGAAGGAGACGGGGGACGCCATCCAAGAGTAACAACTTCAGAATTGAGCACGACTCAGCGACATCTCGATCAAATTTCACAAGCTCAACGTTTCATATCTTCGAACCTCCTGGCCTAATTTCGACGTTCTCTCTTTTATAGCTTTTCCGTGATTAAAGTACATAACAATTAACGAACGCGAGGAAGACGTAGGGTGGGTGTGTAGGGGTGGATTGGTCTTGCGAGGGCGCGGCGGCCCGTTGTGCGACCATCTCGGTTCCGCCAACGATCGTTTCTTTCTACTGCAGCCCGTCTGTCACTCGTTCCCTGTGCTGTTGCCATGGAAGATGTCATGTACCCACATAAGCGCAACCAAGTGTTGCCAGTTGAGGCCATCGACTGCCTCTAGGCCTGACTTCTATCGAAAGGTCGTCGTAGATGTTGTTGCGTCCTTCTCAGGAGATTTGCTACTCAAGTTGAAGGACTCCCGTCTGGGGCATCGTCGTCCCATATAAGGCTTGGACACCGCGTGTGTGTGGTTGAAGATTGACTGGCAACCTTGAATCTTCACTCTGCTGCTACTGGTTATAAACATCAGGATCGCTGGGTATGGATCGATCAATTGATATGATGAGTACGCAGGACTTGAACCAAGAGGGATGTGCCAAGTTTTGTGTTTTCATGAGAGGGCCATGATGCGAGTGTCTCGTACCAACACTAAGCATGGTGAGATGCAGTGGGTTCTGCTTCCACCCACGCCCTGGTTAACTAAACCGCCGTGGACATGCGTGCCGAGTATCCACAAGTCTTTGTGCTTCGCCATCTCCAAATGCATGGGGTATCTGCTGAGAATCCGCAATACTGATCGTAAGGTAGTGCACCTAGTAGTGTGAAGCTTGCATACATGTACGCTTTGCAGCATCTCGGTGGCAAAACTCATCCGGATTTGTCTTGCGCGCGCGCGGAAAATTAACGAAGCGCTTGGAGGCGGGGAAGCTTGAGAATCCTTGTTTTCCGCATTGCCGTTAAGGGAATCAACCGATGCATCATTCGGAGGTATTCCGAGATTGATCGCGCCATGCCCGGATGTGCATGATCGGCCCCGGAGTCCGACATGTGCAAACAAGCAGGTCCAAACAGTCGAGATGGTGACCACGTTGTGAAGGATCGGTAACTTTCCCAGATTCCTCCCGCTTCCCGGTTGGACAGTCCCTTTTTCAAAGAGAACACCAAAACATGACACGCCCTTTGGTATGTTGCTTCAGGGACTGGGATCGTTTGCTTCTGAGCGGATAGCCGCAGTTACATACCCATCTCGACGTAAATACGTGTTGCCCAAGATGAACAAGGGGCCAGCCAACAAGCTTCTAGTGGAAACCCTTTCTGAATTAGAAGAAGTCGCGTTCATATCTAGTCGAGGAGTACCGACAGTAGCCGGTGGGGAGATCATGATCGAACCAGACCCATAACGGGAGCGGTTATTACCAGGGCCTGCAACCGTACCACTCACGCGCCACGTCCAGTTTCCTTTAGAAGTGGGATGAAAACATTCTATTTTCCCGTCAAAATTCATAGTTCGAAAATGGAAAATGCGGGGAAACATTGCTCAATCGTGGCTTGGTAAGAATTGGTCAGAATCTGTTGCATTCGGGACTCAGTGAACTCGAGAGTCGACGGGTCGCTTGCCTCCTCACCGCAGCACGAACATGTATGAGCGGTAATGCGGCAGCAGATCTGGAGAATATTTGGCCCGATTCGGCCTCCGGACTGTCCGAGGTAGGAAGTTGAGTTCGGAAGGACCGTTCGAGTTTCCACACTGGCAAACCCGAGGACGTCGGAACCGAACCAAGAGAGGTGACCAAATTTGCCTGCCGGCAACCCCAGCACTCGAGGGAAAGGTGAGGTAAGCAGGATGGGCAGTCAAATAGGGCAGGTGGCCGTTAGAACAAGGCACAGTGTGGTATAGCAGAGTAGCTTCGGCCCGTTTGTCATGATCTCGCCTATGTAGAACCGGCGCGCGTGAGCCTAATGGGGCAATTCTTCGAAATGCTTGCAGGGTATTCTTCTTTAGCTGCTGGAAAAGGAATGTATGATTGTACTATACATCTTTTGCTTGATCACGCAACTTTTCCAGAGTTCTCCATCCGAAACCAGGGTTATGTGAATGACGCGATGAGTAAGGGGGTAAACAAGGCGTTGATGGAAACGTATTAAAAGACTCTTGCTCTCCCTGCGTTCCAACCTGCGTCACCCAGCCTCCAAGCCCTTCAATTCCTCGACTCGCCTCCAGCTACCACTCTTTGACTTCTTCCGCCTCACCTGCCAACATGCGCGCCTCCACTCTTCTCGCCGCCGCGGCCTCCGCCCTGTCTGCCTCCGCCGCCCCGATTGCGAGCTACTCGTGGTCCATCACGAACTGGAGCGGCGGTTGGTACGGCATCGGCTGGTCCAACTACCAAGTCACTGCTCCCGCTGCCACCAGCAACGGCGTTGCCATTCCCGCCTTCTCGCTCACCTCGCGATGCATGCCCTGGGGCGACGAAGGCACTGAGTTGGACTGCAGCGACCTGATCGCCAACAACACTGATGGCCGAACCTTCAAGGCCTCGATCGGGCCCTTCAGCAACAACGGACCCGTCATCACCTACGCGACCTACACATTCAAGTCTGGCGACAAGTAAGAGCTCATGAACGCACCGAAACAATACAGATGACTTACTGAGATTATGTGTAGGACTTACAAGGTTACCGGAACTGTCAAGGGTACTCAGAACGGCGCGTCTACATACACCGTTAAGGACCTGGAGCTTTCCGAGGCTTAAATCGATAGCCACAGAGTTGGCCTCCAGAAAGCTGAGAGCCCTGGCATGCCGTCACGACAAGCTTGTAGCAGACGGTGGAAGCGCAGGCGGGGTTCAGAGGAAAGATGATGAGGCACTACGGAGATTGATTGAGAGGAGGTAGGCAGGAGTGCATGCCACGGCTTGCTTTTGCTTCAAATGTCCATATTTGAGCTGTTGTCTTTAGTAAGCTGGCGAAGTAAGTGAGTCAAGACACATGTTTCCATGGTCGATTATGCATGTTCTTGGTGTGACGTCGCGCTTAGTTTTGTCTCGCAACCTGCTCATCGTGGTTGCGGGCTGTCAGCCAGCAAGTCAAGATGACTTACCCCAGGTCGTTGAGTTGATCCTGTGTCTTGTGTAAGGACCGAAAGCGCAAAAGGCTACGTGAAGATTCCGTCGTGGGAACATCAACAGCACCGAGCCAGCGCCTAAGTTACAAACGTCCAAGAGGCCCCAAAGAGTTGATACACAGATTTCAGACCTTGCGAGAGCTTACCTCACTAGAAGAAGGGATTTCACGCTTTGATATGGATACTCAGTACCGTCATAGCCCCAGTAGGTTATACCATGGATGCCAATGTAAAAACTAGACAACACTCAAATCTCTCACAGTATGTCAATTTATCTCCCGCAAAGTGCAGCTACATGGGCGGTAAGTCCGAGTTGTATTCACACCCAGATGGGCATCCCACAGAACCCGAATGTAGTTCGGAAATGCAGCCCGGTGAGAAGCTTCGTCCGTGCTGGAGATAGCAGCCACAAAGCGCTGATGTGGCGTTCCTTGGTCGGGGCATTTCCGGGCTGAAACCTTCTCGGGAGCTGTGGCGGGCCGCCGGCGGCGCTGCCCCCAGAATCTTATCGGGGTGAGCCTTGCCACGTCGGGAGGACTCATCGGAGAAGGGCGGCAGTCTACCAGGCTTTGCGGCCAAACCAGGCCGTCAAGTAAGTCAAATCACACGACCTGTCGGAAGGCTGCGCGTTTGACGACGTGCTTCCTCCGAAAACACGTATTTCTCAGATCCATGGATGCGATCGATGCAAAACTGATCCAGCAAAGATGCCACAGGTATGCTGCCATCCACAAGCTCAGGCACGCCGGCGGCCACCGCTTATCATGCCCAGAAACCACCAACAGCCGTGTACGGAGTACAACCACAACCACCGACAACCTTGACTTCAGCCAGCCCTGCCCGGCACCTTAATCTCTAGGCCAGACCACAGAGTCTGGAAATTGGGGGATGTCTGGAGATAAGTGGGACGTGCTGGTGTGTCGATCCCCCAGCCACGCGAAATGCTGTGGGACCAAGGGTTCTCCCATTTGGGCATTACTTATCTTGGAGCAATCAGCCCATGGATTCGTGTTATTATCAGACGCGCCGGACAAGGTACCGGTGTGGCTGCAGAGCCAAAGTTTGGGACGGCAGAGGTCAAGCATACAGGCACTTGTCACGCGAGCCGATGGCACTTGCGGCTACTTGGAGATGCCGCGACGTGCAGATTTGACAGATGAAACTCCGGAGTCGAGACCGCAGCATGCAATAATTAATAGCCCTGACGTCAGGTGTCGAGCTTTGTTGAGAGTCTCTTTTCCAGACTGACGACACGCTGACTGTGGGTGCCCCAGGTATCGGTGCCAAGGGTGAAGGATTCGATAGACACTGCGAGGCGAGAGAGACACACACAAGACACCAGAGCACAGAGTAGGGCCGAGAGACGATGCACCGTTCCTAACTTCTATGAAGCAGAATCAACCACACGAACAAAACAAACTTTCTCGTCCATCTCGGCTGCCCGTGTTTTCGGGTTTGTGCGAGATGACCGGTTTGTCACCCGCGCCAGTTGGTTGACTCGATGAGATCGAGTAATGATTTTTCGCAGCATGCGGGGTTTTGGGAGCCAACGATAAGCTACCCCTGCCCGACCAGGCTAACTTATCATGTACATAGCCGCACCGTCCCATTACGGACAGGCATCATGGTCTGCTGGGTGGGAGCCGTTCTTCTGCGAGCGCCACTCTCACTCTCCCCCCAAGTCCAACGCCCCTGATAAGACATCTCCTCGGGGGTGAGCCAATGACAGCCGTGGAAACTCGCCCGAGAGATCAGATTTTGATGGTTTGCGGTGCCAGGGCTCGTCCTCTTACTCGATCAGATTTGACGTCGTCGTGCTGCTGGCCGCTCTTCGGTCTGCCGCAATCACGGCGTGACCGGCAGCACCCTTGTCCGAATGCGGTCCGTAGCTTGTCTTGTCTGCGTCTCTTGGGCTCCCCATGCCCGTGGCCCCTTTCCCCATTGGAATCCATCTTTCTGGGCCCCCGAGCGGGAGGGATACGCAACGCCAAAACAGAGTCTGAAGAGCTTGTCCCATGTGGGGGGCGCCGCTGCGATTTCCGGGTCCATCAGTCGATATCCCTCCCTTCCCTGAGAGCTTTATCAGGACCTCTCCATCTCGAGAGCGACGCCGGCCCAGACTCGAAAATAAATATCAGGCGATGCCCTCGACACTTTTGCTTCTTGTCTCCTGGTGAAGGTCCAGCTGGAGTCGTCCCCTTCTCAACCCGCCCTGCCTTGGCATCGCCACTCCTCGGGTGCAATCCGTTGCAGATCACAACCTGCTGTCCCCTGCTGCAGCCCGTTTTTCTCGCTTGCTGTTCCTCCAGTCTTCACGTGCATAGCGTCATCGCATCGTGTGACGGTCTCGAGCCTGGCCTTTCAACCGTTGCGGCCCTCGTCAAACCGGAATTCCTTGCGATAAGCAAACATTTTGAAGCAACGTTCGTCGACCGACCGACGACGATATTCCCGGGATGGATACTGCAACTACGACCGCCCGGCCGGACAAGGTCCACAGCTCGAAATGGAGATACTGGGCTGACAAGCTCGCCGTCGAATCGGAGCCTGGTCTGACCAGCGCGCAAATGATGGTATGCCTGATGGCCCCGGAACTTGCCTGCAGATCTGTGATTTGAAGCTGACCGTTGCGGTTGTAGCTGACGAACCACGATCTCAAACCGTAAGTACCTACAGTATCAGTCTTGGCGGTCGCCGAGACGTTATGCGGAATTGTTACTCACACCGGAGACAGAGTCGAGCCCGAAAGACGGCAATGGGGCCCCTGGAACTTTGTCGGATTCTGGATTGCCGACTCCTTCAACGTCAACACCTGGATGATTTCTTCTTCCATGGTCGTTGCCGGTCTCTCGTGGTGGCAGTCTTGGCTGTGCGTCTGGATCGGCTACGCCATCGCTGGTGTCTTCATCAGCATGACTGGCCGCATCGGCGCAGTCTACCACATCGGTTTCCCCGTCGTCAACAGGTCCTCTTTCGGTATCTGGGGTAGTCTGTGGCCCGTCTTCAACAGAGCTGCCATGGGTGAGTTTCCTAATCCATGCGTCCGATTGACCGATCTTGCTGACTGGCAACAGCTTGCGTCTGGTACGGTGTCCAGTCCTATATTGGAGGCCACTGCGTCTACATCATGATCCGGGCCATCTGGAAGTCTTGGGTGAGTGCCATTCGCTAGCCGCGACCGAAGGTGAAATTTCTGGGCTAATCACAAGCAGGACCGCGACACGATCCCGAACACGTTTCCCGAAGGCTCTGGCACGAAGACTGCCGACTACGCCTCCTTCTTCATCTTCTGGCTCGTGTCCCTGCCTGCCATCTGGTTCCCCGTCCACAAGATCCGACACCTGTTCACGGTCAAGTCGTACGTGGCACCCTGCGCCGGCATCGCCTACTTGATCTGGGCCGTCGTCCGCGCCGGGGGAGTCGGCCCCATTGTCCGCCAACCTGCGAGAATCCAAGGCAGCGAACTGGCCTGGGAGTTCATCAAGGGCGTCATGTCCTCCATCGCCAACTTCGCGACGCTGATTGTCAACGACCCCGATTTCTCCCGTTTCGCCGGCAAGCCCCGCGACGCCTTGTGGTCTCAGCTCTTCACGATCCCCATCGGTTTTGCCTTCACCTCGTTCATCGGCATCATCGTCTCGTCCTCCTCGGCCGTCATCTACAACCTGGAAGAGCCGATTTGGGACCCTCTGGTGCTGCTCGAACGGTTCATCGACGACGGTGGCTCGGGCCAGAGATTCGGAGTCTTCGTGATCGCCCTGTCGTTCGCCCTGGCTCAACTGGGTACCAACATTGCTGCCAACTCCGTTTCCGCCGGCACGGATATGACGGCCCTCATGCCCCGGTACCTGAGCATCCGTCGTGGTGGATACATCTGCGCCGCCGTTGGTCTCGCCATGTGCCCGTATACCCTGCTCACCGACTCGAACCAGTTCACCACGTACCTGTCGGCTTACAGCGTGTTCCTCAGTTCCATCGCTGGTGTCATGTGCTGTGACTACTATGTCGTCCGCAAGGGGTACCTCGAGATCAAGGAGCTGTACGACGCGCGCAAGACCGGACCTTACTACTTCACCTACGGCATCCACTGGCGCGGCTACGTGGCCTACATTTCTGGTATCCTAATCAACGTCGTGGGATTCGCTGGAGCCATTGGCCGCGATGTGCCCGTTGGCGCCACTTACATCTACAACGTCAACTTTTTCGCCGGCTTCCTTGTTTCCAGCGGCATGTACTGGGCTCTGTGCAAGATCTCTCCCATCCCTGCCACCAGCGACAGATGGATGGAGGTTGGCGACGAGATCGACGATATTCGTGTCGCCTACGATGGTAACAGCCAGGACTATGACGAAGAGGCCGTCACCAGTTCTTCGAAGGACGCTGAGGGCTCCAAGCGCCTTTAAAATACGTGGCAATTGAAAATTGGGGTTTCTGCGATTTGGATTTTGATAGATGATACCACTACTGCATGCAAATAATGTCGATGTTGCGACATGAATCAATAGAAGAGCAAGATTGAGAAGAAACAAAGAACCCGCTAGGTGTCTGCCGTGTGCAATGATCGCCGTGGTCTCGGTCTGGCCTTTAGTGAATGTACCTTAGGTATGCTCACCGAGCTCACCGAGTGACGCAAATCATCAACCCCGTAGACCCTGTCAGTGCTGAGTCAGACGAACACAGTGAGGATACTGCGGGCCGTGACGAACAGCGGTGGAGACGGCTGTTTGTCATCTCACCGCACTGCTTGAGATGAAGCTCATCAATGTACAGACGCTTGCCATCGAGCCGGTCAACGCAGATCAAGCACCGCGATACGCTATTTTGTCTCATACCTGGGACGGTGAGAATGAAATCACTCATCAGGAATGGATATCCAACATCAACGACCCCTCTCCCGAGTTCCTCGAGAAGTCCGGGTACTTGAAGATCATGAACGCCTGCTCCAAGACACGCGATGACCGACTACACTACCTTTGGGTGGACACTGTCTGCATTGACAAAACGAGCAGCTCGGAACTCTCAGAGGCGATCAACTCCATGTTTGCCTGGTACGAGCGTGCCACCGTCTGCATCGTCTACCTGACTGACGTCGAGTGGGAAGATGGGCTGACCGAGAAGATCCACGCCAGACAGCAGTGCAGCTTCGGATCAAGTCGCTGGTTCACTCGAGGTTGGACCCTGCAGGAGCTCCTGGCCACCGAGAAGGTCTTCTTCTTCACCAAAGAGTGGACGGAAATAGGGACAAAATCCGAGTTGATGTTTCCCATCTCCAAGATCACCGGCATCGACGTGACCTACTTGGCTTCGAAGCGCAAAATCTGGTCGGCCAGTGTTGCTGCAAGGATGAGCTGGGCCTCGAAACGACAGACGACGCGGCTCGAGGACATGGCATACTGCCTCCTCGGCATCTTCGACATCAACATGCCGTTACTCTACGGAGAAGGGTCCAGGGCGTTCCTCCGACTGCAGGAAGAAATAATCAAAGCCTCGGATGACCACACCATCTTCTGCTGGAGTTGGGATTCTGAAAAGACCCCTGAGCAGTGGCAGATCATTCTCGCGCCGTCGCCATCCGTATTTTCAGACTCGGGCAGCTTCGTCGCCACGCAACGAACGTCCGAAAGCGCCCCATACCAAGTTACCAACGTTGGCCTGCACATGAAACTCCCCGTCGTCGCTGCTGTCAACTGCCTCTGCGCCATGTTCTCCGTCATCAGCACTGAAGATGCAGACCCTGAGCACAAGCGGACGATGTGTCTTCCGTTGATGAAGGAAGGCAATATCTACAGACGATGTCCGTTCCCCAGCCGCCCCTTTCCCGTACTTCGAGCCATGGCCTGCGAGGTGAAGGAGATGTACCTGCTCTACAAGATCTCCCGAAACACCGAGGATCTGATGCCGTGGCCGTACCGCCATCAGTTTGAGTACGGGTTTTACATCAACATACTCGATGAGTCTTTCTCGACGGACATGGATCATCAGATGGTCACGTCTATCGACTGCCTGGTGCCGCAGTACGTGCAAACACCCTCTTCGCATATTTCAAGGCCAGTGTACAGTGTGGTCGGCTTTCGTTCAGCCCTGACACACGCTTTTGGAGGTCTGATACTGCGGGTTACACACCAAAATGACAAGTTTTTGGTGTTGCTCTCGGTCAGCAGGCGTGCAAATAACCACAGCTGGAACTGCGAGATCCTAGACGACAAGTACGCCGACCTCAATGTCCAAGAATGGCTCCGTGAGTTCAGAGACCCTATGGGGGGAATTGGGGTCCAGCCGAGTTGTACCTTTCATACGGCAGTCTCTACGAGTGGAAGCTCCAAGTTACTTGTTGCTCTAGACTGGGACACTCGGGATGAGGCTGAGCGGGTCACTAGGATTGTGTACCTTGTTTTGGGAAAGGTAAATGGTGGGACTTTGCGCATGCAGGACATGTGGACAAAAATTCAGCATAGTTTCGGGGCAAGCGGCGGACAACGATTATTCTCATGAACAAATCCAACCCCTAAACCCCGTCACAATGAACAAAGAAACACTAAAACAGGCCAGTCAGACCATTATTGATACGATAACCCCGCTGAATCTTGCTTTCTGAGACCCAAACGCCACAAGAAAGGTAAGAGTCTTTGTGGTCTACCCAGAGCCGCTGCAGCTAAAGTCTGCAAATCCACCTCTTCACAGTATTCCCAACACAGCTCTTCTAGTTATTTTTGTTGTTTGATTGTTTTTGTCCCTGTTGTTTTAGCTGCTGATCTTCGGGTTGTGTTTCGGTGTGACGCCGTTCCAGAGCAGACGGATGCCCTGTACTCGTTCCCAACTGGCCGCGGTTGATGTTACATGCACCTTCAGGTTCTTAACGAGATTGCCGAAAGAAATATCGAAAGGCAGTGTCTCGTTGGAAAGTATGTTGGCTATTTTGCCAGCAACCAACGGAACAGCTGATAAGAACCATTGTTAGTACCTCTATAACTTATAATTCAGAGACTGAAGGAGACGCCTACAAAGAGAAGTACCCTCTACATTCATAGGTTCGTTTCCCTCTTTTGGCATGCACTTAGCATCCCTTCTCACGGTGTAGAGACTGACATGAGAGCCACCCTGCGAAAACGGGGACTTCTCTCCATTGGGCTCTGCGGAGCCAACGAAAATGAGGGGCAGATCGGGGCCTTCGAGCAGCACTGGGTATCTGTCAACCTCTCCGCGGCCACTTTGTTCTCCATTGTTGCCCGCAGGGACGACCAAAGGGGCATCCATCTTGGACACCCACTTCGATATGATACAAGAAAGTGCCCTCCCCGTTACGGCTATCGTCAAAATAGTCATCAAAATTTGGAATGGCACTAGAAGAGTAGGTGTTGGTTAGCAATCTGAGTCAACTTATTCGACGATTTAGTGTGGCCCTATGGTAAGATACAAGTAGCTCCTATACGTGCCGTGGCTGGCTGATTCAGACCAACTCAGTATCGGCGTCCTCCTGCTTGGAGTAGTTGAGGGCCCGCTCCCCCAATGAACCTGACAGCTTGGAACTGGATAAAGGCGAAGGGTTCCTTGGAATGGTGAAACTGGCCTCGAACGCCGGGTTCAGATCGACTGCATCCACGCCAGTAAACTCCTTCACCTTCTCCGCCTCATCGGCAGTCATCGTGGCTACCCAGTAGTCCAGTGTCATATAAAATTTGGAGACGTATGGTTTCCTGTATCTGTCCTTGAGGAGATCTCTGAGCGCCTGGTCAATTGCGCTGTTCTGTTTCTCATTCATATCATCCACGGGGAAAACCATATACGACTTCGCTTCTTGGACAGCACGGCCAACGCGGCGTACAGGTTTTCCTGGTGCCTGCGGGAGCTCAAGCTTGGATACTCTATCGATGCCTACATGAACTTGGAGTTTAGCAGCTTCTTCTACCGAAGCCTCGACTGTCCAGTGCATCAGGTGTTCGTGGACGTCAGTCCAACCGCGTAGATCCTCAGCGCCAACAGTCGCCTTAATAAAGTCGATGGTCTCGGGTAGATCGGCGCCTGATTTGGGAAAGATAGTATAGAAGTCGTTGCCTGGTTTGGGTACCGAACTGGATATCTCAGCATACAGAACAGACGATATCAGGAAGAGAAATTGAACAAGGATCGACAGGTATGGCTTCATCTTGACAATGGGCTGTAGTGAAAGCAGGCAGACAGTGAAACAGGAGAGGATGGTTTGTGTTCTTAGACCTCAATGTGCTGTTTCCAGGCTCTTCTCCTCAGAGAGGATTATCAGCACTTTCTATTTGGAAGCTAGGCATGGGCGTCAAGTAATGCTTTTAGAACCAAGAAACATCGACCCACGATATGTAGAGCGAGACCCGTCGCCAAAGCCACTAATATGTATGATCAATGACAAAACATCCAACATACCTATTCTCGGCCCCAGGAGCCATCTGGGTCGAAATGATCTTGTCAGCCTCTGGAGACGTTGGGCTCCAGGCGGTTTTGTCGGACCCAGGGGTCACTTGGGTCAAGGTCGTCGTGTTGAACTCGGGGGCCGTTGGGGCCAAGACGTCGCTGTCGATCGCCGGGGCCGTTGGGTTCGTGGCGTTGTTGTTGTTGATCCCAGGGGGCAGTAGGGCCAATTCCTTCTTGTCGCTAGCCATAAGCCTTTGGGGTGAAGATGATCCGAGTTTGGAATTGATGGTGTCTGCAGTCCGGACCCAAACGCAAACGTCAGGCTTGGGCTGTGTGAATGTTGGGGTCTCGAAGTGTTTCGACTTCCGCCTTGTTCATCTACAGACTTGCCGGATGATAGCTGGGGGCAGTGCAAGAGGTGTGCCTCAGGTTAATGGCCCCAATGACGTGGTACTCTACCCTGCCTCCTGCCTAGGTAACTTGAGGCGCGCAGGCTTGGCGTTGAGAAGTGAAGGAACAAGAGCGGGTGGCCTCTCGGGCCCGCCGTATTACAGTCCACCCGCAGCTAATGGACACTCTGCGAATTGGCACGCTTGCCGGCCATAGTCAGACATTCGTGTGCAACAGCCGAGAAATTCGTGACCACCACAGTCCTCTCCGTGAGCTACACACCTCGACGACGGCCTCACGCCTGTGACCGCCACCACGGCGAAGGGCCGCGTCGCATCAACTCGGCAGCCCCTTTTGCCGCCGCCTCCAGTGCTTCTGCACATAGCATAGGCGGTACATAACCCATGTGTTCTCTATAGGTCTCCTTCATGAACTTGACAAAATCCTCGTCGTGCGCCATGTCACCCGTCATCATGATCTTATGAGGGCCCTCGAGAGGGAAAGCACGAATCGTATCCAGCAGTGTGAATTTCACACCAGCCCAATAGTCCTCCGGGTTTGAATAGTCCCCAAGAGCGTCACTCCCAAGGGTAAAGTTCTCGAGGTGATATCCATCAGGCTCGAAGGCTCCAAGTGCGCTCTTGACGGGGACCTGACCTACCGTAAGTGCGCTGCGACTATAATGTACCGACAGAAGGTTGATATCGGGTAAACTTTTCTTTTCCTTGTTGCATCTCTCCTCATCCTGCCAGTGCTTGCACAGCCCGAGGCCATAACCAGCGTATGCAGCTGATGTTTCCCAGAGTATAGGATAAAACATTCTGTGTGGAGTTATGTACTTAACCCCGACATGGTCTGCTGTGTCCATAAGGTCGTCTTGATAAAGGGCGAGAAGGTGGGTTGATGTAAAAACAGCCTCTGAAACACGGATATTGTAATCCGATTCCAGCTGAGACTTTAAGGACTGAATGATGTTGGCAAGCACTCCGACGTCGTATGATGCCGGGAGGCCTAGCTTTTTGAGACTGTTTCGTGCTGCTCGTCTTGGCTGGTCCTCGAAGTATTGCCCCATGTCTTCGTACGGTGGTCTAGAAAACACGCCGCAGGTTAGTAATTGCGCAGGTGACGGGGATGAGTTATCGAGGGCAGGGCGCATACGCAAGATGCCTCGAGGAGGCGAGCGAGAGTCTGGCCATAACGGCCTGATAGGCCTTGTCACCCTGATGAAGCTTGACCTGCGTCTGAATATCCCCATTCTGGTATTCGAGAATCACCGCTGCTGCTGCGTACGAAGATTGGAGGCTAAAGCCGACGCTGAAATTGACAGCGGTCGATGCTGAGAGGACGACCTGTTGTTTTGTGCCTGTAGGGCCCGAAGGGTCGAGGAGAGCCGGCGCCATAGCACACAGCAAGGCCAGAATAAAGAATGGAATGCTTGCCGGCATTGTTCGCGATATGATGCATGCCATTCTGGCGTCGTTTGGCAATTGTGGAACGACGTCGAGTGTGGCTCTTGTAGGGAAATGTGCTGTTGGCGGGTTCCAGGTTGAGAGGAGATGTTGCGCGCTCGTTGAACCACTGCACCTTCTTTCTCTTATACACCTAGAACCAACATGAGCGCCAGGCCGCAGTGCCCAGATCCAACCAACAACCTGTTGGCCTTGGTTTTGGGGGGCCAACCAACATGAATGGGAGCCAGCCCCAGCTCCCGGCCCGCGGACTAAATGACGTCAAGATACATATTTTAATGTTTTATTTTGCATATGATAAGTTCCGAATAATCGGAGTACATAGAAGGCTGAGTTTAGTGGGATTTACGTGGCTCAGACTTTTGGGTCCTCACTGTATGTGAAGGGATTGAAGGGTTAAGACGGTCGTTGTTGTATTCTTCCCATAAGGTATGCACCAATGCCGCTTGACCCCTTGGTTTTGATCAGAGATCCATTAAAAACTTTTCAATTGCTAAGCTTCTAAAAACAGCTGCACTTAGTCTGTTGGCAGCCTTCCAAGTTGTTGACATGAGACCACGGTGACACCTTTTCCCTCATTTCGCTCTGCATGACCGGACCCCGAAGCAAATGGCATGGGGGCGGGGGGTTTGAGGGGCTAAAGAACAAGGCAAAGCTACCCTGCGCTGTCTCCATTTCAGTGCGACATTTCGAAGATGTTCCCATAATACACATTGGATGAGTAGAGTGTGTGCATGTGTTGAATACTTCTTTGTTTTACGGTACCAGTGTGGAGAACGTCGTAGGACTGCTTAGGAAATTCACCCCGTTTAGACGCCTACATTAAGTGGCACAGCTAACTGAGGCTCGTGGGACAAATAAATAGTATGAACATCCCCATGAATGTGAGCATTGACTTGATTTCGATATTCATACCACAAGGCCTTCAAGACACAAATAACGCCAGGCATATCAAAACCAATCTCAAGCTATGCTGACGCAACATTTTGCGCGTCACTAGCTATCGTCGACTTTAGCCATCCAGAACTTCGAGTTTCAACTCAATGATGCAGCTTTCTCACCCCTCCCTGTTGGCTATAGCCTCTGCCGCTCTGGCGACACTCTTGGAGCTGCAGGTGGCCTCTGCTATGCCCAGCCCAGACAAGAGTAAGACACGACGGTTCAAGGTAGAATGGGCCGTCATTGGTGACTCGTGGTCCTCGGGCGTCGCCTACAATAGCAGCAACAGGTACGACGAAGCGTACTGCTATCGCACCAAAGAGGCATGGGGGGCCCAGATGTCCAGCGACACATCGTGGCTCGCCGGCGAACAGGACTTCAAGTTCGTAGCCTGCGGGGGCAGTCTCATGGATGCCGTGAAGGGCCAGCTGGACGGAGTGAAGAACCCGTCCATTTTATGGGGCACCTTTGGAGGCAACAACGTCAACTTCGGCAACATTGCGAGAGCATGCGTCTACCAGCCGCGTCCTGGAGGCTGGGGCAATTACTGGGATGAGGACCCCAAAGGCGAGGGCTACTGCAAAAAATACATCAAGGACGCCGAGAGCTACCTGGACAGAGGCGATGACGATGAAGAGGGCTTCCGCTATCAATTCATCAGGACCCTGGATGGAATCTTCGCCGCTGCCAAGAACTTCGAAAACCCGCAGCAACAAGTTGACTTGTACGTTAGCTCGTACGTGAAGTTCTTTGTCGACGACACCGACGAGTGCGACAACTGGAGCTTCGCCCACCCCTGGGTCAGTGCTGGCCGCCCGAAGGTTGTCAAGGGGCTGCGGAAGGTTATCAACGAGAAGACAGACCAGGTGAACAGGATCCAGGCCGATATCATCAGAAACTACAAGACCCCAAACAGAGCGCTCAAAATCCGCAATGTACAACCCAACGACCTGTACGAGGGCCATCGTTTCTGCGAGCCCGGTCACTCGTTTGAGGACCAGTTTTACGGAGACGTGTGGCTATGGAACTTGCAGTACTATGACACTCAAAGCGCCGCATTGGCCGGGAGACCGCCCGAAAGGCCGACGACGGAAAATGGGATTACCTTCATGTCGGGCTCCAAGGAGAACGCCCCCAGTTCCGGAATGGTTATGGCGACATTTCCCGTCGGCGACAAGGCGCCTCCAGACACTCCCAAACCCGACCCCCAGAGCCAGTCCTCCTTCGGCTGGAGTGCCCGCCCTTTCCACCCCAAATGGAACGGCCATCTTGCCATGAAGGATTTCTTCATCAATAAGATGAGAGAGGACGGGATAACGGGCGTCAAGGGATCAAAGGACACAATCGACGAGCCCTCCTGACACGCCAGAAGAGAACGTCGAGTGTAGTTGGAGATAATGAGTATGCGACCCGTGATCGCCTGCGAGACATTATCGAGCAACCCCAATTACGCCCTGCGCTGCAAGATGGTCAAGTGCATATTCCTCCTCAATGACTGCAAATCCGCAGTTGTGGTTGTAGAGAAGAAAGTGGGCTGAGTGATAAGGATGATGAGAATTCACTATAGTTTCGGGAAAAGCGGTGGACAATGACTATTCTCATGAAGGAATGGGTCTTTGATGAAAGCCTATTAAAGCCCCACGAAAGTTCGATTGATACGCAACGTAATGGTGCACTTGGTATTTCTCCGTAAATGCTGAGCAACTTGAGCCGGCCAACTCAAACAACCAGGAGTTGGTGGTACAGCTCGCAAAAGACGATGTCAAAGTTGGGAAGACTTCAAAAGGTTTCTATGTCTGGGGGTAATCTCATCACTGGGCCGGAATGTAGACTGGCATTCAAGCCACATTATTAGAAAAGAGGCTTACTGAAAAGTTACACTACACTTTAGAAGCAGAATTGAGAGCCTTTGGTCAACTTTGTTACCGTCTGCCTGTGGAAGAAATTACTTAAATGTAGTATGTGGCTTACTTAGGTAGGAGAAGATGTCATAATTGATAAGCCAGGTACTCTCTTGGGAGAGTTTGTTCGCCCAGGTTGGGGTGCAGGTGTTGGTGGGGTACTGGGAGTCCACGGCTTTCTGATCATCACTAAGGACTTCAGCTCTGGCGAAGATCCTAGTAAGTTTGGAGTTATCTATGTAATGAGCAGAGAACACATAGTCATCGAATACATTCTTCTTTTGCTAGGTCGGCTTTACTGACTGAGAGGGGAACTCACTGAGTTCAACTGCAATGGATGCCGCGCCCATTCGAAGCAAGACTTGAGAAATGGTGATTTATTAACCGGAAGTTTGACAGATCCACCAACTTTATGAACGAGGCAATGAGGGTGGGTATTTCAGTGGGTTAACAAATCCATGGTTCCAGCGTAATCAAACCAAGAAATTTTGATCCTCCGGCTCTCTCTGTCGAATGTGATGTTTCCCGGCTGATTCATCTTCTTCTGGCTGAAACACACGTGACGACAAGTCAAAGGAAAGACTTCACCGGTTTTCAGAGTGTTTGGTCGGAATAGAGACATCGTAACACCAGAAACTGGCAACTATCGAAATAGGCTCGACGCTTCATCAATAAATAAGCACCCAACTCCTAAAGCGGTCATACTCCTCCGGTGCGTCCGACGCCCAGAGCTACTGCACCAGTATCCACTTCGTCGGGAGCACCTATCCTAGCTTCTAGGTCGTTTCTCCTTCTTATCCTTTCCTTGATGTATGCTCCAACTCTCCAGCCTTTACGGTCCTGACTTGTCAAACTTGGCAGTCTACTGATTCCAGTGGAATTTGCTGTGCTGGAAGTACTTGGCCTCATGCCCGCCACTCCTCCTTTTCTGCCGTTGTCTGTCGTTTTATTTGTTGAAATAAACCTACGTTTAATTCCATCGTATATGTTCCTAAAGTCGATCACTTTCAGAACCCACAGCATCGCCGCCGTGAAGCCAAACGCGCCGGCCGCAGTAGTAATCATGTAAACCAGGGTCTGAGTCGTCGGCGCCTGGTTCATGCTGAAAATACTGGCCGCAAAGCCCAGCGGAACGAAGATGGTGGTGACAAAGGTGAAGAGCTTGATGTTCTCGTCCTGCAACCGGTCCGACTCGCTGCGCCGCAGGTCCAGGTCGCTTCGCATAAACTCCAAGTCGCCGTGCATGAAATCCAGCTCCATGAGGATGAGATTCGCAATCTTTTCCTGGTTCCTCCGGAGGGTCTGGACGCCGTCGTCGTTGGAGGCCTGCAGCTTCAGGATGATGACGCGATACCGGCTCTCGTCGTTGAAAGTCCACCGAGGCCTGTCCAGCTCGCGACCCTTTTCTCGATCGCGCCAACGGTCGATGGTGGCAATGCTCTCGTCGTAGTGTTTTCTTATCCTCCGGATGGCTTTCTGAAACTCTCGAAATTCCTTGATCGTGTCGAGCAAGTCTTTGTAGTGCGGCTCTGTGATTTCAGACGCTCTGGTCGCCTTGAGACTTCCTTGAAGGCGGGTCCTCGTCCCCGTCAGAACGGATTTGGCCCAGTCAAGGATGCCTGTCGTACTCTCGTTCATCCTCTGCAAGATCCTCTCAAACAAGATGAGCTCCAGAACACTTCTCTGTTGCCAGGAGTTCTTTTCCACTTCGGTGATCCTAGCATCCTCCCGCTGTCGTTCCAGCAAAGTCTGCACTTTTACTTTCACTTCCTCTTCTACTTCATCTTTCCAGGGATCATCGTCCACCCGAGACGGGTCGGCTTCCAAGAAACTGCAGGTCCAGTACCGGTCAAAGAAGTCCCCGTCGAATCGAAAGCTCATGGCAAACCTGCAGGGGTATCTTTGTGTCTCGACATCGTTCAATGTCTTGAAGTTGAAACCTTCGGCGCCCACGGCGTCACCCGAAAGCGGAACCACACCCCCGTCATGGCGCAGCAGGGCGTAGAATGACAAGTGAAGCTCCGTTGTCCAGGTGTTGAGTATAGCTGCCGTTTCTTCCGCGAAGAAGTTGTCGTAAGACTGGTGTCTTTGGAAGAAGCATTCCATCTCATGTTTTTTGTGGCGCATCCCCGACGACACAAACACGGTCGACGTGGAGATTTCATTCGCCAAGGGATTCGATGAAAAGAACGCCCAGAATCTCTTCTTGGCATCCTCAGCGGTCCGTCCCTTATCCACGACGGACCTAACGTCCTCGGCTGTACGTAAGAGCAGCATTGGAATTCTGTTCTTTGATGTCTTCGTCTTCAGAGGCCTCGACCTGGGAACATCAACTACGGCCCCGGTCGTAACGACGTACTGCAAGCCTTCTGGGATAGCAGTCTGCTCTTCATACTCCCTCCAACTCTTCCAATCATCCGCAGAGGGAACAAAAAACGCGGGCCGGTTGTAAAGCCACTCGTCTTGAAGTTCCCTAATGTTGCCTCTTAATACCATGTTGTTCAGAGAGATATACGGTGCTTTCTGAGAGTAGAATTGATCTGGGTAGCTTCCAGTTCCTGCATTTCCCGGGGCCATGTA
Organism: Colletotrichum tropicicola; assembly: GCA_025962755.1. Taxonomy (NCBI): domain Eukaryota; kingdom Fungi; phylum Ascomycota; class Sordariomycetes; order Glomerellales; family Glomerellaceae; genus Colletotrichum; species Colletotrichum tropicicola. The sequence goes on from JAOWMA010000004.1 coordinate 324,625, forward strand.
TTTCATGGGGGATGACGCCGGATCAAAAGCATCTTGAACGTATGTATCGCCTTTCACCCCATGGACGTGTCCGGAATTGCGCGGGGAGGCGTAATTCCACAACAGATATGGTATTTCGAATGTAGTGCCCCAGTGATTGCCTCGCAAAAGCTCATCTTTGTACCAAAACGCACGCTGAGATGTTTTTGGGTCTAGTCCTGCTGGGAAAAGACCATTATCCGAGGCGCATTCTATCAGAGCCAATACTCCTGGATTTGATGTCCCCGCCGGGAAGAGATAGGGTCCAAGTTGGGCCGTAACCATGGATAAAGCGAGTTTTCGGAGGTCGTTTCGTTTGACTGTACCATTGGCAAAATGATAGATCTGGTATTGGATCGTTCTCTCCCAGACGCCAATTGTCTCCTCCAGCGCGTGGGGATTATCTATCCGCGTGGGCTTGTCGAAGAGTCCCATTTCCGCGGCGCGGAACAGTGCGGCATCCTTCGATCGAAAGATGAATCTGGTTTGGGCGGGACTTCGCTTCACCGCCAAAAGACGTTGCTGTGTGAAGGGGTTCCGGGTGGCGAACATCTCGAATATGCTCTGCCGGATGTATTCCGAGGAGCATGTTGCGATTGACGGAAGCTTGAGGCCAGCATCCTCGGCGGACTTCATCGCTTGCCAGATCAATGCGTGGTCTGTGAGGTAAAAGGTCCGTGTCGGCTCCGAGTCGTACCGTGGGACTGCGTACAACCCGGGTGCATCGACCTTGTGGTCGTTCATCTCCTCGACCCAGGTTTTGAGAGCCCGCTCGAGGGCACGTATGTCCCTGTCGTCGTTGGACTCGCCTCTGCTGAGCTTGTAAAAGTCGCATGCCTTGATAATCTGGAATGGATTGTCGACGAGAGACCTCTGAGGGAGGAACGGTTTCATTTGCCATTCCTCGATCTCCTCTCCGTTGACCCAGTAATACGGACAGAACAGTCCCCCAGAGGGATTCGCGGTCTGCAAGAGCCACCTGATGTGGCCTCTGCATACCCTTTTGATGCGGTCAATCATTCTGCTGACGTAAATGTATGATTCCATTGCAGATTGGTCCTTTGTGTCCTCCTGGCGAGCTCTCATGCTGGTAATTCGGGATTGGAAATGGTTCAGAGCCAGCAGCAGAATCTGAAAGCAGTAGCTTCAAATCATTCGTTAGAACGCCGAGGGACCTCAGGAAATCTCTTACTCACAAGGAAGCCGCTGTGGACACGTAATGATCGTCGATATCGCCGCAGGTCAGGGCTATGGTGGGTTCTTCCTCGTAGCCCGTCAGAAAGACCGGAATGCTGCAGACGGAGAGGATATACTCCAGATTCCTTCTCAGGCAGAGATCAAGTGTAGGGTTATCGCTTAGAATCTGCGCTTCGAATGCGCGTCGGGACTGGTCCAGTTTCTGCAAAAGTTCCGGCGAGACCACTGGCCGCGCGGGGAATTTGTCGTATTCAAGAGCGTAAGCCACAGTGACCGTAAGACCCCCAGGTCGATGGATATCTCTTGAAGCGTTTTCGTGCCACTTGAGAATGTATCCGCGAGCTTTTTGCTGGTATTCTGAGCCAAAGGGCTTGCTGAATTCAAGCACACCGTCGTCATTAAAAGCCGTGATGCGCAAGACCGCGTTTTTCCCGTCTCCATCCTCGTGCTCTCGAATTATAGAGCCTTCTTCTAGTCGCGGCGGCTTGTAACGGCGGTCGTTCGCCTGGTTGAAGGGATTTCTTTCCGGGATGTTGATGTAGTCCAGGCTTCTTATGAGCACGTCGCCCCTCACTTCAAGAATAGGCAGGGGCAAGGCTTCTTTATCGTCTCGGGTGCTTTGAGAGTAGTCGAACCTGAATGTCTGATAGATGGTACCGTCCACCGCTACATATTGCAAGTCGACCTTCACATCTAAAGAGGCTATTTTAAAAGCTGGCCACCGATCATGAATGAAGTCTGAATAGTAGGTGACCTTGGCCGGATAAGGAAGCTCGACTACCGGGCCGATTCCCTTGTCGAAAGAAGTGTCGGTAGCCTGGACAGGAACAGCTCGAGACGAGGTTTCGCGTAGAATGGTTCCTTCATGTCAGGCTCATCAACACAGAGCCCCGTTCTTTTCCCAGGGAAATGCCGCGTTATTCTTAGCAATTGACCGGATGCGCCAACCGTCGCGGTGAGCCCTTCATCGCCGAATGAAAAGTAGCCCTTGCCTTGCCCAGTATGTTGGGTAGGGTGAAATGAGGGATTTGGCAACATTTTACCCCCTGAATTCTGTCAAGCTCGATTTTGTGAATTCGATAGTACCTGGCGTTGGTGAGTGCTGTTCATGAGGATATTGTAGTTGTAAACATGGTGGTGCAGGTGGTTTCCAATCAGCCAGGCCAGACGCGGCTATGGTGCGTATTTAATCCAAGGAAGGGATCCTTCTCAATATTACGAAGAGGTGCCACATCGATGATAACGCCCGCCACTGTGATTCTCTCTGCATAAGCGAGGTAGCACCCGGGGGGCGCAGTGTATGCAAGCGCTACATGTGCTGCAGCTCGACCTGAAATGCCTTTGAGAGGAGTAGCCCGAGGCTGGTACTCGGGTGAAAGAAAACAGCGTCGATTTTCAGGACAGGCTGAGCATTACCCATGCAATGTGAGCTGGTTTCTTTCACCCGAGTTGCGAGATTCCACCCTGATGCCCTTGCCGGGCAAGGTTGTCTTCCACCCCGGTCATAGAATGCTTATACCATCTACACCCGAGGAGAGTCGTCTCCAGTTCGTTCTATTGACTTTCTATCCTCCCGGCACAGACACATAAACTTTTTGTTTGTGTGGTTTTCCCCGGTATCCTGATTCACTCATACTCTGAACCACCACCATATAGCCATCTATCAGCTTTCTCCGTAAAGCCCAAACTCACACCTTTCTCCGAAGTCAAGCTTCATGGTATATAATGGCGTCATCCTCCCGTCATCTCAACCTGAATTCATCACACATCACACATTCACAATCAACTCATCCTCATCTGTCTATTGAAGAACATTTTTCCATACCCACTACAAACAACCACCATAAAAAAGACAAAATGCAGGTCCAAGCTTGGATTCTTCTCGCCGCCGCCAGCCTGGCTCTCGCAGGCCCTGGCGCTCCCGAGCCTCCCCCGGGCGCTCTCCCACCCTCCAAGCAGCCGAACATGTGTCTCGAGAGACTCGACAAGTTCCCCAACCGCTCCGACAAGCGCTACGATATTCTCGGCGGCCGCTGCGTCAAAGCACGCACATACAAGGGCAAGTTCGGCCCGTACAAGGACGACTTCTTCTTCGAGGCGTGCTGCAAGGACTCCAACAACGACTTCACCGAGCCGACCTACTTCAACGTCGACGAGTGTCTGGTCTACGACCGCAACAACGCCACCCTCGAGTGGAACCACCAGAACAGCCACAAGATCCGCGACGACTGTTCTAACTGTGTGATGGATCTGGACGGCGGCAAGGCTGATAAGCCTCGCCTCAAGTGCCGCTGCAAGGGCAAGGCTGGAAAGGACGTTGACACGTATCTTTCCCTGGGTGGAGATGAGAAGTCGGCTCGGAAGCCGAAGGATTCTCTTTGGGTGGATGATTCGGGCAAGTTCGCTTGCAAGAAGTAGGATGACTCAGTTTGGTGACTCTGGGGGTTGGTAGGGTGACTGAGTAGGGAGAGGATACTGGTCTGGATGGTTCACATGGTAGACAAATCAATCAACAAGGGCTTCCCACTATCTTTGGATGACATTTGCTTGTGACTGGGGTTGAGATTCAACCTTGATCGGGGGCCTGCTCAACCGATTCTGTGCACTGTTTCCTAGTAGAGTCAAACCTTAATGCCACGGAACCGGGAACGACAAAATAGGTCAACAAGGTGACGGCTTTAAGATCCCTACCAGGAGATGAATATTGAGTTTAGAGGATGGTTGTATTATGTTTTAGAGACACCTCTAATGAGCGTTTCATACAACTCCTCTCCCAGATGAAGTCAACGGCTGATGATTTCTCACCCGCCATTCAACATGACCGCCCGCCGCCGTGTGATCCATATCATCCTACCTACTGAAGGGTTACCTGTCCATTGGTTGAGTCTTCCATGAAGATACCGCCAAAAATGACCGCTTCGTTGATGCCAGTGGGCTGGGGCTCCTGTCCAATAGGGTTCTTCTGCAGCGAGAAGTGGTACTCGCCAAGACCAGCCAGGTCTACTCCAATTAGCCCGTGATCTTGTCAAGGGTTGGGAAGTTGTGACTTACCGTTGGGGAGAGGCTCGGTAACCTGCTTAAGGGGGTCGGTGCCAGTGCTGTGAAAGACTTGGACAGTGCTATTGATAAGGTTAGCCACTGATATCTATCTTCTTCAACCACATGATCACCTACTTGGCATTGAAGTCCATCTTGAGCGCAAAGTTCTCAAACTTGCCCTCGCCAAAGGGGGTGGAGAAGAGCTTCTGGGCTCCGGCGGGGTTCTTGGAGTTGCCAAAGACGGCGATCTCGTTTCCGTTGTCGGCCCCGGTGCGGACGTCGATCTGGTGGAAGCTGAAGTCCTTGGACTCGAGGTTCATGACCTGGTAGTCGTGCTTCGCGTCCAGCGGCTTGGTGGCGTCGCGCTGGATGGAGAAGTGCATGGTGCGCACGCCCGTCACGGCGACGTCGTTGAGCTGAGACCGGATGCTGGGGAGCAGGTCGGCGCGGCGGATGTTGGACTGCGCCTCGCCGCCCTTGGGGATGAAGACGGACTTGTCGTTGATGTTGATGGCGAAGGCCTTGGTGTTGGTGGCCTTGTCGAACTAGGAGCTTGTTAGCATGGGCAAAACCGATGGGATGCTGTTAGACTCACCAAAGAGGGTTCAACCTGAGGGAAGGTGATGACATCGCTGAACTGAAGGCCTGTTCGATCATTAGCTGTTGGCTCTCGGTTGATAGTCTTAAGTCACGTACCATCTCCCTTCACGACGGCGCTCTTGAAGACACTCTCGAGGACATTGAAACTCTCGGGGGTAGCATCCTGCTTGATACGACCGTCAGGCAAGACAAGAGCCGTGGTGTTTCCAGCCTTGGGGGCAGCACCAGCATTGGCAGTGCTGTTGTTGGCACCACCGCCCTGGTTGCCGCCCTTGTTACCGCCCTTCTCCGCGCCCTGCTTCCCGGTGTTGCCACCGTTGTTGCCGTTACCCCTGGCCTCAATGAAGGTGCCGACGTTGGCGGGGACGGGGCCGGCGGCCACAGAAGCAGCCAGCAGGCCGACGAGGGTGATGAATGTGGGCTTCATGTTGTTTACTGTTTAGGTCTCGGGACACTCTAGAGAATGTGATTGATTAAAAAAGGGTCTCTTGACCGTGAAACGAATGGATGCAGAAAGGAGCAAGTGGCCGGCACTGCGCGAAAAGAAAGGAACGTGCAAGGAGGATGCGAAAAAAGAGAGTTGAGACCGTGTTGTCAGAGAGAAAGTGATGAACTACTAAGGGCTCTCTCCTAAGCCCATCTCCAAGACCAGAATATATACCAGCACGGCGGAAGCCTCCGGTTCCACGGGCCTCGTTCCCATGCCATCCGAAAATTGAGTTCAAAACTTCAGACTGCATCTGCCCGTACACTTGCGACGAAGTTTTGGCCAAGAAGTTCGAGTTTCGTTACATATAGCCTCCGTATTGGAATGTATGGAGACATGGTTCCATGGGTGTGGATTCGGGAAGGCTATTTTGTGGCTCGCCCTACGCTAATTGCTCCCAGATTACCGTCCGTCGGGTGTTCCCCCTGTCGCCGGCCATTCCGAGTCCCTCGCACGCCATCCAGGGTCGGCGTGCTGCCTTCAGGCCGCCTGCCGTTTCAAGACGCATATGTCCTCAGGTTCTGGGTTGAGTGGTCGGCGACTCTGGCTATGCTTCCCGGAAACGATGCTGTCATCTGGGCAAATACGCCAGTCGTGGATAAGATTTGTATGACGAAAACACAGCTGCAACGTTATTCACGGTGCCCGAACTGATTTCCCGTCATTGCGATTCATTCTATTAGGCTCCATCTGATCTCAACACGGCAGCACTGAGCAGCAGGATGCCGATGGACATGCAAGGAGAAAAGATCTGTACTAAGCCGATCTTAATGCCCTGAGATCGGACCAGCGGCATCCCAACCGGTGAGATGAATGTACACGGACAAGGACTAATAGAACGCCGACGGCTCGGGGCCCGTACCATGCCTTGCGAGTCAAAGCGGCTCATATGCCACCGGCCACCGGCCACCGGTCACGTCTCGATAATGCAGCACATATTACCACCGTCCCATCCACCCCTTTCTTCCATGGTTCCAGAAGAGAACATGCGACGATGTTGACGAGAAGGTGAGCGGTTGAACTCATTTTCAACTCTGGTAAAGTTTTCGCCCGCAGTCTTCCGCATGTCGCCAGGCACATGAAACGTGACAACTCGACAATATGAGGCGACACTCACGTCCCAGTACTGCCTTACGGAGCCTGACTAGTACTGTACGAAAGAGGCATCTTTTGGCCGCCCGGGGAGAAGACCACCCACTATCCGTCATCCCTAGGTCAACATAGTATGAGTGTGCTACATAGTTGTCGGAGCCGCAGGGGAAGAAGCATCCTGTTTGACGTCAGCCCCCGAGTCGGTGACTGTCGGGCGCCGACGACCTCCGTGTTGGACAGGCATCCTCTACTCTATGCAGATGGGCAGTCAGAGGGATTCGTGGGATGATGTAAGAGTGCTTCGTCAACTAGAATAAGGCATCAAGACCAGAAGCTGCATGCTACTGAGACGTACAGCACCGGAGAAAGAATAGCATTATCCACCCCATTTCCGCCTCTTTCTGCGTTCCCTCTCTTTCTCTCGCTTCGAACCTCTCACCCACTTTTCCCCGTGCACCATCTCGTTCGTTTTCGGGATCAACACGGGCGTTTGCGAGGTATTAGGCTCCCGAGGTGGGAGTCTGCGTGAACGGGGTCGTCGTAATGGAACCTAATGTCCCCCGGAGCCGAGCGAACATTAGTGTCAGGGAGGTCATTTTTGGCGCAGGATTCCGCACATGAACTGGCATCCCCGGCGTTCCTGGGGGAAAGTCAGGGATCACTCGGTCTCATCAGGTCCGTGGGCGAATCAGCACACTGGACGAACACTCATAGCTTTGACTCCTGTTCTAGCGGACCAAGTCGATGCTACACGTGTAAAGCCGAGTAGTCACGATTCATACGGTGCCGTAAAGCTCACCATAACGAGTAGACTTAGAATTGAGACTCACATGGCTGTAGAAATAGTGACACGTACCCGTGAGGCCGCGTATTAAGGATGGCTCACCGAGGTGAGCTACTCACCGAGACACACCGAGGTCGGTGTGCCCCGCACGGAAACGAATCCCGATTACACTAACAAGCCGAGGCAAATCGCCAATTGCCCCTGTTACACATCACCACTTTACCCCGGACCTCCCCCAACTTCACCTCTCATCTCTCAACCAACTCTCACCAATTCCATCGTGTGCAACTCCTCCACGCCTGAATCGGACTCACCCAGACTCCCGCACGCTCGCATTGTGAGCTCGCAAAAACCACGAGTCATCACGACCGAGACCGCCACCCCCTTGACCCCTGGTGAAACTCCCATAATTATCTCCCCGTCAACTCCGCCTCCGCCTCCGCCGCGGCCGTACCCGTGCAGACCTTAAATCACGACCTCACGAATAACACCACCGCCACAATGCCCTCACATCCCCCTACCCTCACCTCCCCCCCGCCTCCCGTCCCCTCCGTGGACGTCTCCTTCCCCCGCCCGCACATCCTCCTCGTGACCCTCAACCGGCCCCGCCAGCTCAACTCCATCCCCTCGGAGCAGCACTACGCCCTCGCCCAGCTCTACGACTGGTACGACGCCGAGCCCTCGCTCCGCTGCGCCGTCCTCACCGGCACCGGCCGCGCCTTCTGCGCCGGCGCCGACCTCAAGGAGTGGAACGTCCGCAACGCCTCCGGCGGGTCCCCGACCCCGTCCTCCGTCACCACCGGCGCCGGCGGAGTGGCTGCCACCACCACCACCAATAGACGCCCGGTAGTAGTCACCTCCTCCCACCCGGACGCCAAACCGGGCGAAAAGTGGCCCTCGTCCGCCGGCTTCGGCGGCCTCTCCAACCGCGGCGGCAAGAAACCCGTCATCGCCGCCGTTAACGGGCTCTGCTACGGCGGCGGCATGGAGATGATCATCAACGCCGACCTCGTCTACGCCTCCGCCGCCGCGCGCTTCGGCCTGCCCGAGGTCACCATCGGCGTCGTCGCCATCGCGGGCGCCCTGCCGCGGCTCATCAGGGCCGTGGGCCGCCAGCGCGCCACGGAGATGGCCCTCATCGGCCGGACCGACTACACCCCCGAGCAGATGCTGGCGTGGGGGCTCGTGAACCGCGTCGTCGCGCCCGAGAGGGTGCTGGAGACGGCGCTGGCGGCGGCCGAGGCCATCGCCGGCAACTCGCCCGACGCGGTGATTGTGTCCCGGGAGGGGCTGAAGAGCGGGTGGGAGGCGCTGGGGCCGGAGGAGGCCACGGGGCTGGTCGACCGGGGCGTGTATCGGGGGATGGAGGCCGGGGAGAACATGACGGAGGGCGTCAAGAGTTTCGTCGAGAAGAGGAAGCCGGTTTGGAAGGACAGCAAGCTGTGAGCGACTTTGATAGGGTGTGTATTATTACAGTCATCGGCCCGTGTTTTGGTGTTCAACTTGAAATGTACATTGCAACTACGATTTTCGGCACTGTGACCGTTGGATATCATGAACCGACTACTGATTTTGTCCTTCCCAAACCCTCGGGCCCACTAGTGAGCAAACTCCTTGTTCTCGACGCGCAGCTCCCCCGACCCGGACTCGGAATCCTTCTCGTTGACGGCGCGGTGCCCCGCGTCGCCGGGGGTGCCCATGCTCGCCTTCCAGTGCAGCTGCACCTTGCCGCCGGTAAACAGACGATCGATCTGCTCGAGGCTGAGGTTCTGCGTCTCGGGGTAAAAGAACCAGATGAGGGGCACGAAGAAGGCGTTGAAGACACAGAAATAGACATAGGTGCGCCACCCGATGCTGTTGATGCTGACGGGCGTGATCTCGACGACGAGAAAGGTGAAAATCCAGTTGGAGGCGGTGGCGAGGGCGGCGGCGCGGGTGCGGATGGCGAGCGGGGCGTACTCGGCGGGGAGCAGCCAGGGGATGGCGAGCAGGCCGACGGCGAAGAAGAAGTTGAAGAGGAAGAGCATGACGATGGCGACGATGCCCGCGGACGCGCTGCCGTTGGACACGGTGCCGGCGAGGACGGCCATGCAGGCGCACTGGCCGCCGGCGGCGAAGAGCATGAGCTTGCGGCGGCCGAGGCGGTCGATGACCCAGATGGGGATGAGGGAGGAGAAGAAGTAGGCGATGCCGTTGAAGCCGGCCAGCAGGAGGGAGAGGTTGTGCGACATGCCGACGGATTCCTGGAAGATGACGGGGGCGTACTGGAGAGGTCAGTGGGTGGATTTCACGATAGCTTGCGAAGATTGGGTACATACATATGTGATGAGGTTGATGCCCGACAGCTGCTGCATGAACTGGCCGCCGATACCGAGCATGGTGCGGTAAAAGAACTTTTGCTCGCCATTCTTGAACATCATCTTGAAGCTCCCGGCGTTGGCGGCCTCGCGCTCCTCGCGGATGGCGGCCTGGATCTCGGCCAGGTTGGCCCGCAGCCGCGGCTCGTCCTCGGAGATGGACCGGGCGTCGCGCTCGACGGCCCAGAGGATGTGCTTGGCCTCGTCGTGGCGGTCGTGGGCGATGAGCCAGCGCGGCGACTCGGGCAGCACGAGGACGCCGAGGAAGGTGACGACGGCGAAGAGGATCTGCAGGGCCAGCGGGAAGCGGAACTGCGAGTCGTTGCTGACGTAGCTCATGCCGTAGTCGACCCAGTAGCTGAGGGCGACGCCAAAGATGTTGATGGCGAGCTCGATGGCGAGGCCCTTGCCGCGGTTGTTAGCCTTCATCAGCTCGGAGTGCCAGACGGCTGTTGTTGTTGTCATCGTCAGTCAGCAATTCGCGGTCATCGTCATGAGACGGGACAACTCACGGATGGTACTCGTGTTCATGCCGTTGCCGAGACCGGCGACGATGCGGCCGACAATCATCTGTGGAATCCCGAACGCGGCGGCCTGCAGGGCGGCGCCGATGCTGAGCACGACGCAGCCGAGCATGATGCACTTGCGGCGGCCGAGGCGCTCGCCGACGAGCAGGCAGAAGATGGCGCCAAAGAAGCACCCGATCTCGTAGATGGCCACGACGGTGCCCTGCAGAGAGGAGCTGCCGCCGCCGCCGTTGGAGGTGTCGATCTCGGGAAAGGTGCGGGTGAAGGCGTAGCCGGTCAGCAGGCCAGACATGACTCCTTGGTCGTAGCCAAAGAGCAAAAATCCTGAGCCGGCCGTGGCCGTGATGGCCCAGTTGAGCGGGCGTCCGACGAGGATGGTCATGGTGGGTGGTGGGTGTTGGGAAAGGAGTGGATGTTGTCGTTGGTTGACTCTCAAAATGACACAGGATACAACAACTCTACGTTCTCTATGGCTTGCGCGACAGCTTGAATCGCGGACCGGTGAGAATCTGGGGGAGGGGCCGGGGTTGGCTGGGTCGAGAGATAAGAACGAGCCTCCAGTTCACGATGGGGACGGGGAGACGCGGTTCTATATGTACAGACGCACCCCGAGCCGTGCAGCGTTGGTGTTGATGAGATGAGGAGACACGCAGACAGAAAAAAACAAGCGTAACCGCAGCCCTTTCGCCTCGTCTAACCACCGGTGCCGGTTCGAAACAACGTCATTTCACTGCGGCAAACCTTGGGGAACTGTGTCAAAGGATGCATCTTCAACCTCTCCACTTGGACCCCACAAGGTATGGTGAGTGCGGGGACCCCAGCGCGGAGGTGATGAAGGCCAACCCAGAGACAGACACCCCGTACACGGATGGGACGAGGGGAAGAAGGGCTTCGCAACAGGCCGTGTCTCTTTTGGGTTGACGGCGGCAGTTGGACGCGCTGGGGGGGATGAATGGCACGGTACTGACTCGCGACGAGGGAAGAGTTTTTCTCCTCCTTTTCGTCTTTATTTTGAGGAATAAGACTATCATGTCTGTTGAACGTCGCCGTGGGAGGGGTACAGTAGCAACAACAACGTCTGCTGAGGTACTTATCCTTAAACAGGTATTACGGCGTAAATGGCCAAGTCGGGCTGCGAATTCCGGCCCATTGCCGGTGGAGGAGCGACGCCACAGAGACAGGGATCAGGGTCAAATTCGCCGAGCAGGACCCAGGGGCTGGCGAGGAGGCGTAGAGATGCCGTTTGAGCACAAAACAAGGCAGTTGAAAGCGCCGCGGTGCCCTGCTTCGGCCTGCCACCGCCGCTCCGGCTCCCTCCGAGGTCATCGGCCGACAACCACCCCCCCGATGGACGCGGCATGTTTGGTTCGTCATGGTACAGCCGCTGTGGCTCACTGCCGCATGCCCTGTCCTGTTCCCACGAGGCCGCAGGGCCATTCGAAGCGCACGAACGAGACTTGCGGCTGAAGCTGCCCCCCTGATGGCCACACCACCAGCCCCGATGTCAACGGCCTTGGTTCCGGTCTCTTCAACCATGCACATCCTCTCAAGCGCGCGCGGGGGCTTGGTTCCCCTGGGAAACGGAGCCCCTGCGTCGTCGTCTCTGGGCTTGGTTTAATACCCGCAGAGCAATAGCCGACGGGCATCAGCCAGTGTCAAATGGAGGAGACGAGGGCGACAACGGCTAGGAGACCATCCCCCAAGATGCTTCACGCATCATTTCATCTCGAATGCGCATCGGATTGCCGCCCGATCACATCCAGTTCCGTCTTGACCCGTCCCTAGCGCGCTGCTAGCCCGGAGCCGCCTCAAAACCCCGCCCAAACGAGCATAGGCAGCGCCATGAAGTCATCCCCGTCCCTGACCCCGGCCGCTCCCTTGTCCCCCCCCTCCTCCGCAATCCCGCATGAACGCCGCACCACTGGGCTTCCGCCTGCCGTCAGTCGACCGTAGCATTCACTTACTTATTACTCCGTACCACTCACGGGGTCACTCCTTGGTCGTAAGGGACGAAAAAAATGTAAAGAGGACTGTGGGGATAGCGACCCACGTCTCCTCCGTGGACGGTCGTAGCCCGAGTTCTGGGGCCGCCAATCTCGTTCCCACGGGGCCAGGCGCCTCTGTCCCGGTTAGATCGCGACGTCAGATGCTGAAGTTGCTGCGGGGACGCTGGCGAGACTTCTTGATGCTAATTTCGGAACCCAGGCATTCGGAGACCGCGTGGCTGGACCGTTACACCGGATCCCGTACTGTGCGGTGATGGTGCCATCTAATGCGGTCTTTGAGCTGTGTCATAGACTTGATGCTGTTTCGATACTAGAGCCGATACTGAATATCGACGCGTGGCGCTGCGGTCGCTTTGCGCCAGCGCCTTCCCGAGCGGCTGGAGCTACTCACACGAGATCGAGTCAGAGCCGCTCACTTTCCCATCTGACCAACGATGCGATGCCTCCCTCCTTTTTGCTTGATTCAAAAAGTGACAGGAAAAAAAAGACAAAGGAAAAAATAACCGGGATACTAACCGTCTCCCAAGTCCCCCCAAAAATCCTTCAGGTCATCTGCCCTCCACTTGGTGCCCCATCCGCTCTCCCTTTCAATCTTCTCCAGGAGCTGCAGGATCGCTCGGTGTTCCGCCGGGTGGCTCATGCAGCGTCCCGCAATCCAGAGGGGTTGCACGCTGTTGGTCCACGCCCCGTGGTGGTGGTTGGTCATGGATATCCCGCAAATCTGCCTGGCGTGCCACAGCGCCGACCGAGGCCTCGGGGATAACCGGAGCGAGGCCGGCCTGTTCTGCAGCATCAGGAGCGAAGCTGTGTGGTACAGCTGGTTGCCCGAGATCGCGGCCGGGTTGCTGTACAGGATCTTGGGGAAGGGCTCCGTGTCGGACGACGGGATGGACATGATGTGCTGCATCTCGGAGGGCCGACGGCTGTGCCAGTCCTCGACGTACCTCCAGAGCTTCATCCACCGGACGCGGTATCTCATGTCGTTCCTGGGCCCGTCGAAGAAGAGCCCGCCAGGGTTCGCCTTGGCTAGCGGCGCCAGGAGGTCGAGCACCTGTGCGCAGATGTAGACGGCGTAGTTGGCCCACATGTCGTGGCCGGGGTTGGACAGGAACAGGCCGACGTCCGCGTCGAGGTCGATCTGCGACGCCCAGTGGTTGACGGGGATTAGGGTCTTGACCGACGAGATGAGCCCGCCGCAGACGTCCATCCGAGCAAAGCACCAGAACAGGGCCTGCTCGACGCCGCCGGCGAAGCCGTTCATGCCGACAGCCTCCATGAGGCTGGCGCAGCCGTCCAGGTGCCTCCTCCACGCCTTGGGCGAGCAGCTGGCCATCTCCAGCACGCACAGCACCACGCACGACGCGATGACGGCCGTTGTTCGTGTCGATAGTTGCGGTAGTAGTAGGTGTATTGCTTCTTGGTAGAGCGCTAAGCTCTGATCTGTTGGGCGGCTCCTGTCCTTCAGCTCCAGCTGTCGGGCCGAGAGGGCCAGCATGGAGTAGCGCAGGTGGTCGTGTGACCTTGCCATGGTCGGCAGGGAGTGCTGAAAATGGCGGTGATTATCGAACTTGTCCAGCCAGGGTGAGATTTCATCGACCCAGTTCTTCCACAGCGCACACTCCTCCTCCAGGGGTAGGGAGGGGGGCTCGTGGTCCGAGGATATCTCGCCGGTCGCTTCAGGGGCTTCGGCTGATGATGTCTCGCCTGAGCTTGCGTCGATTGACCGTCGCCTGGAATTCTGCCCAGAGGCTGGTGATGCCGGTCTCGTCGGCCCGTTCGACCGCACCTCCTGGATGAGGTGGTTTCGTAGTGTAGAATGCAGCTCGTGGTACGCAGAGCCCGGCAAGAAGATGCCGTCTTCGTAGGACCCCTCGGGCGTAAACATTTGGTCCATAAAGTCAAAGGGCGCGTCCATCAAGGGGTCGAGGGCGAGCGTCGTGACGGGGAGGCCTCTGACAGAGGACGCAGAATGGTGGTCGTGCGGCCCCTGTCCCGCGCCGCCCTGACTAAGATAGATGAGGTTGGCGACAGCGTTGTCGGTCAGCATCTGTGACGCAGACTCGGGCGAGGCTTGGAAATCCATGCGATCACCCGTATGCGCATGGCCCTTGTCGCTCGTGTCGTCGTCCCGTCGCGTCGACGGCGTGAGCAGCGACCCGAATCCCGTGACGGGGACCCGGTCTGGCGGCCCAGAACTCGGTCCCGAACATGATAATGTCCGTCTGGCGGTAGTTGACCCGACAATCGACGCCGTATGGCCGCCTGCTGTCGATGTCGTGTACGACACGGGGCTGTCAAAGGTCCTGGTCTCGTGCTCCTCGCAGCCCGCTCGACGCCCTCCCTCACCCTCGCAGTCGCCCTCGCCCCCGTCCTCAGTCGGCGACAGTGGCTCCGGTTCGGGCTCCGGCTCCGAGTCGTAGTCGTGGAAGCCCGGCGGCAGGTGGTAGTCCCGGATGACCTCGTTCGTGACGTCGAGAATCTCAAACTGGCGGCGGGGAGGCGGGCGGCGGGCCTTCCTCATGGACGGGTGGTCCTGCAGGATCGTCTGGGCGTTTTCGGCGCGGAAGGTGACCTTGATGCCCCATTCGCAGCGCTCCTTGCGGCGCGAGCAGCCGCCGCAGGCCGGCCGGCCCTCGTCGCACTTGCGCTTCTTCCGGCGGCAGTTGAGACACCCCGTCCGCGTCCGCGTCCGCTTCTTCTTGGGCGGGGGCTCCTCCGGGTCGGGGCCGGCAGCGGGGGGCCGGTCGGTCATGGCGGCGGCGGCGGCGGCGATAGGAGATGAGGATGCTCTTTCGGTGCTGCTGCGGGCGTTGGCGAGGCGACGGTTGTCTGTACTCGGCATCCCAACGCGCAAGCGCAGTCCTGCTGGGGCCAGCGGCGCGGCAGCAGCAGCAATAGCCGGTGGCGGCCCGGGGTAGGTCGTCCAATTGGTCAGAGGTCGTGTGTGCGTGCGAAGTTCGTGGAGCAAGTAGATGCGCTTCGACATGCGCTTCTTCGAATGGAAGCGAGCAGGCGGGCGGCGGCTGTGGGTAAGGCAGAGATGGGATGTGTATAAGGCAAAGGTAAAAAAAAAAAAATGGGACAAAATCGCCTGATTATCTCCCGCCAGACACAAACACGGCTCGAGCTGCTTCGCCCAACTCCGCAGAAGCCAAGAGCGGGAGATCAAACAGAGTTCATTCTACCGCTGTAGACCAGATGTCTGCCGATGTCGAGGCAAAGCAGACGGCACACGCCACGGCAGAGTCTTTTCCCGTTCTCCCCGGCCAGTTCAGACGGTCTCTTGGTGCCCAATGGCGGCAGATCCGGGGCACATGATGGCGACTGACTTGTTGGTTTCTTCGTGTCCTCGCCCTGGGGTAGGTACTCGGATAACCCAAGGTAGCGTGTGAGGTAGCGGGCGGCAGTGGCTGAGGAGCTATACCGAGCTAGGGACCTTGACTCGGGCAAGGTTCGTATGGTAGGTAAGAAATGGTACTCCAATGATGTGGTGAGTGGTGAGCGGCAGCAACAATGACGGGGGACACGGAGGACGACAGTTTGCGGGGGAGGCGCACTGGGGGAAGTTGCAAGCGGTGTGGCTCCCAGAATCGCACAATTGGCTGACGGGATTGGCTCGCGGACGGGCGGGGCCCCCCCTGTCGATAGCAGCTGCCTAGCAGCTCGAGCCCTCGTCTCGGGGCGCCGTGGACGTTGCTGCTGCTGGGAGACCCCCGTAAACCCCCGCTATTCTGGGGCCGCCGAGTCCACCAACCCCCCACACTCGTGAGGGAGTGACACCCTCAAGCTTTTTCACTGCCGTTGCAGATGGTCTGGTTGAGTCCTGTGTCTTGCTGTTGTGGCTCGACAGTCAGTCAGTTAGTCAGTCAGAGACGGTTGCTGATGTCTTGGTAGACTCACCGGAGCTCACTCCGGGCATGTCTGTGCAGATGTCGGGTGAGTGGCTTCTGAAATGCTTCTCAACCACCAACTGAACATCTCCAAATGAAACCAATAAAACGTTGCGCCACACCGTTCGCCATGACTCGAATCTCGGCCTCCCACTGCCGCGGGCTACGCTGCCGTGCCAAGATAGGGCAAGTGGTAACTTTTCACGCTCAATTACTATCAAGGGTTATCCGTGTCTATGCAGTCCAAAGTGCCAAATATGCCCCCTAACGCCGCGCGCACCTTTGTCCCGAACCGCTCCTCCGCGTCATTAGAAGTCGTTGGGTAAAACAAGACACACCGCCGCCTGAGTCGCTCAGTGGTGGATCGGGTTCAGGTCGCGGAACTCGCCCCGCAGGCTGTCGACGCCGTTGGCCCGGACATCCTCCACCAGCTTGGCCACCTCGGGCGCGATCACCGCCTCGTCGAACCCAAAGTACTTGTACGCGTCGGGGCCCGGCAGCGAATGTCCGAAGCTGCTCATCGAGAAGCCCGCGTCGGCGTACCGCTCCCACCCGTTGACCGCGTACGCCTCGATCACCACCCGCGGCGCCTTGGACCGGTACTGCAGCACCTCGCGCTTGTACTCGATCGGCTGCTGGTCAAACACCCGCTGGCACGGGAAGCTGACGATGCGCGCCTTGATGCCGTGCTTCTCCGCGAGCAGCTTGGCCGTCTTGACCGCGAACACCATCTCGGCCCCGACGCCGATGAGCGTGACGTCCGCATCCTGCTCCTCCTTGAACACGTAGGCTCCCTTCTGGACACCGTCGCGCGACGTGTATTGCGGGAACTGCTCGAGGTTCTGACGGGAGAGGGAGATGATCGACGGCGACTCCTTGGCCTCCATGGCCAGGATGAAGGCACCGGCCGTCTCCTCGCTGTCGCAGGGCCGGATGTACAGGAGGTTCGGCATCGCGCGGTACAGGGCGGGCAGGGCGATGGGCTGGTGCGTGGGGCCGTCCTCGCCCGTTCCGATCGAGTCGTGGGTCGCAATGTGAATCTGCTGGAGGCGCTGGAGGGCGCCCATACGCACACCGGGGGCGGCGTACTGGGGGGTGTTAGTGCCTCTCGATGAGGACCAAAGTGGAGTGAGAGTGGGGTGTAACACTTACAATGTAGAACATGAAGAAACTTGAGGTGACCGGCAGGATGGTTCCCTTGTTGTACGCGGCCAGACCGTTCGAGATGGAGGCCATGGCGTGCTCGCGGATACCGTAGTGGATGTAGCGACCGGTGTAGTCGCCGTTGATGCCGCACGTCGTTCTCAGCTCGGGGTGCTGGAAGTCGACCTTGCCCTTCCAGATCATGTTGACCGAGGGCGACAGGTCTGCCGTGCCGACCATCAGGCTGTTGATGCCAGCGGCAATGGGGTTGCACACCAGACCGGCCGACTTTCTCGACGGGGTAGGGGTCGTGGGGAAGTCCTCCTTGGCGGGGATGAACTTGCGCCAGTCCTCGGTGAACTCGCCGGCAACGCGCTTCTTGAACTCGGCGGCGAGCTCGGGGTACTCGCGGGAGTAGGCCTCGACGAGCTGGTTCCACTCGGCCTCGATCTGCTCACCGCGGGGAACGGCCGCGCGGAAGTAGTTGTACACCTGCTCCGACACAACATAGAACTGCTCGGGGTCCATGCCAAAGTTCTTCTTGATGTTGGCAACGTCGGCCGGGCCGTAGGCGGCACCGTGAGCCTTGGCGTTGCCGGCGACGGCACTGCCGATACCGATGACGGTGTGGATGTTGATGAAGGTGGGCTTGTCCTTGCTGGCGCGGGCCTCGTCCATGGCGCGGACAATGGACTCGACGTCCCAGTTGCCGTCCTCGATCTCGATGACGTTCCAGCCGCAGGCGCGCATCTTGGCGTTGACGTCCTCGGTGTTGCAGAGGTCGACGCTGCCGTCGCAGGTGATCTGGTTGTTGTCGTACATGACGACGAGGTTGTTGAGCTTCCAGTGGCCGGCGAGCTGGATGGCCTCCATGGCCACACCCTCCTGCAAGCAGGCATCGCCAATCATGCACCACGTCATGTTGTTGACCACGGGGAAATTGGGGCGGTTGTAAGTGGCGGCGAGATGTTTGGTGGCCACAGCCAGCCCGACGGCGTTGGCGATACCCTGGCCCAGGGGGCCGGTCGTCACCTCGATGCCCTCGTGCTCGATCTCAGGGTGGCCGGGGCAGATGGAGTCGGTGCGGCTGGAGTGGTAGGACTTGAGCTGGTCCATGGTCATGTTCTTGTAGCCCGTCAGGTGCAGGAAGCTGTACTGGAACAGACATGTGTGGCCATTGGAGAGAACAAAACGGTCTCTGTTGAAGTAGTTGGGGTTCTTGGGCGAGTACTTCATGGCGTACTTCCACAGAGAGGTGCCGATGGCGGCCATGCCCATGGCACCGCCGGGGTGGCCGCCCTTGAACTGCTCGCACAAGTCGGCGATGAGACAGCGGAATGTGCGGAGAACGAAGTCGACCTCCTTCTTCTCGGCCTCGGTGAGCTGGAACTGGCTGCTGGCGCCATTGAGAGACTTGGCGGCCACGACGCCCTGGGGGACGGGCTCGGCGGAGACTGCACTGGGCGCCATTGTGACTGAGGTTTTTGGGTGAATGCGAGGCGTCGACAGGGTATTACGAGTGAGGGTGTCTCGAACTCGGTGTAAAAGTGTGGGGTAACGCAGAAGTCGTGTTCGTCGTCGGTGTTGACTCCGTCCGTGATATCTGACGAGGGGAAATGAAGCAGACGTCGGAAGCAAATGGTATCAATCGTATCTCTGGCGAGATTCTAGTGAAGAGAGAAAGAGAGAAGAGGCCGGGACGCCGGAGGACAGCATTTGCGGCCATTTCGTTAGATATATCCGTGGCCATGCTGGGCGACGTGGTTGCCCCCCTCTGCGTGCTTGAGATGACCAAATCGGGATGGACGTGGGATGTGAAGCAATGGGAAGCAATGCGGAATCCGGAAGGAGCGCTTAGTGTTTCCCTTTCGGGGCGCGGTCACTTGACTGCCGGGAAAACTAGTCGGTAAAAGTACGGCACATCACCGCACTGCCAAAGGGTGGTGAGATGGGAGGCGTGGAGGAGGGCGCCAGATACCATGCGCAGATGGTCGGATACGTCTCAAGACACGACAGAATCCATCGCGTAGACCTGCCAGTTGCTGATCGATAGCGATGATGTGGCAGGATGAGTTGTTGGATCAGTTGTGCCGCCGCAAAAAGAGGAACAGCATGAGGTCATCGGCAAAGTACCGACAGCCGGGCGTGTCAGTCTCCTTGATGCGGCACTGAATAGGCGTGGGTGACTAAGCTGCCGAAACTGACATGGTCTGTGCTTCGAGCCGGAGGAGATTGGAAGCGCTTCGTTTTGCCTTGTCTCGTCTTAGCGGCAGGCACGGGCCAGATGCCTCCTTACATAAGGCATTTCTGTCCACTCACCGTCTCAACATTGTTCCCCACTATTAATGCGCGCGTGAACACACATTTTTAGCTACCTTAGCTAAGCTGGCCGGCTCAGACACTAACAATTTTCATCGATGTGTGGCTCATGGACTCCAGAGTTTCATAGAGACTTGTAGAGACTCGACGAGACTGAGAAGAGACTTAACAACACAACGGCCCCTCCCTCCATTCTGTCTGTTTCTTTTGTGTCTCTGCCGCATCGTCGAGTGGACCTCCACCGCAGCCTCTAGGATCTCTTCCGACCACCAGACAGACCCTCTTCGCTTCCGCCTGCTGTCTCTTCCCGTTCCGGCCCAATACACGTTGCAACAACCCTCGTTCAACCTATTTTTTGCGCCTTGTCCTGCCCCATAACCCGCGGAAAGTCTAATCGTGAACTCATCGTGACCTGTTGCAGCCCACAAGCTTTGGTCCAGACTCGCACACCTCTGCGGTTCCCCTCATCCGGACTCCTGCCGACTCCCGCCCCCCGCTCTCAAGGCGTTTCTCGTCCCGCCAAGTGCGCTTGCACCTGCCCCCGGGCCGCGTCCCCGTCTCCGTCCATCTCCAACGCGCCCGCGGGCTCAATGCCGCGCAAACATCGACGCTGCAGCACCACGCTGGCCCTGGCGCATCGAAATGCTCTTGGTCGTCGCTCCAACGCCCGGCCGTCCATCTCAACCTTCACACAACTCGAAGCGACGCCCGTCGTCGCCTCCTCGTTCTCCGCGGCCCGCCATGTATCACTAATATAGCCGTCCCGTGACCGCAATGTTTCTGTTTCGATTCTCTCCCACCATCCAGCCGTCTCTCTCACTCTCACTACTTAGTCGCTGTGCCTTGCTTACTTCTTTGAAACATTGTGAACCATAGACCCTCGGCCGGCCTTGTTGTAATAATCTTCTCTTGTTCCCTTCCTCCTTTACTGAGATACCCAACACCCATACCTTCACAATGCCTCCCGCAGCAGTCAGCGACATCAACCTGCCCGCTGAGCCCGTCCAGCCTCTCCCCGCGGCCAAGGACCCCCTCGCCTCCTCCGTCCCGACCCCCCAGCTCTTCTCCCTCGCCAACAAGACCATCGCCATCACCGGCGGCGGCCGCGGCCTGGGCATCACCTTCGCCCTCGCCGTCCTCGAGGCCGGCGGCCACGCCGCCTGCCTCGACATCCTCCCGGAGCCCTCCGCCGTCGAGTGGGCGCACCTCTCCAAGCTGGCCAAGGCGAGCAACCTCTCCGTCACCTACCACAGGTGCGACGTCACCGACGAGGAGGCCACGCAGAAGGTCTTCGAGGACATCGCCGACGCCGCCGACGCCCGCGGCGCTCCCTTCTGGGGCGCCATCGCCTGCGCCGGCATCCAGCAGAAGATCCCCGCCCTCGAGTACCCCGTCGCCGACTTTGAGCGCATACAAAAGGTCAACGTCGTCGGCGTCTTCGTCACCGCCAAGCACGCCGCCCGCATCCTCGTCAACCGCAAGAGCAAGGGCAGCATCCTGCTCATCTCGAGCATGTCTGGCGAGATTGCCAACCGGGTACGTTGCTTCGAGACCCTTTCGTCTCGTGCTGCTGTGGGCTAACAACTCGGCAAAGGGATTGACGTGCAGCGCGTACAACACCAGCAAGGCCGCTGTCCAGCAAATGTGCAGATCCGTCGCCCAGGAATGGGGCCAGTACGGCATCCGCATCAACACTCTCTCACCTGGTGTAAGTCTCTCTATCTATTGTTCACTGCCGTCTTGACTCGTCACTAACATTCATCTAGTACATCCGCACCGCCATGACCGACCAGCTCTTGCAAGCCGAGCCCGACGTCGAAAAGACCTGGATGAGGGGTGCTCTCCTCCAGCGCCTGGGAACGCCCGAGGACTTCAAGGCCCCGGCTGTGTTCCTGCTATCCGAGGGAAGCTCCTTCATGACCGGCGCCGACCTCCGCGTCGACGGCGGCCACTGCGCCTCTGCATAAGTGCTGAGACCTAGGGTGACGCGGTGGTGGATGTGTAGAATCAGTATGACTAGAGCGTGCATAACAGCGGTTTCTTTTCTTAATGCCACTAATTGCTATTCAAGCTCCTTCTCAAACAAAGCGTGGCATTAACCCTTTTGTGGCCCAGGTGCCTGAAGACCTCACTTTATGAACATGGACTTGAGAAAGTGACCGAGGACAGCGCGTCACTCGACTCTTCACTCCCAACATCAAGGATCTATACAGTTCTAGCCCCCCGTGGTAAGAAGTACGACGATCGTTTCGCGGATGACCTCGATAACAGAAACACGAGCAAGAAGGTCAATCTAGTAGAGCGTGTAGTTATGGGTTGATCTGACTTACTCCTTTATATTAGGTAAGTAGAAAGAGTGAAAAGCTGCCTAGAAAAATGAAAAACGCACCCTTGCGTGCCAGCTCCGCCCCTCTTAAGGCCATTTCCAGCACACTTATATACCCCCGGCCTTTAGGAATGCCCTTCGCGCGGCCTTGACATATGCTACCTTATTATTTACCGCGCGCGCCGTCACACCATTTGCATCTTTTCATGCGTACAAATATCCCTCAGTCGGTGGTTTCGGATCGTCCAAGATGGTTCCGAAACTTAGGTGTCGGACACGCAAGCCCGGGTTACCGTCGCACGCCCCGTCGAACGTGCGATACCAGTCCTCCGGCATCTCAACCTCGCCCCATTTCAAAAGACAAAACGCCATGTTCTTCGGTGCGGCTAAATTCGCCGATCCCTTGACGTCCTTTGTAGAGGCAGGAATGAGTTGTTCAAGCTCGATTTCCGCTGTATTGTCAATGTTGCTCTCAAGGCCGGCGATAACGGGGACCTTTGCGATAGGTGAGGGCCGGCTTGCAGCCAACATCGCTCGCGAGTTTGAGCCAACTACTGGCATGTATCCTGGGAGCTTTGCCCACGCCATAGCGATTGGGACCAGAATCATGATTGCTCCAAGAATGGTGAGAATCAAAACAGGTAGAGACGAAGTTCCGATCGATACGGTTGCATCATCAGGGAGGTTGATAGGGTCAGACACGTAGCTAGGATCTTCGCTGACCCTTTCCTGGTAGTCTATAGCAAAGAAAGCCTTAGCGACATTCCTAACACACCCTAATTGTCAACTTACCGCCTTGGGTCACGATAATGAAAAGTGCGGTTGAAACTAGCCAATGAAGCAGAGTACTCATGATTATTAAGGGGACACTGTATCTGTTCGGCAACTGAAGGCGATGTGTTGACGTTTGTTGCCCCCTGGCGAACGCGAGAAGAATTAGCTCGGACACATAGTCATATTCAGTAGGTCTTACTTTGGATGAGTTACTCGTAAAGGCCGATACTCTTTGTGGAAAAGAGCCCATTCATAGCCCATTTCTAAACGAGTCATTAAGGAATTATACGCCAAGTACCAGAAAGACAGGTATAACTGAGGGCTATTGGCGATAAGAACCGAGCTTATGAACGTAGCGCTGCTCGGAATGCCCCGGAGAATGCTGCGGGCCTCGCCGACGTTAAGCTTGACCCATTGTCTGTCCAAAGGTGTAAGCGGGGTTTCCCAAGATTGGTTTATGACTTACAATGGTATTCCAAATCTCAGCTGGACCGCCAAGCAAATCCCAGATGCCAAGATGCCAAACACCAAAATGCCATACGTTCCGATCCAAACCCTCCATGGCACAGATGACCCTTTTCGGGCTTGTCGATGTATCCACTGAGTTGTCGAAAGCGACCCGTATGCAGTGGTAGTGGTGTCTTGCTCTTTTCTGGTCTTTTTTCGGATTTGATCTTGTGTAACTGGTCCCGACTCGTAAGGTTCGCTTTCTGAGACAGATATGAATGAAGAGATTGCATCTCCTGGTGTGACAAAACACTCTTCAGGACCCAAGACCCGGATAACCGTGATGCAAATAACCACCTTGAAGAACAAAGACAAAATCACGGCCAGAAGCAGTGGTTTTGAAATGGCAACAGCACATGTTGCCTCCCTTGGCTCCGCCAGGCAGTACAGTATTTCGAGATATTGCCGACCGTCGACAGCTTCAATGTATGGCGAGTCGTATCGAAAGCCAAAAGAAGAAGTATTGTCGGGGGATGAGAATAGCGTTGCATTCCATGAGAACTCAGTCCAGCTGAATATGCTTTCGTAAGGATATTGAGGGAACCACTTGTCCATGAAGATTGCCCATGGCTCTTGGTCTTCATCCTCCGGGATTTCGGTGATGCAGCGACCGACGCACAAAGGCACGGTATCTTGCAATGTACCTAACATCCCACACTCCGCGGCATACCACAAACTGTTCAGTTCGTTTCGTGGGACGACGGATTCCCACAGTTCGTCGCCAGCCAAATTCCAGAGATCTGCCCTTCTCCACCCATCTCCTTTGACTATCATGACAACGTCACGGTAATCTCGTAGTCCGGAGCATAGCTTTGTGGCATACATACTCCTACACTCCGCGGGTTCCAGCCTGACCCAGTTCTGGGCATGGCTCGCTGGTTTCAAGACATTTTCCAACTGAGTTGCGTATGTACCGTCATAATATTCTTGGAAACTTCTTCGGTCACCCACATGCCAATCCCAGTGAATGAAGTCACTGGTGGAGAGACTGGCACCTGGAAGAGAGAAAACGCTGTCGGCTTCAAGAAAGGACTCCGCCGCGATTGTAATGTTGAAATCGCCCATGAGAGTGTTGACTTGAAACATGGAACTGTTGAATACCAGATGGATAGGAAGGGACGTTAAAAAGAGGCTTAGCCAGGCAATCGCCTTGAACCAAGAGAGGCGGAAGGCGTTTCTCCAGGATGGGATGCCAATATCCAGCCAATCGCCTTTAGCGTGGACAGAGTCCACCTCTTTCCTCGACGGACTATTCAAAATCTGCATGAAGAAGTTTGAAGAGGCGAATATGACCGTGGAGACTGCATTGAGCAATAAATGAAGTCCGATATTGACGGTGGTTGTGCTGTTGTTTGCGCAGTTTGCCGTATAGAACATCCATACTTGGTTGATCTCCTCAGTAGCCAAAATCGCCACAATAAGAACGCCGATAAGAAGGAGCAGAGATATCAGCAAAAGCCCGACATTGACTATTGCTGATCTCCGCCATCCGCGAGGGAGCCAGTCCCAGAGCCTCCGTGTACCCGGGATTTCGATTTCGACTAGGTGCGGCATTTTACTGGTCTCGTGGCATCGATGAAGCAGTAGTAGTGTTCGTGGTGAACTACAGGCGGTTGTATTCAAATCGACTCGTCCTCATCAATGGAGTGTCGCAAAGACTGTTTCGCGAACCGTTGGGGCGTGGTGTAGATAGTAGGATTATCACAGCCTGATTCTTCTTCTGAAAAGTTTGCCTTCTGCTTATGCGTGATACAAAAATAGGCATCTCAGGTTAGAAAATCCTGATTGGTTTGATGATGTGCCTGTGCCGCAGCCTTGGCTTGGCTGAACATCGATACGAACAAATGGCCAATAGCCACAACAAGGGGGCCTTCAAAAGTGGAAAATTGATCATCTCAGGAGGAGCGAGCCTGCTTCGCTTGGAATTGCACATGTTCCCCCTGGCAGCCCGTCGACCCGTCAGCATGACCCTGGAAGGGCGGCGAAATTCGGACTCTGTAACCCCCTCGTGGTGCCGGCTGGGAACTTATCTTCTCCTAGATATAGAGCCAGTACCTAAGGATATCTCCCAGAAAAAGATTGCCGACGGTGTCTAGGGGCTCTGTAGAAGACTTGGTTTCGTATGTATTCGACTAGGCCGAAGATTCAGCCACTTTCTGCAAAGCTGGTCGAGGCCGCGTTTTGTAGTTTGGGGTGACAAATCTAGTTTTGCTATTCTGATCGTTGCGGTGGATGCGCGGTGCTGGGTTGCGTAACAGGCTATGAGACTGTATCTTTTTTGCAGTCAGAAAGCTTGCAAGACTTGGAAGATGAGATAAACTGGTCAGAAGTAGGGGTTCTGAGATTTGTCACGACCAGGGCATCGGTGACAGTGGCGCAGCATGTAGACTGCGTTTGTGTGTTGCAACCAATGCTAAGTGCACAGCGATACTTTTGTCCCACTGAGCCTTTTGCTACCTACATGTAGATTAATCCCGGCAGACACACTTGAGGAATTGGTTCAAAGTCATATCCGCTTGAAATTCCAGAGACAGAGTGCCCGATCACTACGTATGCCGGCTCTCGTGGGCAGTGGGGGCTAGTGACAAGGGTGTTGTGGCCAAGTTTCGTTCATAAACAACGGCGTTTCGTTTACCTCCCTCTCGAAAATTGACATTTGTCTCTGAGATAATATTCTAAGCGTGGGTGAGCAAAAAGGAGGAAAAGCCACAATTTCATCCAAACTAGCCAGCGAGTTACTCGAAGCTCGTTAATGCGGAGAGATGCGTTTGGTGGGCGTCACCTCGGTAATCAGTTCCGAGCAGCATACCGCCGTTTTCCTTGGCAAAAACTGCCAAGCGGCCAAGATGAGTGAAGCTTTGCGGCGTCGGCACCGCGGACAGATCTCCTTTCTTGGCCACGCATCCACCATCCATCTTCCATCCACATCACGACGTAACGCGGGGAGCGACCCGGGTGATAAAAAAGAAATGGATCACTGGGGGAAATGGGCTTCGTGCGGGGGATTTTGACTAACGCTGCAAGTCGAACCCATCAGATTGCCGGCTAGTTTTCTCCGGCGACCACGGTCTAGAAATCCCATCAATCACTATCGCGCGTAGACCAGACGGCGCCGTCAACCCTTGGAGGCCCATATGCAGGCCACCTGCACAATCTCCGAATCCGCCTCAGCCAGCAGGCCTATCTCTCCATCTTCCCCAACTTCTCGCTTCGTTGTAATGGGGTTGAGGCCGTTGCCCCGGAGCGAGGCCGCGCAGAGAACCAGCGCAGCGGTCTGCTGATTGCGCGGATGGACTGATACGGCTGGTGGATGAGAGGAGAGTGAAAGGCGTGATAGGTGGAATAGCAGTCTGTGGTTTCTCCCGTCGTGCAGCAAGGACCTGTTTATTTCCAGATGGCTGGGCGAAGCGAGACTAGCTTGCTATTATTCCCAGCTTGCTGCTGACAACCCCGGCCATCTTGCCCCGACATTGGGGAAAAAACAAGCACTCTTGGAGCTTCTGCGGTGTTGGCCATGGTGATCTCTTGGCTTTCAATCAAAAAGATGAGAAGAGCTGTGCCAATGCGCCTTAGCCATGCAGGTCCATTGCCAAGCTGCGCGAGTATATGAAGAGGCTCGGCCTCTTGGAAAGTCGAGATGGATGGATGATCACCTCTCCCGAGCAGCCCTTCTCTTGGCATCTCACTTGGCAATCCTACTCAACGTGTGTGTTGCTTGCCCGCCGTCCAATCCCACACGCAGCCATGAGAGTCTCGTCCTTCCTCGCCGCCTTGGCAGCCGCAGGCACCGCCCTCGCCTCCTCGATCGAGCTCCCGGCTGGCGTGCCACGTAGCATTGAGGAGTTCCGCGAGAAGCATCCCTTCCAGAAGCGCGGCAAGGACTGTCACCGCAAGACATTCACTATCCGTGCCTCCGAGGATGATCTCGACGAAATCTCCGACGAGTTCGTCGAGGGCCTGAAGAAGGCCAACAATGGCGGCACGCTGTACCTCCCCGCCAACCAGACCTTCATCATCGGCAAGCCGCTCGACTTGACCTGGCTTAATGATGTGCACGTCCACTGGGAGGGTGAGATCAAGTTCACCAATGACACGCCCTACTGGCAGGCCAATGCCTTCCGCCACCCATTCCAGAACTCCATCATGTTCTGGAAGTGGGGTGGTAAGGACGTGAAGCTGTACGGTGAGGGTGTCCTCAACGGCAACGGCCAGCGCTGGTGGAACGAGTTCGCAGGTCTTGAGTGAGTCTCGGCATGTTCTATCATTACTGCACATAGCACATGACTGACGTACCTTATCCTAGAATCCTGGATCCGAGCAACTCCTACCTTCGCCCCATTCTGTTCTACGCTGAGAATGCGACCGGCTTGGCTCTTGAGGGTATCCACCTCAAGGACTCTCCTTGCTGGACCACTTTCATCGTTACTTGTCAGTTCAATATGCATTTCGAACTTCCCGTTGTCGCCGCTAACAATCCGCCCAGCCAAGGACATCTCCTTCAAGGATGTCATTTGTACCGCCGAGTCTAAGAACGCCACCGCCGAGCCGAAGAACACCGATTTCTTCGACTCTCTCAACGTCGAGAACGTCAGCGTTGAACGCACCTGGGTGAACATTGGCGATGACTGCTTCTCACCTAAGTCAAACGCTAGTAACATCCACGTTGATACTATGTACTGCAACGGTACACACGGCCAGTCCATTGGTTCCCTGGGTCAATACGCCGGCGAGAAGAGCTTCGTCAAGGACGTCGTCATCGAGAACGTCTGGATGCTCAACGGCCAGCACGGCGCTCGCCTCAAGACCTGGGCGGGACCTAACATTGGCTATGGCTTTATCGACAACGTCACTTTCCGCAACTTCTGGCAGGCCAACAACGAGTACACGGCCTTTATTGACTCGTGCTACTTCAACATCAACTCTTCCACCTGCGCGCAGTACCCATCCCAGATGAACATCACCAACATTCTGTTTGAGAACTTCTCCGGCTACAGCAGCGGCAAGTACGGTCGCGCCGTCGCCAAGCTGACGTGCTCGACTAACCCTAACGCCGTCTGTGAAAACATCCAGTTCAAGAACTTCAACATCACGACCCCTTGCGGTGGCGAGCCGGTCATTCTCTGCGACGGTATCAAGGGCGGCATCGGAATGCCCTGTATCTCGTCCAACAGCACTGAGGCCAAGGCTGCCCTGGCGGCCAAGTGCACAACAGCACTGGCCGAGGCTACTCCGTGGGCTGTCAGACCTTTTGAGGAGTAGTCGGCTGGACTCTTAACTTTAGAGGGATTCGGGAGAAGTATGAAGATATTTCCACTGCTTAGACGTCAGGGCGCAGGTGGCGCTGGATTGCCACTGACAAGAGAATGAATCCGTGTCTAAACCATGGTCTGTACATAGGTATATTTTTGACACTGTATCATGAAAGTACGTCTAAACAATGTATGACCATGCCCCGGCCTGCTCGCGCCTGCTCGTATAACCATGAATTTTCGCCGGCTAGCTATTATCCTTAATCTT
The DNA here is from genome assembly GCA_025962755.1 of Colletotrichum tropicicola. NCBI lineage: Eukaryota > Fungi > Ascomycota > Sordariomycetes > Glomerellales > Glomerellaceae > Colletotrichum > Colletotrichum tropicicola. Next base: position 353,208 of record JAOWMA010000004.1, read on the forward strand.
GTTGAGTTCGCATGATGAACACAATTTGTTATGGGGAATATTCATGCCCACTGCTTGTCGCCTGTGCCCCAAGATGTTGAGATCAGCAATTTGCACCCAATCAAGTTTTGCTGACATTTGGCCTGCGTATTTTGATACTTACGTGGCTCACGTCAGACATCCAGGAGCACATCAGCCTGTTTACGCCAGCCTACGCCAGGCAACGAAATAAAACCAAATATTAATGCTTTGGCGATCCAACCCCAATCGATGTCAATTTTACCTTTTTTCCTCAATTCCGAAACCTATTTGAAAAGATGACGAATTCTCAGAAGGAATCTGATGAAGTCCGGCTCAAGATTCTGACATCTTTGGGCAACACCCCATTTGCAACGAGCTCGCTCGACCCTTTGTTTGGCGGTCAAGCGAACTTCACGTATCGGGCAAAGCTTCTGCAAGCGCTTGAAGATGGCTCAACCGAGGTTCTGGTCAAACATGGGGAGCCTTACATGGCTAGGCACCCGGCGAATGCAATCACGACCGACCGATGCGTAGGAACCAGATTACTTGATCATCAATGACCTGGCGAGATACTGACGTGTCTAAGGACGTGGAAGCGGCTTGTTTGAAGGAGCTGAGCTCAGTGCAAATACGATCAAATCAACTGGAAACGGCCAAATACAACGTCAGGACTCCCCAATGTTATCATTACGACTACAGGAACAAGACTCAAATTCAGGAATACTTGCCCCACGTTGTCGACCTCAAGACGTACTGTCTGAAGATGTTCCCGTCGCCAACACCACAGATTTTGCAATCGCAATGCCACCGCATGGGGAAGGTCCTGGCAGAGTACATCCGGAAAGTCCAATCGCAAATGGGACAAACAGTTCGAGGCCAGGCCGGGGAACAAAACGATCCTCTCACATCAACGTTGTACACATCCATCACCAAGAGCAACAACATGCAAGCATTGACTCACATGATCAACTATGACTGGCTACTTGATCGTGTTCAGCAGTTTCCCCATATTTTGTCGGAAGCAAAAGACATTTTCGTGCAAGTAAAGGAACTTGCTTCACAGGAGCTGGCTGGTAATTTGGGAAGTTTGACGGTCATACATGGTGACTTTGGGCCACACAAGTTAGCTGCTCCTTCCAAAATGGTCGCTGAGAATTATCTGACAACAAAATAGTGTCTTGCTTCCCTCCAAACCGCTTGACATTGGTAGTGAGACTCCCGTATTCATCGTTGACTGGGAAAATGCGCAGCTCGGTGTGGAAAGCATTGATCATGGAGAGATGATTGGAGAGATGTATGCCCTGTGGCTGTACAAGGGCATAGACGCCGGTCTCTGGATGGTTCAAGGCTATGTCGAAGGCCTGGGGTCTTTAACACAAGACTCTGCTTGGCGTCACGCTCTCCAAGTCGGGGTTCACCTAGTAAGCCTCGGTACAGCTGCTCCAGGTTGGGGCACTCCTGCACAAGTTGAAGAGGTAGCTCGGAGGGGAAGAGACATTATTGTCAATGCGTGGAAGAAAGATACGGCTTGGTTCGACGGCAATGAGCTTTCTTGCTTGTTTGTCAACATCTCTTAAGTTTGAAGAACTCATCATTCTCACACTATTGAGCTATAGCGAAATCACCAACAAATTATCGAGATTATGGTTTCATGAGAAGAGGGAGAGATGATCTCTTGTAGCTAGCACGCTCGCACTTGGCAAGTAACAAAGTGCCCAGAATACACCAACAGCTCATTCTGTATAGCCAAGTTGGCGTCCATATTTCAAGTCCTGACAACTCCATCTCAAGAATCTTACAAGTGGTATAACAAAGTCTCGACTCATTTACAAGAAAGCAGCAACACCGACAAAACCGGCGGCGGCAGCGGCAGCAGCGACCATGGCAGTCTCACGAGGACCGGCGTTGCCCGAGACCCTAGACGGCGAGCTGGTAGAGCCGGAAGCGGCAGCAGTGCCGGTTCCGCTTGCATCCGTCGCCTTGGCCCCTGAGCCACCGGTGGCCGTGCAGACGGGGAGCTCGGTGCTGAGGTCGGTGAGTGTGGAGCACTGCGACAGCGCGGACATGATGGAGGCAGAGTTGGCGTCGACCCAGCTGAGCACCTGAGAGGTGTAGGTCGAGTAGTCGGCGCTCAGGTCCGCGGGGACGGTGATACTGCAGGGATCCGTCTGGGGCGCGGCCGTCATCTCGTAGGAGACGATCTTGGGGGGAGGCGTGGGCGCGTTGGCGTAGACGGTGGCCAGGGCGTTGAGGCAGGAGTCGGCTGTCATGTTGGGGATGTCGGTCTGACGGGCGAGGAGGTCGCGGCGGACACGGTCCGGGTGGATGTTTGTGGCGGCGACCGAGCCGGCGAGGGCGGCGATGAGGGCAACCTTGGCGTACATTTTGAATAGTAGGGAGGTTTGAAGGTGAGAAGGTGGGTTATTAATCGTTGAAAGCGGTAGTAAGAGTATGAGGATGATCAGGATGGTCTATTGGCTGTGATGGTGATGGAGATGGGATCATGAAGCGAACGGAAGACCGGCAACTGGATGATTAAATAGCAAGAAGCCATGACTCCTGCCCCTGATCAACATCGTGTAGTCTCATTTAAAGCTTGAAAATAAGGACACCGTCGACAAGCCCGCCGCAGCTACTTCGGCCGTGCCCCGTTTAGCGGCAGGCTAGCTCTGACATGATGGCTTCGCAAGGACAGGATGACTGTCAGGCAGACACAATCGGTGCGAGCCAGGAAGCAGGACGGCGTCCACTCGGACGTTGAGAGGATGCCAGCGGTGGCTTTTGGGCGGCGAAGACTTTCAGCTGGGGCAGATCTTTTCCATGTTTCAAGGTGCTGGAGTGCCTCGTTGCCTCCTCGAGGAGAAATTTGTGCGAGGCATCCAATGACTGGACGAGCCTGGGCTGTTTCGAAGAGACACCACGCAGGGGAAGCGACTGAGCTAGTCGTTAGACTAGACAGCATTCTGCCTAGGGAGGATCCAGATCGTCTCGACAGCATCGAATAGTCGCACGGGGAAATATGCTTCAGAGGGTATTTCCTGTATTTCCTGGTCAACAGCTGTTTAATGGCAGGCTTCCCACGAATACACTGGTTTCCGTCTGCAGACAATGCCTTTCTGAACCAAGATCACTGAGAGGTGAGTGGTTCCTTTGCAGAATGTCAAACCGTCAGTGAAATACTGCAAACGCGACTCAGCATGACCGCTTTTGTTAGTAGCTCACCTTGTTCGGGGGCTTTCGAGCTCTCTCGTGTCATGGCAATGTCGACTTGACAATGCGAAAAGCCCTGCATGCCCTTCAGGACTCAAATGCGGAGATGTTTCTCCCAAGCCACCACTTAAACTATTTCTGCAGCCCTAAGCCACGCAGCCTTGGCATATCTAAGCTTTTTTGTTCACTCGGCGGGCACGCAGTCGCGTGGCGTCTGCTGCCACTCCTTTAATCATGTCTTCCCCATCGCTGTCCCAAAACGGGCAAGACGGCAATCAGCTCAAGGCATGGTGGCAGGATTTCTCAGCTTTCTAAGGGGACTGGAACCAGATGACTCGTGAAAATCTGTCACGGGGACAGCTCGTGCTAATCAATTAACCTGTAGCTGTTGTTGCGATTGCCCCTGACTAAGGTACTGACCGCCGGGAATCTTATCCTCGCAACCCAGGAACGCCAACTTGGAGTAATTGCAGGTTCTTCTCAAGTTTCTCGATATCGCAGCCCGCCTAGACGAAGCACTCATTCAGGAAGTGAGCCTCCTCAGAAACCGCCCAGACTGCAAAGTTTCCGCCACTGTTTTCTGGACAGAAACGTCAGCCAGATCCATCGCTGTGATAGAGTCGGTTACCATCATCAAAGGAATACGCTTTTTACGCTGAGCCGCACACAGTCATCGGTGTAGACCGTGGTGGATGCGTCGACGAGAGACTGTTTTGCGTGTCAGTTGAGCACCTGTGCGGCACGTTCAGAAGCACATACTTTGCGATGATCCTCGCCCTTTTGCTTGTAGAATCTCTCCTTGCAGTCCAGGAGTGATATGCGCTGGCGTGAATTAATTTTTCTTTTCTTCGGTATAGTACGCCCTAAACTGGCAAGTGATTTAAATTGTTAAGACTGGATAAATTCAACTCAATATCGCTGAGTGAGACGTGATCTCTTAGACAGATTATCGAGCGCAATTGTGCGACCAATGCTCCTCCCATCATGACACCCGCATTCGCACTGCAGTAACTCATTTCGCTGTTTTCCTATTACTGCGATCATTAAACCGAATCTTCTCGTGTAAGGAGTTGGACATGTGTACTTGAAGCAGGCAGAAGCTGAACATCGCAATGCAATGCTCCGTGGCAGGCCCGGCCGAAACCCCGCAAGTTTCCCGCACGTCTCCCGCCGAAAACCCGCAAAAGCCCGCACCGGGCCCCACACACCCCTTACGGCGCCCGGCTTACGATTGCAACCGCTGACAAACTTACCTCCTTCACCACCAACTGAACCACGGCTGGACTCTCTCTCTCTCTCTCTCTCTCTCATTGCATCTCGGCGTCTCATCCCGCCTTGATGACAAACATCCCAAAGTAGGAAATCGATCTCAAAAGCCCGCCGTCACCCGAGCGGCGACTACAAGCCTCAGCTTCCACCATCAGCACCCGGCCAGGACCCGAGCGGACAATGGCGCGAATCTCAAAGCAAAAGGCCTGCATCGCATGCACGGAATCCAAACGCCGCTGCGACAAGGGCCTCCCGTCGTGTACCCGCTGCGACGACCGCGACATCGACTGCCACTACCCTCCCACCAAGAGACGGCGCCATCACCCCCAACCACAGAAACCGGCGCAAGACGTCCCCGGAGGAAACGGAGACGCGGTGGCGCCCGCAACGGCTGACATCTTCGCCCTCGACTCCGGCGCCCTCTCCCTCGGTCTCTGGAGCACCCCCTGGGTCGATCTGCCCTACTCGACCGCCGAATTCAACCCGCCGCCGCCGCCGCCAACATCCGCAAACCGCCCGCCGCCGGAGCAGGACGCCGCCAGCCCGGACTCCCCCCGTCAAGACATCGTCGACGTCCTGGACAAGAGCAAATGGTTCGTCGCCCCCTGCACCTGGCGCATCGACACCTGGACCTCGGCCCCGCGGGACGTCTACCCGACCTCCGTCCTCACCAACTTCACCCGCGGCATGCAGACCTGGATCCGCCGCTGGGTGCTCGACGGCCACAACCCCTTCATCCACCGCAGCCTGTACGCGGAAGGGCGGCACTTCCCCTCGTGCCTCCAGGACGCCTACACCTCCGCCTCCCTGTACCACCACAAGACCCCGCGGAACGAGGCCCTCGTCCACCGCATCCTCGACGAAAGAGCCACGACGCTGCTCGCCGCCCAGCCCGTCCCCGACGAGGACTCCCTCGCCGTGCCCCTCCTCGAGACCCGAGACCACCTCGCCCGGGTACAGGCCCTCTTCGTCTACACCGTCATCCGCCTCTTCGACGGCTCCGTCAGCCAGCGCGCCGCCGCCGAGGCCCACCTCCCGACCCTCTCCCTCTGGTGCCGACAGCTCTGGGACGCCGCCGTCCGGGAGGCGCACACCCTCTCCACGACCCTCGTCGCCCCGGCGTCCAAGTACTGCTGCCCCGAGTCCTCGGACCCGCGGCGCGACACGTACGACGTCGACCTCACCACCTGGAACCTCTGGGTCCTCTGCGAGTCCATCCGCCGCACCTGGCTCATCGTCACCTGCACCGTCGGCGTCTACGCCACGCTCAAGGGCGACATGTGCGAGTGTCCCGGCGGGGCGATATTCACGGCCCGCACCGGGCTGTGGGACGCGCCCTCGGCCCCGCGGTGGGCGGCGCTGCGGCGCGAGCTCGCCGCCGCCTCGGCCGCGGCCCAGGATGCTGCGGTACAGCGGGGAGCCGTGGCCGAGTGCGGTGTGGTGGAAGGTCCCTGTGACGGATCGTATTTCGTCGCGTCTTTCAATACGGATCAGCTTCTTGTCAAGGCCGCGGCTGCGGATGTCGATGAGTTTGGGAGGCTTCTGTTTACCATTATTTGGGGGCTCGACAGGGTTGAGAGCTGGGCTTTGAGGACGGCTTCCTCCGGTGAGGTTTGCCTTACTTACTGATGTGGGACAAGACGGATGAAATGTTGTGGGTAATGAAAACATAGAAAACATAGATGTCGGGTTTAGATATACCACGTTTGGCGTTGGAGGTTAGTCACAGGATTCATCAAATATAGATCTTCAGGGAGGGCGACTCATTATCAAGGGAAACACCCACTTTAACAATGATGCACAAAACAGCTTCCATTTATTTGCAAGGCATGATCATTACCGTCAACGCCCGTCGAGGCAGGACCAAACCCTTCGACATCTAGGCCTTTTACGATCCCCTCCCTACTGTAATCAAATTTCATTCGAGACAACGGAGCACAACTTTTCCTACTCCTCGTCCTCCTCCGCCTCAGCCTCCTCGGCTTCTTCAGCTTCCTCCTCCGCCTCCTCCACCTCCTCGGCCGAATCCGTTCCGTTAACCTTCTTGACCTCGGCCACTGCAGGCGCCGCGCCGCCCTGGTTCTCCAGTTGCAGCCACTCGTCCCACTCGGGGAAGAGCTCCTCGTCCTCTACGGGGACACCGATGATCTTGGATACACGGCCCTTTTTGCCCTTGTCGAGGCTCTCCTTCCATTCCTTGACGACATCCGCCGTCAGACTCGGCTTGTACGTTTGCGAGAAGAGAACAGCCTCGGCTAACCGGCCAGTCTTGGTGAGAATCTCCACGCAGCCGGCGACATCGCCAAGCAGCCATTTGCAGCTGAATGCGACGTTGTGAGCGCCCGCCTCCTGAGCCTGCTCGGCCAATTTTGAGAGCCCGCTGCGGTCGGAGGTGGAGGAGTAGAGGAGAAGCAGGGAGCCGAGATCCCGTGCGTGCGTGAAGCACTCTTGCGCGACGGCGACCTGCCAGCCTGCAAGCGCCGCGTCACCGACCGTCTTCCACTTGTGCTCGACGTCTGCTTCCCTGGCAAGCTCAAGGGCGGTGTCAAGCTGGCCGAGGCCGAGGGCGAGCTCGAACTTGTGCTCGGGGTCGGTGGCAACCTCCAGCGCCAGCTCCTTGTGGCCCTGACCCTCCAAGAAACGGGCAATCTTGTTGAGTTGATCCGCGGGGATAGTCGGCAGCAGCTCTTGCGCCGTCTCCATGTCGTTGCGGAGAACCAGAGTCTGGTACTCGAGTACGGGCAGGGACAGGGCAAACGACGTGACGGAGACATCCTTGTCGGCGAGGTAGATCCTGGAATCGCGCTGGATGTAGCCCAGGATGTACATGGACTGGTCGAAGTGGGACACGGTGTAGGTCTGGTCTCCCACGAGGTAGTTCAACCGGTTGGTGCTGTTGGTGTAGAGGAAGCAGTCGCCAACCCACTCTCCCGTCCGGACACTGTAGTTGTGTTAGCGCTGGTTTCTGGGCGCAGACATTCATCCTACCTCTCATTAATGTCGGTGATGACCTCGAAAGCGGACTCAACACCATCCTCGTCGATCTGTCCGGTCTGGACGGCCTCAACGTAGGCGTCGCGGGAGAAGCGGAGGACGTAGAAGGTGTCCTCGCATGCGAGAGCAACCAGCTCGCCGCTGTCGGACCAGTAAACCTGTTCATGTCAGTATCGAGGCTGGGGCGAATGCTACGGCGTACGCACCTCTCTGGGCTCGACCTCAATCCGTCTGACCAGACCACCAGTCTGCCAGTCAAAGAACGAAATACCGCCCTGGCCCTTGACACCCAAGAGGACACCTCCAGTCAGGCCCTCGGCCTGGAAACCGACATCGAGACCGCCGGACTTCTCGACGAAGTTCTTGTAAACCTTGACGCTAGTTGCCGACTCGCGAATGGCAAAGTCGTTGCTGTTCTCCTTGGACGCCCAGACGAAGTCCAGGGCAGAGCCGAAAGCCTTGTTGCGCCACGCAAGGGCCGTGTAGATGATGTACTCGCCGTCGCCGCAGACTGCGACAAATCGTCCGTTCGGGTTGTGGATGAGGGTGGAGGGGTAGACTTCGCAAGTGCCCATTTCCTTGACGGGGAGGCTGATGGGCTCGTTGTCCTTGATAGAGGCGTCTGCGCCAGTTAGTAACGTCCGCGCAAGCTCGGGATGGCTGTAACTCACCTCCGCCCTTGATGATAGCCGAAACGACCTCGTTGTGGCGGGCCCAGATGAGCTTTCCTGAGGCGTCCATCGACACGGCAGGCTCTTCGCGACCCAGCTTCACAACGACCGCGCCATCGTCGAAACCAACGGCCACACCCTGCTTGCCCTTCTGGTAGGAGACACACCATGCGCGCTCCAGGCCGTAGTTCAGCGACTGCTCGAAGCGGTACGTGTTGGCGTGCCATATCCTGATGGTGCCGTCCTCGGATCCGGAAATGATAACTGGCAGTTCGGGGTGGTAGCACGCGAACGAGACGTTATTCGTGTGGCCCTCGAGGGTGGCAATCAGAGACTTGGTGGTGTAGTCCCAGACCTTGACGGTCCGGTCGTCGGATGTCGTCAGGAGGTAGGGCTTGTCGGAGTGGGGGTAGTAGTCGACGTGGTTGACGCCCTTGGCCTCGTGCGCCTCGAGGGTGAAGTTGGGCGTCGCGGAGCCGAGGCTCCAGATCTTGACGGTGCGGTCCAGGGAGGCGGACGCGAACGTGTTGGTGTCCTTGGGGTTGATGGCCAGGCCCATGACATAGTGGCCGTGTCCCTCAAAGACCTGCACGCACTTCCAGCCCTTCTCCCAGTCCCAAAGCTTGATCGTCATGTCATCGGAGGCGGTCAGCACGAAGGGTTGTGTCGGGTGGACGGCGATGGCGCGAATGTAGTCGGGGTGGGCCTCGAAGGAGGTGATCTTCTCCGAGGTGTTGTAGTTGTACACGCGGATCTGGAAGTCATCGGAACCGCAGACGATCCAGTTCTTTCTCGCGACGAATCGGCCGGCTCGCACAGGAACGTCGGTGAGCTCGAAGGTCTTGACAATCTGCTGCGTCTCGTACGACCAGATGTAGACGTGGCCGCTGTAGAGTGTCGTGAGGATCCATGGCTCCTGGGGGTGGAAGTCGATGCCCTTCACCCGCTCGCTGCGGGCGAACAATTGTCGCTGGACGGACAGGTCAGCTACTTCTGGAGCTATTCAGGAGATGACAGACTGGCGGGAGCTTGTGGAGCTACCGCAAGGCTGGCCGCATAGCTCCAGCCCAGACATTGTGGGTGATCCGTCGAGAAAATTCGGGACAGTTCGTACCTTCACGTCGACCTTCATCGTGAACACCTATGCGAATGTGCCAGCAAGGGAGGAAGAGAAAGGTGATGCTGTCCTCGAGAAGCGAAGTGGGGGGGGGATGATGCGGCGCTGGTGTCGACTCTCAGGACGGGATCATATGTCGAGTTCCAGCAAATTCGATGATGCGCAAGCTGGATTAGAACGGGCTGCTGGAAGCCGGTCGCGGAGGTAGTTCGGAGAGCCTCGAGAGCGTGTGTCGTGGGAATTGGTGGCTTCCAGAGCTGTGGCAGTCGCAATTTTGGCCAGGTCGGTATTTCGAGCTTCAACAGATGTGTCCCTACCGCGAGTTCAGGAGCTGATTGGTGCCTGATGAGTGTTACTCCTGCCTGAGGCACTCTGACGGGGTCTACACCAGCCACATATCCATCCGCATTGGCGCACCATAAGAAACTCACCAGCCACAGTCACCACCACAGGGTCCAACTCCCGTGCCACTGTCAATCCTTGCCACTTTCCTGTCGTTGCCATCTCACGATGCGAATTTCGCGCCTTCACTGCGATAGAGACACAGATCATTTCACTAGTCATTTCCCTAAGGTATTCGAGGATGCCGCATCAAAATGACAATTTTCTGTACTAAAGACAATAACCATGTCGCTGTGTTTACAACATTGAAACAATTGTAGTTAGTTGTTACGCGTCAGTTGGTCACATTCTTATCATTATTCATTGAGCCAGATGTCACAATATTGTAGGGACATGTTGTGATAGTTTGAATTTCCATTTCAGTCGCTTAGAGTGCTATATGCTCAATCAAAAAGTCTTTCCTCACCTACAAAACGAGGTTAAAGCGACTGATAAAACAACAAATCCCATGCTCCGAGGGAATCACAGTCCCTATGTTCCAAAACTCCATGCCAGTATCCCATGATATATGCTGAACTCCAAAAAATCCCAAAGCCATTAATCGTGACACAAATCATAGACGACCAGGAAGTCATTCCTCGCTGTCGGCCTGGACCCTGCGGACAACCTCCACCAGCATGGGGTGGATCTTCTCCGAGGACTGGATGCCGCAGATCTTGGTGACTACATCTTCAGGACCGTTCTCGGACATGATCTTGGCAAGCTCCTTGCTCTCGTCGTCGCCCTCGACCTCCTGGAAGCGGAAAGCCATCTCGGCGGCGCGGAGCAGAGCAGAGCAGTCCTGACCCTTCTCGGCGAGCTCAGCAGCGGGGCCGACAAAGCGCTCCTTGCGGCTGAGCTTGCGGAGGGGGGCACGGCCGACACGCTCGACGGCATCCTCCAAGTGAGGGTTGCCGATACGGCGAATGATCTTGGCGGCGTACTCGCGCTGAGCGGTCTCGTCGATACCATGCTTGGTGATGATCAGGTTGCTAGTCTCCTCGAGAGCCTTGCGGACCTCAGCCATGATGGCCTTGTCCTGGAGAGCATCGTAGACGGTGCGCTTGCTGCGGTTATATCCGTGGTAGGCGGCGGTGGCGTGACCAGTGTTGACGGTGTACAGCTTGCGCTCAATGAAGGGGGCAAGCTCGTCAACCCAGTTGATACCCTCGATGCTGGGGATCTGGTCGAAGGGCGTGCGGTCGACAACCCACTCGTAGAACTTCTCGAGGGTGACGTCCAGACCAGCGTTGGGGTCCTGGGCAGGCACAATACGATCGATGGCGGAGTTGGCGAAACGGGCACGCTCATGGTAATCCTCGAGGCGGTGGGGAAGAGTGTTGCGAGGGTCCTTGATGTGCTCGGCCAGGGTATCAGTGGCACCGATGGCGTTTTCGCAAGCAATCACGGCAATGGGAGCCAGGTTGCTGGGTCGCTTGTCAATACCCTTGGCGATGACAGGGGCGATGAACTTCAGGATGTTCGGGCCGACGGAACACGTGACAACGTCGGCGGTGGCGATCTCCTCAACGAGGTCAGCCTCATGGGTTTTTGAGTTGATGGCGCGGTAGTTTGTGATGACATTCTCGTTGGTGCCCTCGGCGCCGACCTCAATCACGCGGTAGGAAGGGGTCTCGTTGAGCTTGTCAATGAGAGCATCGGCGACGTCGGCGAAGATGACCTCGTAGCCGGAGTTGTGGAGAAAGCAGGCGACGAAACCACGGCCGATGTTACCGGCGCCGAAGTGGACGGCCTTCTTGTTTTGTGTTGTCGAAGACATGATGGGTGTGTGTGTGTGTGTGTGTGTGTGTGTAGAAGAAAAGTAGAGGTTGAGATGATGTTGTTCAAATTCAGTTAAAGAAGTGCGTTGAGTTGAGATTGTTTGTCAATCGATGTGAAGACCGAATAGAACAAATAAGGTTGATGAGTAAAGTGATGATCAAAAAATCCGTTGGAAGGGACGGGGGGATTGGGTTTACTTATATTTCCAGAGACTTCGCCTTCAGCTGGGCGACCACGATGTAATCGAGTGTGAGTGCCTTGAGGACGGCACCTTGGGATGGGCTTGACGTGTGAAGGCTCACTTAAGTGGGGGCTTTCGGCTCGAAAAGGAAAGCATGAGGGAGTGGCCAGAGCCTAGAGGAGGGGGACCCATGCGATACGTCGTACTGACGGTACGTACCCAAGACCTACGTAAAGGGCAGGGTACGTATCGGGAGGGCCCCACGTCCTGAGGCAGACACCTCCGTGTATCAAGGACCGCCCCAGGGCAATGACATAACGCCGCAGCCCCCCCCAGCCATGCCATCACCCCCATTATTTCCTGCCTTGTCTGCGAATGGACGGCGCGCTTTTTCGCCCATCCCGTCACCCTGTCCGCCAGGCTCCGCTCCATTGAAACGGAGCGGCGTCGAATTAGCTCTCGAGTGCGGCCCTTGGGCCAACGAAGATGCACCATTTTGTCAAAGAGTCTGCCGTACGGGTCCCGAGTGCATCCAGAAGTACCGTGTACAGTACAGCCTTCCTGTCCCACCGGGGGGAGGGTGTGCATCAGGAAAACCACTCATTCAGCAGAGGAGGGGTGGAGGGGTGCGGTTCCTCCGTTGGGTTGGTTGGGATGGGATGGGATGGAGGTGGATGAATGGGGATGTGGATGAGGCACAAGGGGAACCGCGACGACTGGCAAGACGTCGTTGCTCGTCATGGGTACTTGTCGGCTCCCTTTATCCCCTCGTGGTCGCTGGTTGGCGGTTGTATTTGCATTTGACTGCGGGCAAACGGTTGGGCGAGACACCGCGGCGGCGACAGCAACATCACATTCGACTTCGCGCCCGCGGCATGTGCTGCCCTTTCCCATGCCTCTGATCGCCTCGCTTTTCTCACTCGCCCATCGTGTTTGGATGGTGGAATCTTTTGCATCTTCATGCCCGTCAGAAAATGATGGCCCCACCGGACCAGAGGGAGAGAGAGTGACTGCAATGGCAACCCAGAAAGGCGAGGGAACCCCAAAAGGGTCACCCGTGAGCAATCACGAGCATGGCATGTGGTGAGAGTTTTTAGCAGCTGGTGTGCTGTAAGCGTGTGTGAGCATTTGCGTGTGTGTGTGGCAGGTCGCATATAGTTTGACGGGGAAATATGCCCAGGTGTCCAAGGACCTTAGCATATCCGTGCTATCGCTTCAAAATAGACAAGCCGAGACATTGATGTCCAGTCGATGCTGTTGATGCCTGCTTGTCGACCTGCCCTGCCTGTCCACGGGATGGCGTTGTCCTTCACTCAAAGGAAATACCGTACGCCCGCTCCGAGGACTCCAAGCCCCCTTACTGCCCCTCCCCCTCATCCATGGCCTGTAGCCTGTGGCCCGTGGCCCGTAGCTTGCGGGTGTGGTAGTGGGAGTTGTGGTGGTGGTGGTGGATGGCCGGGTGGATGGATGGATGAAAGCGATGCCGGTTCCGTCCGGTCTGGAACCACGAGGACCCTGAGCAGATTGGCAACATGGAACATGTGGTGGCCTGGGCTGCGACGATGATCAGTACTTGTGCGCAATGCCCAAAAGCCAGCAAAGCGTCAAGTCTCTCGCGTGGACCTGTCCGAAGCGGCCGGCTGGTGTGTCGAGCAATATCGACGTTGGCTCGGAAAGGGGGTTCGCCGTGGCTGGCTAGTGGTCGTGGCAGAGGCATTTTTGTGCGTTATCGTGGCATCGGATCGCGAATCAATCGCAATCGCGGATCAACAGTCAGTTCCCGATGAATCGCACTCTGGCGGGCCAGGGACTGGTGCCTCCGTGGCCTGTTCCTGAATCTCCCTGTGCGCTTCACAACGAATGGTCGGACGGCCCGCCGAGGGGACCGAGGGGCCATGGAAATTGGCAGCCAAGGCACCAAAGGGCCGAGAGTAGCTATGGATACAATGTTGACAGCATCGTGTAGGTACTGTACTTGCGGTAATTGCTGAAGGGGCCGGGCCTGCAACTCGGGTAGCAAAGAATTGGTCAGAAAGCATGCGATGCCACGTCCGACAATCAAGCGCAGACTCGTTAGAGAGTTAGATGAAGGCCGCAGTCGGTCGATCGGGGCCATGGACGGGCTCGGGTGGTTCTGGCGCTGGAGATGGATCAGGATCAGTGGCCAAATCAACATCAACAATAGCATCCCATGGATCATGGAGTCACGGCATGGCGAATGGCGAATGGCCCCTCCTCGGTGGATTGGGCGGAATGCCCCTCCTTCTGCTCGGCCTCGCCTTGCTCGAGCCTTGCCCCGCCCCAAGGCATGGCCGCGCCGCAAACGCGATGCTGTGATTTGTGGCCGGGGCGAGATGGCGCCACTTGGGGGACTGTTGTCGCCGCGCCCAGGCGACGAGGATCCGCAATGTGTCGCTTTGTTGACGCCGACGGTGACGAGAAGAGCGTGGTGCAGCGGAGATTCGGGGAGATGCTGACTGGACGGTGGACGGCGGACGGTGGGCTGCGGACCGTAGCTGTAGTGTGGGGAGTGGCTCTCGAAACCGGCGGTTGAATGGTTGGTGATAAGACGACCGACAGACTGGTGGAATGTCACCGTGACGGACCCGACTGCTTTTGGACTGGAGCCGCTGCCGGGCGGTGCGCAGTGCGTGCTGGGAAGCTGGAAGCTGGCTGGCTGAAGTTCGGCTGGGTTGCCTCTCGAGGCCGGGGTTGCTGTCCTGCAGCGTGGTGTAGTATGCCCCGGTGCTAAAGCAGGTATGTATCCGTAGATACTGCGCCGACGATGCTCATGGCCATGTTCATGCTCATGCTGGAGTCGGGTGCTGAAGAGCGGGACGGCATGCGAGGGGCGTAATGGGCGGCGGCCGTCCAAGACACGACACGTTACGGCTCTGTCTCCTGCTTGGGGGCCCTGTCCGCCGACGAACACCTGCAGGAAGGGTGCGCTGCGCTGTGCTTGCTGCACGTCCATGACAAAGGGCGACGGGACAAGTCCATTGCGACGAGACAATGGGATTCTGTCTCCGACCCCGAGCCTCGATTTGCCGCCCTGTGGTTGGTTGGTTGGTTGGTTGCATGTCGCTTCGGCGCAAGATTATTTTCCCTCGCATATTTTGTTGCCTTTGTTTTTTGTTGCTTTTGGCCCTTGCTCTATTACCCTGGTCGTCGTCGTCGTCTTGTCCCTCTGCCCCGCGCGCGGCTGGATGGATTGGGTGGCAACGCGGCAGGCGTGGTTCTGGGCTCTGCCGTGTCACCGACAAGATGCTGATTGCGTCTGGCGAATTCGGCGGATCCTCGAATGGGCATTCCAGTTCACCATCGTCTCCCACCCGCCTGGCCGGCTGTGGCTGCACCACTGGAGGAGAGACATCTCGAAAGTGCTGGAACACGTACTTCTCCACGTTTCATACGGCAGAGAGTACCTCCACCAGACCCGGCGCTGTGTTCTGGTGGGGGTCCACAAGGCCGTCGGCTCCAGCGTCCGTTTGACGTCCATTACCTAAGGCAAAGTGGACCCAGCACCTTAGGTAAGGGACCCGCCGCGCCTCCAGCAGAGTGGAGTTCCAAATCGACGAATGATCGGAAACAGGAAGCAGCGACTCAAGGCAACGGATACCCTGACTTGTTCCTTCCCTTCGCCTGCAGTGCACAGCAGCAGCTGCGGGGGCTTTTCCGTCTATTCAGGGAAACCACGGCGCACCCGAAGCTTCCGTTTGCGGCGCGGAGACACCCTGAGACCTGAGACAGCGAGGCCCGACTCTGGGCTCTGGCGCGGGCAATTCTGGCCCGAGATCCCCCGCCTGCGCCCGCCGATGCGGAATGGCAGCCTGCCCGAAGAGGAAGGAAGGCTTCGCCCCCCTCCCTCCTGCCCCGCGCTTTGTGGCAAGCAACGCATCTTGCCTCTCTCTGCTTGGCCTCTCAATCTCCCGCCATGTACTCGCGACCTGGCGGCTACTTGCCCGCCATCGTCAAACATCAAACACACTTTCCCCTCGGGCTCGGGCGGGAGCAGCCACGATACCACGACACCACAACTACCTGATACCTTGTACAACACGACACCCTAACCGGCGCCGCGGTGACACTCGACGCTTTACACTCGCCGCGCCGTCTGGAGCAGGCCGCGCGGGTTTCACCACATCCAATGCCTCACTGGCAGCCCTTGGCAGACGGGAGGCTGCCTCTGCGGCTGACGCTGGCTGCCCTCCCACTGGCCGCCTGCTCATTTCTCACAAGGAGCCTCTGGCCTGTCGCAGCATTCGCGATGGCGGCGATTGGCTTTCCCGCGCCCTCTCATTACCACCAAACACCACCATCGCAGCCCGCGACACCACCACGCCTCCACGGTCCACCCTCGTCGACATTAACCTTTCCAGCCGGGGCCTTGAACCTTGGCTCCCACTCTACCTCCAACTCTGCGCCGACCTCAGACGAGATGCCGTCTCTGCCCAGCTGCGTCCTGCCTATGCCTGGCTTCGCTGCAGTCGTGCGTGAGGGCTTGCGCCGTCTGGTGCGACATGCACCACAATGCCGATGCACGACGGCCTGCCACCCTGCCATGTTGCCCATACAGCCCCCCCTTCATCAAACCAACGCACCTTGGGACGACGATAATTGAAGCACGAACAAACAAATAAGCACATCGTCGTCATCGCAACCATGGGTTCAGGCCCGGCCCGGGGTGTGCTCCGCCAATCAACCAAGTCCTGACCACCACACTACGCCGCAGTGTAGAGCCGCCTCACGTCAACCCCAACACGAGGACACTGGAGGGGCCATAGAGTTCGGATTCTTGTCACAGATTCCTGGCGCCGGCCCCTGGCTATTCCCGCCCGCTGGCCGCCGATGACATCGCCTCCCGATGGCTACCGTCATGCCAGGACAGGCGGTCCCCGCGTCGATCACAGGATAGGGGTCATCGCCCCGGCTAGAGTAAAATAGCCTCACTGGCCGCGGAGGACCGCAGCACGCACTACCATCCGAAAACACGCTCTGCATTTTAGCCTGCCTTCTGCATTACATTCTGCCATGCACGGCACACTCTCTCGCTGGCCCGTGTCAACAGACGGCAGCGCACCATTGCCGACTCGACTGCATGGGAGTCGTTACACTGGACGGAATGACGTCGAGATATCCCCAGCAAACACTCCCAGCGCCAGCCCAAAGAACATGGGGTACATGGCATGCCCTCTGCCTTGCCGCTCATCCTACCGCTACCAACGTCAGGACGGTCGTCAAACCTGACATCCGCGCGCCGTCACGTTACAAGTCGACAAGAGGCGCGATCCCGTCATCGTGCACTACCCCAACGGTACAACGAGGCACCACAGATAGCCTCCGTCTTTGTATCCGTACGGATACTCCCTATGAGATAAGAGTCTCCAGATGACAGGCCCTGCCTGCGCCCTCGGGGCAATCTGATAGCGCTCTACTTGACCGTTTCGGGCGCTTCGGGCGCGTCAACCCTGAATCAATAAGCTAAAGCACTTCGACGCCAGTGGCTCATCAGGGGCGAAAAAGACACATCCCAGCAATCTCACAATCTCACGCACAAAAGAGCTTCGTCCACGTCCAGCCAATCCACAACCGTTCCTGGCTCCGCCGCAGTGGGGTTTCCAAAAGATGGTCTCCACGAGAAAACGACTCGCTCTGATCAAAGTGTGAAATTTTGTGTGATTAATCCAATTGAGCTGACAAAACTGCTATCCAATGCCCCCTACCCCTACCCCCTACCCCCTATCCCCTACCCCCTCCGCCCGTCTTAACCTCTGGCTTAGTTAATAATACTATATATCTCTTCTAGAAAGTCTTTATAGTAATTAACTAATATTTATTTAATTTTACTTTTATTTATATATATTATAAGGTTATTTTTTATTTTAGTAAAGGTATTTTTAATATAATAGAGTTAATTTTTTTAATACTAAGTAAGACTTTATTAATATTAAATAAAGTATATAATACTAAGGTAGAGTTTATATTATACCTATAGGGTATTTTAGAGAAGTTAGTTAATAATATTTAGTAAAAAAGGATATTTAATAATTTTTTTTCTTTAGGTTTAAAAGATATAAATAGAGTAGTTAATATTATAAACTATAATAATTTAAAAGTATAGTTTTAGTTTAGTCTACCTAAAGGTATAATAAAAATAATTAAAAACCTTATTTTTATATTCTCTAGTAAACTATAAAAGTTATTTATAAGTTTTATAGTATATTATATTACTTAACCTTAGTAGTTATTTATAAAGGTGTTTAAGTAGGTAATAAACTATTAAGTTTTTAAGATACTTAGTGAGTCTTCGGCGACCGCTGCGGCGTCCCGAATATAGTCTAGTGACTCGCTCTGATGTCTTCAGGCTCGCTGACTGGACAGAGAGTCAGGACTCAGGGCCAGGACCCGAGCGGACTCAGCACGGCGCAGATTCCAACCCCCATCCCTCCGCCTCTTTTCTTGGCATGCGTCATTCCTGGCTCTTCGCTTTGCACCTACACCCGTCGAACCTTGTCGAGCCCCGCGAACCCTTCCAACGAGGGAGCCGTTGTGCAACCTGACTGGCCGACGCCGTCATCCATCAAGCTGCACAAGGAAATCCTAGGCACCAAGGGTCCTCTTGGTTCACCCTCGGCCTCCACCCCGTGTCACAGTACTTACGATAATGTCTCCCCAGGGTGTGTTTCTAAATGAGACACCCTGGCATGGCCGTTGCGACTGGCATCTTCACAATCATAGCTCGCCCAGATGAAGTTTGTCAGAAACGAAATGGACCCGTCATTCTTCGACGTCGTTTGGCTGAGGGAGATGGGTCCTGACGAGCTGGTCAAATCAACCTTTGAGCAAGGAGCACGTCATCGCCCAATAATCGCAGTGCCTAGTCATCGTGAGTCTCATGTTTCGGGGCGGCATACCGGACCCGTCCACAGTTGTGCCGAAACCTGACGATGAATCACAGCAGCGGCTGACGAGAATCCGACCCAGTTGCAAACACAGAGCCGTCAAGCTTGCACACAGCCTTTACGCCAGGCTTCGATCTTCTGGAGTCGACTACAGGTCGATCATCGGGACTTGAAAGAGATGGACAGGAGACTGCCATATTCAGTTCACAGTCCATCATTCAATCTCCTCTCCTCTCGGCTACAGCGTCTATCCCGCATGATAGGCGATAAACGGTGGTCAAAGCATTACTCGAGTCGTTGACAGCCCGCTAGTGGGTATCCCCAGATGATCCTCAAGATGGTGATGGATCAACAGAAGGCCGCTGTGATCGGTGGATTTCACCTGGGGAGTCTAATCAGGAGCCGCCGCTCTGGTCAAGCGACCCGGGACTTGGGACTGGTGCGAGCTACGCGTTTACCGCGGTCACGCTGAATGGTGCCTTGGTTCTAGCACATGCCTGGTATGTGTGCACATGCTATCCTACCATCATGTTCATCGTCGTTGTCACCGACTTCGGTCCGCGGGTTTTGCTTGTTGTCATCGACATTTTTCTCATGTGCGGGAAAATGAAGCTCTAGCAGCCTTTCCACTGCCCCGTATGGTACGCTGATTTCTCCAGGTTTTGCCACTTCCCACTTGTCAGAGAGGCAGATGATGAGATGCGTATTTGGGCTTCCATCTCATTGACCGAACGGGCAGACGCTTTCCAGACCCGAAGGCAACGTACTGAATGCGATGCTACCCGTCACATTATTCGAGTCGGGAAAACGCTGCCGCAAACTGGTCAGAACGGCCCGATATCAGAAATGCCTCTCTTTCGGGCAGCGGGATATTATCCGGCAGAGTGCTGGTGACAGGCGGAAGGCTCATAACTCACAGCCCCGATGAGTGATTTAGTTGGCGGCCTCACACCAGCCGCCGTTTCCCCGAGGAGAGGCATACCCTCGCCCTCGCTGCTTACCACCTAGGCATCCAAAGCTGACTCGATGACTCCTTATTGCTACCCCGTGGACATTAAAGCAGAGGTGTGGTGGTTGATGCAGTTGGTTGGTTCTTTTTGGGGGCATACACATGTGAGTTCTCCATGGGGTCGGCCCTGCAAAAGGACCAAAACGGACGTGACGAATTGCCCAGTTCACGCCGGATGGTCATGCAAAAGTGGGGCCGATTTCCTCCGACGAGCGCAGTTGAAGAAGATTGCCCTCCTCATTTGACCTGACCAGCTGTTCCTGCGAACTCAGCACGAGCGAGCCCGTTGACTGACGATGTTCTTCCCTCGGCCGCTTGAAGTTTTTCAATGGGAACATGAAACATTACCGCATCGAGCCGAGGTCGAATCTCGACCAACTGTTCTGTCGATACCGGCCGTCGATCATGGCCCAGCTCCGCTAACTCAGTTGGACATGTTCTCCCCTCAGCCGCAAGTCTCAGGAGACTTTTCCTCTCCAAAATAACATCCGGATAAGCAAAGGATCCCGCGGCGCCGGTGGCGCCTCCTTCTCAACACAAAGCCGAACCCCTCAGCGGCAACTTGGCTTTCGTAATCCCGCATGGCGGAGGGGACGACACCGGTGCAAACGACGGCCATCGGCGGTCGGGTAAGCGGCACAGCGAGACTCCCTTGGCGACTGCTGGCGGTACTCGGTAGACGGCTTCCGCAGATTCAACGGCGAGTGGCCAGCAGACGGAGAAGAGCAGCATTGAGCTTGCACGTGCCGTCAGCGCTGAGTGCGGGTGCGCACTCCGTTTGTGATGGGTTGGCTGCTCCGAGTCCCACATGGCGACGGTGTCGTTTGTCTGTGTTTGTAAGACTGGCGGCCGCTTCGGCGAGCGGGCGTTTTCCCGTGTCGATCATTCTGGGTCAGAAGGACACGACAAGTGAGCGGACGCGTCCTTTTCCACCGACCGAGCGAGAGAGTTGCTTGGCTACGCCGACGTGCCCCGAGATGCGTTCTCCTAGTCTACGCGCCGCCCTTGTTGATCAGATCAGATCAGATATGAGGCACGCTTGAATTTCAGTGAAGCGGCGCTCCACAGCGGCCTGCGCCAGTGCCGCTCCCCAGACCAACCAGCGGAGCCAAAAGCTTGGGCACTGCTTGTTGGGGAATATCTGCAAGAGTGTGAAGTTAGCGTGGAGAAAAGATGTGATGTTCCATTTGTATGGTGTGTGTGAACGGACGCGGCTTCGTGGAGCAGACGGACGGACGTGGAGCAGAACCCGTATCGTTGCTCTAGTCACATCCACCTCCGCAACAAAAACGGACCTCGGGGTCCTCGCGTACGAGAGAGATAGAGAAACCCCGGTGCTTTGAGAGCGACGGCTTTTTTGTGGAGGGACTTGTTTCGAGGCTCCATGCCGTCCACGTAAAATTGTCGATCGACTCTGCGGCGGGGTACGGTATGACCCAGTGTTTGTGACGGGAGGACCCATGGGAGTGAGAACATCAACCGTCGACCGTTGGGCAGGCAGTGAGGTCTAGTATAGACAACCGCCCGCGATCGTTATCGAGGCCGTACATCACGACGATGTCACTTGCCCGGGGTGGCTAATGCCCCTGGCGATCGATCCGAGGGTTGTTCCGTGAAGGGCGGCTTTCATCGATCGACATGTTTGGGCGGGGATGGCTTGGTCTTGGTCCTCCTGCCTTTTTCGTGTGAATTCTGGATCGCGAAGTACGACTCTTCCGTGTTGCAATGCGGTCTCGTGAGGTTTGACTTGTGGGTAATCTCAGCCAGTGGCGGGAGGTCGTCGTCGTCGATGATTCAAGCTTGACGACAAATTCTGGGTCGGGATGGGTCTGGGTCGACGTCCTGCCACTGCCTCTGACCCAAAGGCAACGTAACGAACGCTGTCTTTCTCAATCCACCATGTTTGCTCGTCCCGGGCTGGTAAGCTGATTGTTAATCGTGGCGGAGATTTCACGCTACGGCCACAAGCTATCAGTCTTTTTTGTTTCCGAACTGTCGACACTGATTGCCGCTCCGGTGTTTCTTGTGATCTTGACAAGATATCAGTAACAGGAGGACGAAGCAGGTCGGCTGCGGCTTCTGCAAGACTGCAAACCTCGGGGCATCCCCTCCCACACGACTGTGAAGCGAACGAACCTTTCTCTTTGCGTCCTTGACACCACTGACAATATCCAACAAGTGCCACTTGTTACCTAGGTATTTTCTCTCAGCGCAGACTCGGCAGTGATGGCTTCTCGGTGCAGGCAGCCCACATGGCTGGGGGACGTCTTGCTGCCCCAGGTCTCGGCCCAAGTCTGCTGGGAAGCCGGATTTGCCGGCAGCGAGTGGGAGATGTACGACTTTCCCGCAGGATGGCGACGTCTAGGAAATACTCGTGATAACGGTGATGACGGACGAAATTGACGCGCCAGGAGTGACGTGATGCTTGTGGCATGCCTGTTTACTTCCCCGACGCCTTTTCCCAGGTCGACCGTAGTGCTCCGGCCCTAAGACAACAGACAGCTTTTTACTTAGTCAGTCTTTCGTTACTCAGTCTTTAGCTCAAGTCACACACATAACCCAAGGATGATATCTTGTTCTCCTACAGCTATCCACCTTGGTCAAGGATGCTAAGGCAACGTGGCGTTTGGGGGATGTCGCTTTCCCACTGGATTGCTTTCGGATCTCTCAGCTGTTGAGCGTTCGAGTGGCCTGGGCATGCGAGAAGCTCTGTCTACCGCACTCCTATAACCTCGCGCAACCGTCGCCCTCGTCCCTCGTCGGTTTCGTCTTGCTGCTATTCCGGGTTTTTGTCTCAACGTGGGTGGGCACGCGAATCAAGGGACGGATGTCGTCAAAGTCTTGATAGGGCATGCCACTGACACAATGGTAGGACTAGAGTTGTGCGTCGGATCGGCAGTGCCATTCACTCCTTCGACATCCAGGGTTCAAGTCCTCGGAGCCCAAGGTATATACGGTCCCAGACGGATTGTGTCCATAGAAAGACGAGCCATGGTGGCCGTATCTTGAATGACGGCATTAGATAGAGGCAAGGGGTTGGACTCCGCGTAAACACAACAGAGAGGTTTGATTCTTCTGCTGAACGGTACGTTAAACAGTGCGATTCTGCCAAAGCCGATATCCCCCTTTCTGGTTGAAAAATTCGACTTGACTTGAGCTATTCTCGCCATCAAACGTGACTGGATTGTCGAAGCAGAGGAAGCAGGAGGTACATTTTATTGCAGCCAGGGGCGTAGCAGAAGAAATACACACGAGATCGAGGTATTGTCGAAGAACCGCCGCTCACTGGAGTGACGTACATCAGGCCTAGGAGGCTTTGACAACATTCAGACGCGGAGTTTTCGAGTTTCAACTGACACGATCCACGGGAACGAGGCCAGAAGGTGCTTCAAGGACAGACGAATAACCCCACACAACACACATGAACATCTGCAGGTACTTGACTTTATTGAAATTTATATCGGCTCTCAACCCTCTTTCCAATTTTAACTACCAAAAGACAACAAGGCGTGGCACATTAGTCATTACAGGTTAGAGTACTTCTTGAAAGCACCAATCAGGCCGCCGGTAGAAGCGTCGTGGCCCTCGCCGTTGCCGGGCTCGTCGAGCTCCCTGTGACGATGGTTAGCACGCAGTCGCGAGAACGGGTTGTGTAGGGAGCATACTTGAGAATCTTCTTGGCCAGGACCTTGCCCAGCTCGACACCCCACTGGTCAAAGGCGTTGATGTCCCAGACGGCAGCCTCGGTGAAGGTCAGGTGCTCGTAGTAGACAATCAGGGCACCCAGCTCGGCGGGGCCGATTAGGCCACCGACGAGAATGCTCGTGGTCGGGCGGTTGCCCAGGAAGATCTTGTGGGGGACGAGCTCCTCGGGGGCACCCTCGGCACGAACCTGGTCGGCGGTCTTGCCGACCATCAGAGCCTCAGCCTGGGCAAAGTAGTTGGAGGCAAGCATCTTCTGGTGGACATTGTCGCTGATGGGGTTGTGGCTCTTGGCCGCCAGGATGAAGTCGGCGGGGATGAGCTTGGTGCCCTGGTGGACGAGCTGGAAGAAGGAGTGCTGGGCGTTCGTGCAGGGCTCGCCGAAGAGGATAGGGCCTGTCGATCGAACGTCAGTCAAACTCGAACTCTTCAGGGGTGGTCGGGTCCGCGGGCCTGCCTACCGGTGGTGTACTTTGCGGGAGTGCCATCCGAGGTGATGGTCTTGCCGTTGGACTCCATGGACAGCTGCTGCAGGTAGGCGGGGAAGCGGTGCAGGTACTGGTCGAAGCTGTTTTTGTTTTCTTTAATTAGCATCCTTCCCGTGCCTCTTGTTTCTTCTCTGCTCTGGACCGGCACTTACGGAGCAACCAGGTGAGTCTGGGCCTGGAAGAAGTCAGAGTACCACACGCTCAGGAGACCTCCCAGAACGGGAATGTTCTCCTTCAGGGGGGTCTCGCGGAAGTGCTTGTCCATGGCGTGGGCACCGGCGAGGAACTTGTGGAAGTTGTCGTAGCCGACGGAGAGGGCGACGCTGAGGCCGATGGCGCTCCAGACGGAGTAGCGGCCGCCGACCCAGCTCTCGAAGCCGAACATGTTCTTGGCGTCGATGCCGAACTTGGTGACCTCCTCCTCGTTGGTGGACAGGGCAACGAAGTGCTTGGCGATCTCGCCCTTGTTGTCCGTCTTCTCGAGGAACCAGGACTTGGCGGTGTTGGCGTTGGTGGTGGTCTCGGCGGTGGTGAAGGTCTTGGAGGCGATGAGGAAGAGGGTGGTCTCGGGGTCCGAGTTGGCGAGGGCCTCGGCCATGTGGGTGCCGTCAATGTTGGAGACGAAGTGGAGGGTCATGTCCTTGGCGCCGTAGTGCTTGAGGGCCTCGGTGACCATGACGGGGCCGCTGGGAGCATGTCAGCGGACGGGGGACGGGGGACGGGGGACGGAGGACGGGGGACGGAGGACGGAGGAAGGAGGGGATACGGGAACGGAGGAGGGAGGGAGGGGACGTGGGGCGGACTTACAGATCGGAACCTCCGATGCCGACGTTGATGATGGTGGTGAGCTTCTTGCCGGTGAAGCCCTTCCAGTCGCCGCTGCGAACCTGCTCGGAGAACTCCTTCATGTGCTCGAGGACGGAGTTGACGCCGCCGTCGTTGTTCATGACGTCGACGCCGTCGACCTTCATGTCCCAGCCGCCGACGTTGCGGAGGGCGGCGTGGTAGACGGCGCGCTTCTCGGTGAAGTTGATCTTTTCGCCGGCGAACATGGCGTCGCGCTTCTTCTCGAGGCCGGCCTGCTCGGCCAGCTTGACGAGGAGGCCGAGGGTCTCATCGGTCAGGAAGTTCTTGGAGAAGTCGAAGAGGATGTCGGTGCCCGAGGCGGAGTTCTGGAAGGTGCGGGAGAACTTGGCGAAGCGGTCCGGGTCGGAGGCGAAGGCCTCCTTGAGGACGAAGTTCTTGCCGACGTTGTCGCGGTGGGCCTGGAGCTCGGCCCAGGCGGGAAGACTGGAAGCTTGAGGCATTTTGGGCGGGACGAGGCGACGAGAGTCGGGTTCTGGAGGAGGCGGAGGAGGCGAAGGAGGAGGAGAGCGGCGGTGGTCTGCAGGTGGGAAGGAGGACGAGGGGTCAGCTAGGGCGTCTCTCGCGGGATATCGATGATGAATTGATGCAGGTTCGGTGATCAAGAGACGGTGTACGGGAGAAAGCAGAAGAGAAAAAAGAGAATGCAGCAGCAGCGGCGTGAGGTGCGGTGCTATCATGGACTGACTATGACAGGGTGCTGGGGGGGTGGGAGTGGGAGTGGTGGGTGACGCGGGAGGAGCATCTGTCGCTGGTGGGTGGGAGGCACCTCCTTTACAAAGGAACATAGTGTGTAATAATAGATTTTTATTCGGGAAGCTGTGTATCTGCGCCCCCGCACCCCCCCTTGCTCTCGCCCCCCTACTCCAAGCCCGCCCCTGAGTCTCCCTTTCATTTAATAGCTTATTTAATAGCTTTTTTAACTCTTTTGAAATATTTAGTATAAACTTGGATATGTTTGATTATTTTTTTATTTTTTTAGTGAAAATTTTATTTTTAAAAGTATTAATAGATTTTTTTAAAATACTTATAGATTTTTTAAAAGGCCGGATTATCGTTAAATTTCTTATAATTACTAGTCTTCTAGCACTAGTCCAACTTTAAAAACTAATCGATAATATAATATATAAATATTATTTTTATTAAAAAGTATTTATTAAGATATATATTATACCTAAGTTAATAAACGTATTAGTCAAAACTAGAGAGATTTAAAGTTTTTTTTAGAGTATAATTATAGTTTATAGTTATATTACACAGTCTATTAATATACTTATAAATATTGTGACTTAATATTATAAAGTATAATTAGTATAATATAAAAAAGACAAAAAATAAAGTAAGTTTTACTTTTTTTTTTTTAATAACTTTTTAGAATAAGTCACTTATAATTTATCTCTCTAAAATTTTTAACCTACTAGTTAAGACTATCAAGGTAAAAGTTATTAAAATTATTCACAATAGTCTTTTCTCACAGTTTTTTTAATTATATCTTAGTGTAAAATAGATACTATAAATGTGGCTTAAATAGTGTTTTTAAATAGTGTCACACCCCCACACGAAGATTGTGGTAGGGCCCACCGGTTCAAAAGCTGGTGGGTGGGAGCTGGCTGTATGCAGAACAGTCCAGCCAATGGCAGCGGCCCGTCGGGGGTGCTGGTCGTGGTGGCATGTCTGGCATGGAGGGGTAATTGCGTACAAAAACAGCTGGAACGCGGGGCACACCACGCTGGTGAAGCACTGACCTGCTCCTTAGGCCGTAGGTATTAGAAGGTAGCGTACCTTGGGGATGCTAGTGCGGGTGCTCAGTAAGGACACAGCCAGCTGCAGCACAAGTGTCAGACAATAAAAAAGCCAATTCGGTGATAGAAGCAGAGAAGAGAAAGACAGATAGACAGCAGGTGACGGGGCGGGGGCTTTAGATGAGAAGGTCTCTGGATATCCGGCGACGCTGGATGGAGCACCACCACCACCACCAACAGCACCTGTTTCTCCGTCATTCTCCACCCCGGTTGCCGGGCGGGAAAAAGCTTACATAACCCACGATGCGGCACCTCGCAAAACCGACACAAATTGTTGGCAATGACATCTCCTCGCCCACTCCGCGGCCCCGCCCCGTCAATTCTGCCGCCATTGACCAAAATTGCTAGACCCGAAGACGAGAACCTGCTCTGTGGCTGGCCTTCTGCTAATCGCCCATCGCCTTGTCCTACCTACCCGCACACCACGCAGCCGTGCCAATTGACGTGTCCCACCGCTTCTGCTATATCCGACGGGCCATGCTGATGAAGCTTCCCACCCCCCGTCCGCGACCCCCACCCCGAGATCTCGAGGACACCTCGAAATTTCAGCTGCCCCTCCTCGGGCCGCCGTCGTGAAATGTCGGGGTAATGCTTCGCCGGGCCTAAGTTGCCAGGACTGGGGTTTTAGTTGAAATGCCTCAATCGCGGTTCGTTCTGGCCCTTATGTCTGCCCGTCGGCGCTTCTCCTTCGTATTTATGACCAAGCGATACCGCCCATGCTGGCCACCTGGCGAGCCAACCCAACTCGTCGCCTTCAACCCCCAACGAGATTTCCTGCCGAGCATCGTGATTCCGAGAACGGATACCACATGGGGGCGTCAAGCGGACTGTCCGACGCTGTGTGGGCCGCGGCCTCGTCGCTTACTAAATCGCTGTCCGCTTCAAGCCGCCCCGGCAGATCCGACGTCCGACGTCAGACACGTCCCGGCCCGAATCCGTCCCCAATGCCTTGCAAGCCACTCTGTCATGCGCCGCAGCTGCCTCGCCGGCCTGGAACCTTCGACATCACCGCCTTGTCCATCGTCACTGGAGCGTCCGCAGTCTCTCGCGTCACGACGGGGGGGCGCCGACCTGCCATGAACGATGCTGAGCGATTCTTTCTGTCTGTCTGCTCAATGGTCTGTGCCTATCTACATTCCGTTTTCCCCTAGGCGTCATCATGCCCGTTCCAGAACGCCGTACAAAGACGAAGACGCAAGCTGTTGCGCGCGCGAGTCGAGTCGTCGTGTCGAGTCGAGTCGAGTCGCTTTGCCGTAAGCTGAGGTAACCCTAAACTGAATCACCAAGTCCACACCACATCAATGCTTTCTAGCCGACCTTTCTTCACCCGTCGAGAACACATAAAGAGGAGACGCTCATCGGTCCTGGATGCTGCCCACAAATGAAGGGTCCTTGACACTGCCACCCGCATCGCCCAGTCCCGCAATCGGTCGGTTGTAGCTGAAGCCCTGGAACTGGTTCTGCATCGTCTGCGAGAGCATCGGGCCCTCCACGTACGAGTCCTGCGGCGCTTCTGAAGTGAATTCCGGGTCGAAGTTGCCCGTGTCCATGGCGTCAATCTGCGGGCGTAGTCATTAGCAAACGTCGCCGAGGCGCCAAGCATCAATACATCATTTCTGCACTTACCACATTGGGCTTGAACGCCGGCTCGTACTTGCGCTGCAGCAGCTTGCGCCAGTCGATGGCGTGGAAGAAGGGGTGCGCCTTGATCTCGGCCGAACCGTTCGCGCCGAGACGCTCCTTAGGGTCGCGGTTGAGCAGCTTGGTCAGGAGATCCTTGGCCGCGGGAGGCACCACGTCGTGGCCGGGGAAGTGGAGGGGCTCCGAGAGAATCTTGCGGTACATCTCGTTCGTGTTCTCGTCGTAAAAGGGCGGCAGACCCGTAAGCATCTCGTAGAGAAGAACACCCAACGTCCACCAGTCCACCGTCTTGTTGTATCCCTGTCCCATGAGCAGCTCGGGCGCCAGGTACTCGGGGGTGCCGCAGAAGGTGTTGGTCCGGTCCTCGTCCTTCATGTCCAGCTTGCAGAGACCGAAATCGCACAGGGCAATGTGGCCCTGGTAGTCGAGCAAAATGTTCTCGGGCTTGAGATCGCGGTAGATGACGTTGAAGCCGTGCAGGCACTCGAGGGCGCACAGCAGCTCGGCCGTGTAGAAGCGCGAGCGGTTGACGTCAAATCTTTGCTCCTTTTGCAGGTGGTGGAAGAGCTCGCCTCCGTTGACGAAGGCCAGTACGAAGTAGAGCTTCTCGGGAGACTGGAAGGTGAACTTGAGGGGGACGATGAAGGGGTTGTTAATCTGGGCCAATACTGAACGTTCGGCGAGGGTGTGGGCGACTTCGGAGCGGGAAATGATGTGTGCTTTGCGGATAGTCTTGAGGGCGTAGATACGGTTCGTGTCCTTCTTGCGCACCTGCATGACCTTGCCGAAACTGCCTTTGCCCACGACCTTGAGCAGCTCAAAGTCCTCGATCTTGAGCTTACCGGCGCGGTTCTCGACGTACTCGACGCCGATCTTGAGCTTTCCGGTTCCGTACTGCACATCCACCCACTCGACTCCGCTCTGGCCGAGGGCACGTTCGCGGCTGGCAAAGTCTGCGGCGGCCTTCTCGCGGTCCTTCTTGTTCGCCTTGGGGTCCTCGACGAAGGTGTGCTTCTCCTCGAAGCGGGGGTTGATGCGGACGACACCGAGGAAGATGTCCTGGCTGCGGCCGGCGCCGGGAGGGGCCATGGGGTTGCGCATGTAGAGGTGGATGACGAGCTCCGTCACACGGGACACATCGAACTTGTACTGGGTGTTTCCTCCAGCCCACAGGGGGCTCTCTGGCGTGCCCTCGACGGAGTTGACAAAGACCTGCATCTTGTCGAAATCCAGCAGGGCGTAGGGCATGTACTTGCCCGAGATTCTGCCATGGTTGGTGGGGATGCCAGTGAAGCCACCGCCAGATGTTTGTGGGCGGCCGGAGCCGTTGATGAAGGAGCCGGCGACGCGCTGGGAGGAAGACGGGCGCACGGAGCCGGCGAGAGCGCCGCCGGTCGATAGCGAGCCCTGGGCGTGTGAGGAAGCGAAGGCTTGTCTGTGTTGTTCGGGGAGAGAGAAGCCCTGGCCCTCGTGCAGGGTCACGACGAGAATGCCGGGCTTCGGGGGGTTGACGACTGGTGCTTGCGCCATGGCCTCGGAGGCAGCTGCAACAGTCAGTAGGGAGCGGACGGCGCCTTCTCGACGCGGGGGGGAGTCACGACGGAGCGGAAGGCGTACCGATGGTTCCTTCATTCGAGGGCGTGGCCGAGGCGGCGAGGCTGGCCTGGGCCTTTTCGCTGCTGTCGGTGATGGTTGATGTGGATGGCGAGCGGGAGAAGGTGTTGGCCAAGGGGCCCAGATGGGTCTCCTTCAGCTTCTTCGTGAGCTTCCACGACATTTTGGAAGGCTGGGCCGAATGCGCGGCAGGCGAATCGGCGATGGGGGGGAGAAGCGAGGATCAGGGCGGTGGTCGCTGTTGCAGTTCGTCGATGGGGAGACGGACGCAGCAGGTTTTGGCGTAGGTAGGGTAAGGTAGGGAAGGTGAGGTAAGGTGAGGTGAGGTAGATAATGCAGGAGAAGAGTCGCTAGGATCGTGATTTGTTGGTGGAGGTTCGAGGTTGCGTACGGAGACGCTCGTTCGCTCGTTCGCTGGAGGAACCCCGCAAAAGACGCCCCCTCTCTTGGGCTGAGCTGCTCAGAGCGGTGGTAGGCGGTAGTGTGGTTGGCGGTGGTGGTGGTGGTGGTGGACGGACGGGGGGAGGGGGGACGTGAGTGGTGAGACAGTCTGGCGCCGGCCGAATGGTATTTCTTGGCTGCCGAATGAAGGAGAAAAAAATATCACAGCGGTCGACGCAGAGGAGGAAGGGCCAAATGGCTGCGGGAAGGGATAACAAACAAGGATGGAAAGGGGAAAAGGAGAGAGAGAGAGAGAGACAGAGGGCGAGAAAGGGCAGGTGAAGGGATTCAGACTGGTGTCCCAGAAACCAGCACAAGACTGGACTGGACTGGGCTGGACTGGACTGCTACTTAGGTAGGTGCTATCCGTACTCCGTACTGCTACTGGACTGGATTGGGCAACAAGAAGGGGGACGGGATTCAGGGGTTGGGGGTCTTGAACTTGATCCGTGGGCGGCCTGCCCTGCTGAAGCTGAAAGGAGGTTTACGAAGCGGGTGGCAGGACAGGACTCAGTGCGAGCCCGGTGCAGCCCGCCCAGTGCTAATTCGCTGCTGGCAGGGCCTGCCTGCCTCCAACTAAGGGGGAAGGGGCGATGATGAAATCGCTCGTCGGGCCTGAGTCCTGACTGCCTCTGCGCCCAGGTTCGCCCGGTTTCTGACACCCGCACTGTACGGGCAGAGCGACACAAAGTACCCCGTTGGACCAGCTGAGGCGGGACGGGCGCGAGTGGCACCGGAATGGCACTGTGCTCAGGGGGCGCCTAGGAGGCAAATGGGCGGGAGGGGCGGTGGACACAAGCTGCCGCAGGTACGAGACATTGACAGTGCGAGCATCAGCCGCCCGGCACAGAACACGGCGTGGGTCTGCTTACGGAAGCAGTTCACCCCTCACTTGCAGGTTGCGCACACAAATTGCCTCCCTCTGCCTGTTAGTACCTTACTTAAGGTACCTTACCTAAGGTACCTGGGTGCCTTAGGTAGGTACCTTTGAGCATCCGTATTGTTGTGGCAATGCTCTCTGCCTCCTGAGCTGCCCTGAGTTATACTAAATAAGAAGCCAATTCCCCGGTCTTGATGCCCTGCTCTCTTGAAATTGGCCCTTCTGTCTAGGCCGGGGCAGAGATCCGGGGCATGCAGTAAATTGGACCCGACACCTGCACCGTCATTTCGACGCCTCTCCGGGGCCACTCTGTCCGTAGTCGCCTCCAACTTCCAGGGCCGTTCTTTGTCAACTTTTGGTACTGATTACCCACGGGTTAGCTGCCGCTTAGTACTGCGTTTGCCTTGTTGGTCTGCATCCTCTGCGTGGCTCACCCAACACCACCTTGCGTGACCTTGCCTCAAGGCACGTCCAAGTAACAAGAAGCTGACCAAGGCAATCAGGAGAGCCCGTTTCGCGCCTCGTAATGCTGACCAGCGGCCAAACCCCATCCACATCCGTTCCATTGGGAATAGAGCCAGACAGAGCCCAAGGCCCCGTCGGCCCCTCCAGCCCAATTCAGGCCTCTCCTCGCCGACCAGCGGGTGACTGTCAAGCAGCCCCGAGTATGACGGGAGTCCCTGACGGCTGCTCGGCGGGCCCGTAGCAGCAGCCCGGCAAAACTATGCACACAGCCCGCAGCGCCTGCGGTTGAAGAACGAAGAGGCGGGAGCCCTGCGTCGATCCGTTACAGCGTGGGCACGTGAGCAAGGGACCCCCATCCTCCTGGACGGAGCTGCACTGTGTTTGAGGAACATCAAATTAAACAGAAAGGAGATCAAGGAGACCTGGGGCACTCGACCACCTGCTCTGCGCAATTAACCCATCACAGGAGCGCCAGTTGCTGCAACACTGCTTCCCGCGCCAGCTGTCCTGCATGCATCGTCGTGATCGTGCAAGGTCCGGATACCACCCAGGCGATCTGATGCATCGTGACACCGTAAGGTAGGTATTCACACTTTGCTGCCGCTAGCGCTGGCTTTGACTTCTTCAGCCCACCGGGGCGGGCGGGAACGGACCTGCCTTCAGCTCGACACCGGCGCATTTCCCGTCTGAGAGGGACGGGGAAAGCAGCCGGCACCAGCAGGCTGAACCTAGTACATCACGTGACTTTCTCCCTCGTCTTATGTAACTTATCACTCACGTGATGACTTGCTGCTTATGTCAGATAAAGCATGGTAGCACCGGGAGGCACCTAGGTATGTCGTTGAACCGGGGAGGTGGAGCCTACTGTTCCTTCCGTCCCGAAAGGAGCACCGGCGATTAGTGTCGTTCCGTCCTTCAAATACCCGGAGCGTTGAACCTCAAGTGAGGCCAAGGGCGCTGCAGCACCCAATGTCGCTTCGCGGAGCCAATTCATGGCAGTCTTGCTTTTCTGGTCATCAAGAGGCGGGAAGGATGCGAGCCCTTGGAACAGGAAGCGGCCAACCCGGATCCTTCCTCGCCGATCATGCCATGTGGTCCTACATGTCCCGCCTGCATCTTCACCTAAGACATTTTACCTCAAGGTAGGTAAACGCCGGCAACGGCAGCAGACTGCGACTTCATAACGAGCATGCCAGCGTCTTTTGACTTTCAACACACATCTGCAGTTGCAACATCCCTCCGTGAAGACTGCAAGACACATGGCTAGTGCCCCCTCAAGTGCATCGGCAGAAGCCTCGGCTACGCCCATCATGGCCCATCAGAATGGTACAAATCCCGACGCGGAGGCTCTCCCGGACACTGTTCCAAAGCCCGATGAGAATATATCTCAGCCTCGACCACTTCGCGAGACCCTCCAGGTCGACGACGACAAGCCAGCAGCAGCCCAGCCAG
This sequence comes from Colletotrichum tropicicola, assembly GCA_025962755.1. Lineage (NCBI taxonomy): Eukaryota > Fungi > Ascomycota > Sordariomycetes > Glomerellales > Glomerellaceae > Colletotrichum > Colletotrichum tropicicola. Next base: position 386,073 of record JAOWMA010000004.1, read on the forward strand.
CGCCCTCGGAGGAGGCGACGCCTCGCGTATACATCACAGGATGGCGACTGTACACCATCATTTTTGGGTAGCTCTTTTTCACAAGATCATGTTTCTCTCCGTCTCTGATACCCCTTGATAGGCTGTCTCTCTCTCTCTTCCTTTCCATGATGGAGACCACCATCGTCAGCACCTCGCTAGTATCCATCACCAATGCTCTGGACGGGTTTGAGCAGCGGGATTGGGTTGTCACGTCGTATCTACTCACGTACACAGGTATGGAAGGCAGCGTTTGCGGCGATTTGCTTCGTTCCGCTCTCATTGCGTCCTGCGCGCTAATCGCCTTAGGTTTCCTTGTTGTCTTCGCCAAGTTTAGCGACATTCTCGGACGCAAGTTTATGATCCTCTTAGCGCTGGCCATATTCACCATCTTTTCAATTGTGTGCGGCGTGGCTTCGTCTATGATTCAGCTGTGAGAAGGCCCTGATTGTTGTCTATCCCCAAGCTAAGTCGTCTGGCAGTATCGTCTTCCGTGCGCTGCAAGGCATTGGTGCTTCTGGCATATTCTCCATGGTCAATGTGATCAATCCCGAGCTGGTCCCGTCAGAGAAATGGGGAAATATCGTTGCCTTCACCTCGCTGGTCATCGTCGTCAGCTCGGTCCTGGGCCCAATCCTCGGGGGGGTCATCAACGACCATTCAAGCTGGAGATGGGTCTTCTTGCTCAAGTTGGTCTGCTCTTTTCCGATGCGATGCACCCGCTTATGATGTTCTTGCAGCGCTCCGACTGGGGCTTTCGCAACGGCCGTCCTCGCCTTCGTTCTGCCGACCAACTTTCCGAATCATTCCCGTGAACGCGGGGTACGTCAGCCAAGTATGCGGGACAGGCTGACCAAGGCCTCCGCGGCGCGTCTGGACCTTTTTGGAGCCGCCATACTCCTCTCGAGCTCGATCCTTCTCGTCTTTGGTTTTGAAGAGGCCGGTTCAAGATACCCGTGGAACAGCCCCGTCGTCATATCGACCATTGCCCTCGGCGGATGCCTCTTTTTGGTCTTCTGTGCATGCGAGTACGTGGTTGGCAAGCCGCAGTACCCACAGGAGCCCGTATTTCCGTTGCGACTGATGAAGGATCGACAGTTTGTCGGACTAATACTGTAAGCCTCTTCTCCAATTTTGCTGCAGCTCAGGGGCGCGGCTCACCCGGTGCCCAGAGTTGCCTTCTTCACCGGTCCGCCCTTCATGACGGCCCTGATCAACCTCCCCCAGCGTTTCCAGGCAGTCAACGGACTCAGCCCCTTCAAAGCGGGCTTGCACTTGCTTCCTCTCCTCTTGAGCTCCCCACTTGCAACCGCAGTCTCTGGTCACCTGTCAACAAAGTGGAACGTCCCGCCTTTCTACCTGTTGTTATTTGGAGCCTCGATGCAGATGCTCGGCATGGGTCTCGCCAGCTCCGCGACGCCCGAGAGAACAAGAGACCTCTTGGGCTTCGAGGTAATCATGGGCTTTGGTTTTGGCATGACACTGGTTACAGTCTTCATCTACGTCCCCTTCCTTGTTGACCGGGCGGACCTTGGTGAGCATCGCCTCGCAGCTGTCATGCATCTCTGACGAATAACCGCAGCTGTTTCGATGGGCGCCGTAACACAGGTCCGAACATTGGGGGGCACCATTGGCTTGGCCGTGGGGTAGGTGTCGTTTCTCTATCAAACATGTCGTCTCACATTGGCGCCGGTGCTGATTCGTTACCCGCAGTGCAACGATTCTCAACAACCATCTCGCTACCGCGCTCCCACAACACCTTACCCCCGCCGAGATACAGGCTCTCTCCAGCTCGATCCAATTCATCGACACACTGCCCGCTGACACAAGAACTGCCGTCCGATCCGCGTTCAGCGAAGGTTACTCTCAGCAGCTTCGTACCATGCTCTACTTTAGCACCGTCGTACTCCTCGCCATGAGTTTGATGTGGGAACGAAACCTTAAACGGGCTCGTGATATGGCTGGGTACTGATCGGACCCGACATTGGACTGTCTCAATCTCGTATGCCAAGTCCGACGTGAACCTCGGCCAAGCTATGGGACGGAGCAGCCCATGGGAAGCTTCATTTGCCGTGAACACCCCATGGGAATGGAAGGATTGGGAGAAGAACTTAGGAACAGTCCGGTCGGGAGACCAGATGCTTGGCCACGGCACAGTTTGGGGGCCCTTAAGACGATGCAGAGAACACCAACGGATGCCCGGGGGACCGATGCTACGTTGACGGGATCTTCGAAACGCTCAGCAGTCACAAGCTCTTCCGGGAACGTGCTCCGAATGGCGGGCCCCCCCACCATGAACGGATAGCCTCGAGCAGCCAGCAGCCATCACCACGCATCCGGGTGGAGTTTGTATGCGCCTGCTGCACCACGATGGGAACACGGCGACTGGGCTGCAGCGACGATTCGCCATCCTGCAACACTCCGGCGGCTGCAGCTATTTTGATTGCCTCAGCTGTCTGACATGAAAACAAACAATGTTCGGAACGTTGGAGGGAGGTGGAGAAGCGGCTGGGCATGTCGCAAAGCCGCCAATGGAGAGTCGCGATCTAGCCAAGAGCTGGTCCAGCAAGCTTAGACTTCGACTCTGCGACCAACATCTCGGGGATAATTCGGTGAGTGAGCTTGACGTCAGGATCTCCTGACTCGCCCTTCCTATTCTTGAACCTACCTTCTCCTCATCTGTCCAGCGAAATGTAGGGGCTTGGCTTGCAGGAGGCGGTTGGAGGATTGGAGGAGACGGCCAGCAGGCTAGAATCCCCCCATGCTACCCCGGACTTTGAATTGCGGGGTGCAGAACGCGGGGGGCGGCAGTCAACCATCCCCGGGTAATGTCCAGGTGCGGGACCATCGGGTCTGGTATGCGCCCGTCGCTCGCCTAGTTCATGAGGAGAAGGAGTACGGGGAGGATGGAACGAGCTCCGAGCTGGACTAGACCGGTCCTGGCCCGAGCTGCCTTGCTTGCCCTACTGCCGTATGCTTGGAGCTCGAGGCATGAGACAAAGCTGGGAGCTTCTAAAACGGGCACACGGCACCGAACGGGCACAAGGTTTGCCGTGCGGCTCAAGTTGCTAGGGGACTTAGGGCATTCGGCATTATCAGATTCTTGGCAATTGGAGTACGAGGTCTGCGCCCCGATGCCATTGTCGTCAGCAAGCCATGGAGGACGTGTTGGAACGGCGTTGGACAGAGCCCCCCTCGGGCTTGCGGATGTGTCTTCACGCATGCAAGCTGGAAGAGCCGGCAGTGAGCTCTCTCTTCTCCCCCGCCGTCGCCGCTGGCCAATATGTGCAGCGGCGTATCAATGTGCCGCATTGATGGCAGCTCGTCTTGCAGCCTCGAAGCGTGCGGGGAAGCTGGGAAGCATGTTGATCGGGGCATAGCCATGCTGCCATGCATTGCCTTTGGGTGATACACTTCACAGACGCGCGTCGATGATAGGTCGCAGCCCAACAAGACCGGATGACACGGACTCTGCATGCTTTGGACCAAATCAGACCGCAGAACCTCGCACATCCTCGAGGGATGCTCCATGCACTCCCCTCATCCCCTCCCTCCCTGCCGGATCTTGGTTTGAGATCCTGGAGGGTCTGGAGGAAAGTCGGGGTCGAGAACCATCCTACACAAAACCAAATGACGGGGGAGCTCCTCCCATCTATTTAACGACCGTCCCGACGGGTTCGACTTCATCTAGAACTCTCTCAAACCTGCGAGCGCATTATCAGTGTTGCAGTTGACCTGGCACGGTGTTCATGCCGCTTTGACAATTGCTTCCCAATTTCCATCACTCAACCAAACACCCCGTTTTGATCCCTCATCAGTCGGCACCATGAGCGGAGCGCTCCCTGAGGAGTTCGACATCATTGTCTGCGGAGGAGGTAGTGCGGGATGTGTTGTGGCTGGACGGTTGGTCTCATCTCTACACCGACGAGGCTTCTAGAAAAACACTAACACGATGACAGTTTGGCCAACTTGGACCACAAGCTCACTGTCCTCCTCATCGAGGGTGGTGAGAACAACCTCAACAACCCATGGGTGTTCCGCCCGGGTATCTACCCACGGAACATGAAGCTGGACTCCAAGACTGCCACCTTTTATGAGTCCAGGCCGTCGAAATGGCTTTCCGGTCGATCCGCCATCGTGCCCTGCGCCAACATCTTGGGCGGAGGCTCCTCGATCAATTTCATGGTCGGTCTATCTGGTCCACCCCCTGCGAAGCGTCCGCTGACAGGAACAGATGTACACCCGCGCATCCGCCTCCGACTATGATGACTTCCAGGCCAAGGGCTGGTCTACCAAGGAGCTGCTGCCTCTCATGAAGAAGCACGAGACATATCAGCGTGCCTCTCACAACAGGTGAGAGCACACGTGTTCTGTTGAACTCGATTGAACTCTGTTTAGCTGACCACGTGATAGGGACATTCACGGATTTGAGGGCCCAATCAAGGTTTCCTTCGGCAACTAGTAGGTTTAGAGGTCGACAGAGGGCGAGGTGTGATCCGAAACTGACCGTGGTCGCCAGCACCTACCCAATCAAGGAAGACTTCCTCCGAGCTGCCGAGTCGCAGGGAATCCCTGTCGTGGATGATCTGCAGGACCTGTCAACCGGCCACGGCGCTGAGCACTGGCTCAAGTGGATCAACCGAGACGTGAGCTTATCTCTCCGAGATCACCAAACAGATCTGGTGACTGACTCAATATACTACAGACGGGCCGTCGCAGCGACAGTGCCCATGCCTACATCCATGCGACCCGTGCCGTCCACTCGAACCTGTACCTTGCCTGCAACACCAAGGTTGACAAGGTCATCATCGAGAACGGCCGCGCTGTTGGAGTCCGCACGATGTAAGTTACGCAACCACGATCCGTAGTTGATTCAGCAACTGACGCCAACGATTAGCCCTACCAAGCCGCTGCACCCGAATGAGCTGAAGGGACGCACCTTCAGGGCTCGCAAGCAGATCGTCGTCTCTGGCGGAACCCTTTCCTCGCCTCTCATTCTTCAGCGCTCCGGCATCGGTCAGTAAGACGCTACTCGTGACCAAGCTCAAGCTAATTATGCCATAGGTGACCCCGCCAAGCTCCGCAAGGCTGGTGTCGAGCCCATCGTCGACCTTCCGGGTGTTGGTCTCAACTTCCAGGACCACTACCTGACCTTCTCGACCTACCGCGCGAAGCCCGGTACCGAGAGCTTCGACGACTTCGTTCGTGGTGACCCCGAGGTTCAGAAGCGTAAGCACAGACGAAAGTTCCTCTGGTAGTGATGGTGCTAACCGTTTGCCTAGGTGTCTTTGATGAATGGAACCTCAAGGGCACCGGCCCGCTTGCTACCAACGGCATCGATGCCGGTGTCAAGATCCGCCCGACCCCGGAGGAGCTGAACGAGTTTGAGAAGTGGCCCACTCCTCACTTCAAGGACGGCTGGAAGTCGTACTTTGAGAACAAGCCCGACAAGCCAGTGATGCACTACTCGGTCATTGCCGGTTGGTTCGGTGACCACATGGTCATGTAAGTACGCCCTACGAAGCGTCACCTTCTTCAAGCTGACAGTCTCCCAGGCCCCCTGGCAAGTTCTTCACCATGTTCCACTTCCTCGAGTATCCCTTCTCCCGTGGATCCACGCACATCACCTCCCCCGACCCGTACGACGCGCCCGACTTCGACGCCGGCTTCATGAACGACGAACGCGACATGGTCCCCATGGTCTGGGGTTACATCAAGTCCCGCGAGACGGCCCGCCGCATGGACGCCTACGCCGGAGAGGTCGCCAACATGCACCCCTTCTTCGCGTACGACTCCGACGCCCGCGCCCGGGATCTCGACCTGCCGACCACGAACGCCTACGCTCTCCCCGGCAACCTTTCGGCCGGCATTCAGCACGGCAGCTGGACGCAGCCGCTCAACGAGGCTGACAGGAAGTGCGACATCAAGAAGACGGTATCGAGCAACCGGGTTAACGTCCGCGAGGAGCTCAAGTACAGCGCCGAGGACATCAAGGCCGTCGAGGAATGGGTCAAGCGCCACGTCGAGACCACCTGGCACAGCCTCGGAGTAAGTCGAGCCACAAGTTCTCCCGTCGAACGATGAGCTAACACTTTATGTAGACCTGCTCCATGGCCCCCAAGGAGGGCAACAGCATCGTCAAGCATGGTGTGCTGGACGAGCGCCTGAACGTCCACGGCGTCAAGGGCCTCAAGGTCGCCGACCTGAGTATCTGCCCCGACAACGTCGGCTGCAACACGTACTCGACCGCGCTCCTCATTGGCGAGAAGGCCGCCGTCCTCGTCGGCGAGGATCTCGGATACTCGGGCGCCGCCCTGGAGATGAAGGTCCCCAACTACCACGCGCCCGGAGAGTTCGTCCTCAGCGCCCGTCTCTAATGGAGCGGCATTTCTTTTCCTTCCCGTCACTACCTCCGAATTCCTCTTTTGGATGTATGTCAAGGAGATCAGAATGCCCTCGAGTCAGATGTACTGTTTGATGCGTCTTTGTTAGCCAATCTGCCAATCAAATGAATTTGACGCGAGTTGCACCGCGAGTTTGATGCAAATATGTTGAATTCCATGAGTTGAGATCATCGTTCCGTTGGACTGGTACCGGTGCTAAAGTAATATCTATGTTGCAACCGCCAGATGCATTTGTCATGGCCTAGCCCAAGACAACACACTAAAACATGGGAATGTCGTGGAAATGCCAGTTTCTGGTCGCCGGAATGAGGAACCAGCACGGACAGCCAATTCTGTGGAACTCTTGCATACCTATTCGGATGGTGAGCCACGAGTTACGTCATGACGTGTTGATCTGAGCTCACTCAATACGCTCACTATCCAGATTCTTTCAATTAGAGGGAAAGACGAATTCGCTCGCAGTCATATCAACCACTTCATGCCGCTACGCAAGTGAAGAAGATTGCTCATCGTTTGGAAGACACTGTAATCGCATCAAAATGTCGGACCCCCACTCTCCTCACATCAAGAACCGGGATACCCCATCGTGGGGCTTGTACCAGCGCGAGAACTTCTGGAAGCTCAACGACGATCAAGTTCCTTTATTCAATACTCGTAAGACAATATCCGAGCAGTTTCCCATGGGGAGACGTTGATCAAGATCCAGATCCCGATAAGCTAGAAGAGCTCGCCAAGCAGAAACTGACGCAGAATGGCTGGTAACATATCTCATGCTCTAATAGCATATGTCACGTCAACCCACTGACCCTCATCAGGTTCTACGCATCCTCAAACGCAGGCCTATCCCATACTCACCAGGCGAACCGCCAGGCCTTCTTCCGCCACAAGATCGTGCCGCGCCAGCTCGTCGACACGAACGAGCGATCGACTCGCACCACCATCTTCGGCCACGAGGTCTCCGCGCCGTTCGGCATCGCCCCGATCGGAATCAACAAGATCTACCACCCGCAGGGCGAGGTACCCGTCGCCAAGGTCGCGGGGGAGCTGGGCATCCCCTACAGCCTCTCGACGGCCGGGTCCTGCACCATCGAAGAGGTCGCCCGCGCCAACGACGCCGGGCGCGAGTCTACGATCGACGCCCAGTCGGCAGACAAGGCCAAGATACCGGACGGACCGCGGTTCTTCCAGCTGTACATGCCCCACGACGACGAACTGACGATTTCACTCTTGAAGAGGGCGCACGAGGGCGGGTTCACGGCGTGTGTCCTGACAACGGATACCTGGCAGCTGGGCTGGCGGCACGACGACGTCGCGATATCGAATTATGCCTTCTACCGCGGCATCGGCGCGGACCTGGGTCTCACCGACCCCGTCTTCCGGAGGCGACTCGGGGAGAAGGGTGTCGACCCCGAGACGGAGCCTGAGCGGGCTGCGGCGATGTGGATCGATGGCATCTGGCACGGCCGCGCGTGGAGCTGGGACAAGGCCGTCTGGGCACGGGAGAAGTGGCGGGAGATTAGCGGGGGCAGGCCGTTTCTCATCAAGGGGATCCAGAGGGTGGATGACGCGGAGAAGGCGGCGGACCTGGGGTTCGAGGGGATCGTGGTGAGTAACCACGCCGGTCGGCAGGTCGACGGGGCCATTGGCAGTCTGGATGCGCTTGAGAAGATTGCGGAGCGGGTGGGTGATCGGATCGTGGTCACGTTCGACAGCGGGGTGAGGGGGGCGGCTGATATTGTCAAGGCTCTCGCTTTGGGTGCCAAGTTTGTGTTTATAGGGCGGCTCTGGATCTGGGGGTTGAGTATCATGGGGGAGCACGGGGTGAGGCATGTCCTGAGAGGACTGTTGGCTGATCTGGATATCTTGATGAATGTGGCGGGGATCCAGACGATCGGGGATATCAACAAGGACCTGTTGGAGAGTTTGCCAAAGTCGTACACGCTCATCTCTGAGAAGAGCAAGTTGTAGGTTGGTAGGACGTCAGAGGAACTGGAAAGAGGTGTGCGGGGTGGGAGGAAGAGTGCGAGTCACGAGTTGTGGGCCAGCTCTAGTTGCATCGGTGTATTTGGTGTATGTACATCTATTTTGGCAACAGACGATGCAAGTTGCTATTTCATACAAGAGAATATGTTGTTCGAAGTGAAAGCCTCCAGGGTCGTCAGCTTTGCTTACGCACAGTAGCAAGTATTGTCGAAGCAGTCGTAGGCACGGTTGCCACACTGTTGAGTAAAGTTACTACGTCAGTCTAGATTCTTGATATGATCAGTCAAGCGAAGATGGTTGTCACGTACCTGCGCCATGCACTGGCGGACCTTATCAAGGCTGCAGGAGGCCTGAGGAACAGGGTTGGGCGCAGCCATGACGGCCGAGACGGCGGCGAGGACGAGGAAGAAGTTGAACTGCATGGTGACTGATGTCTTAATGAGGAAAAAAGAGACGTGATTTGATTGGTTTTGGTAGAGATGTCCTGAGATAAGCGGTTTGAATGCTGGTGAGACGAATGTTGTCGACTATGGCGTGCTTCCGAGCTCCTTTTATATCCAGGAATCCACCGACCACTGGCATACAAGACACAGAGTCAACTCTCCTTCTCCTCTCGGACAGCGGCCCCCTAAGGCGTAGCTAGATACCGAACAACAAGAAACTCCGTCCGTGATTGTCACGAAGCATTCCAGGTAGAGGTGTCTACGACCCGCACAGATGGCCGAGAATAGTGATGATTGGCGGGTTTTGCACCTGCGGCCTGTGGGCGCTCAGTGAGCTTCAAAAGTCAAATAGATTGTCGAGAGTAGAGTGAGATCTTGGCATCTCTATGTGAACTCTCTGTTCACCAGTTGCTCCGTTCTTGAAGGAGTGGGTTTCAAGGAAAATCCCGCCCTCGCCTTGAACGTGCGTCCATCTGCCACGATCCATCGTTCGCCGATTTTTAATCTGTTTCTTACGTCTCAACTTTTGCAGAACCGACACCATGGTCTCGGTATTGACCCCATCAATCCCTACCTTATCCCCTTGGGGGCGACGGGGAAGAGGCGCCGACGGGTGGGAAAGGATCGCCAAGACATGACTCGGCAACGCAGTCCAGCATGGTGTGATTGTGGTGAAAAACGGATCCGCAATTGCCAAGAGAGCAATTACGTCCTATATATCCCCTACGGCAGTGATTCAGGAACCGAGAACGAAGTGTTAGTGATGACAAAATCAGCCCGGTCTTCGGTGGGTTGTCGGTCAAGAAGTCCGACTAACAACACTTCATCAGATTGACATTCGATGCCAAGGCACGTCCTTTAAACTACTTATTGCCCGGGGCTTGATCCGGCCGTGTTCCGCGGAGAGGGAATCCGTGGAATCCGGGTGGAATTCGCTGGTCTGGCGTTCCCTGCCCACAGCCATGTGACAGAGTTCGCGGGCCATGTGGTTCGAAAGTCTGCTGTCGTGAGCTTAATTAGGCTTCAAGAAATGCGCATATTTCTCTGACTTCCAGTTCGGGGAACTGCCAAACTCAGCGAAGGTTCAGTCCGACTTGCCGTTTGGAGAAGATGATAGATTTAGTGACTTGGAGGCAGTTGTCTCCATGAGCGTCTGGCCTGGAACGCAACTGAACGCTCGCCCGGTCGTTCCGATCGCCTTATCCACCAATCTTCTCCTCATTCACTGGACTTTTTGAATCGTATTGTTGCGTCATTATCAACATTGGATGCCGTATATCGCACTTGTGACTTGGTATTACGTTGCTACTGACAGCTTCATATCACTCACACCGGTTCGACCACCTATTCCCACTACTAACATTCTTATCTGACTACCTACCTTATGAGCAAACATTTTAATTTCCTCCCCATCACTCTAACGGCTTTCTTTACATGACCGGCACCATACTACCCCCTCTAAAATGACATTACTCTTCTTGAACTGTCGTCTGATAATGATCCTACTCAACCACGGAGTCAGCGAGCAGGCTTGAGACTCTCAGCGGGTCTCCGGTAACTGCCACTGCTGGCTTCAAGTCATCGCCAACATAATCCAAACGCTTGTACTCGGCCCTCTGGTCCCAATTGGGAGTTGTGGGCGTCCTAGAGAAGACGACCGGACGGGGAGACAGAAAGTTGGACTCGCTCGCGCTTTCGCCGTCCTCGCTACTCGTTCGGCTGGAATCCATATACCCAATGGCGACCAAATACTGTAGGCTCTTCCTCAAAGATTTCCTCACGGAATCTTGATGCTCCGATTGATCTTCAGTTATCATCGCCCCGAGGGGTTGGCCGAGTTGACCTCCCTTGTCTTCGAGAAAGTGCATTACTGGCCACAATCTATGCGTCGATCCCTTGTCGTCGACCTCAGCTTGGAGACAGCTCAGCCATGCTTTGGTATCTGCGGGCTTCGTCATCCGCCCGGTTTCGTCTGCGACAATGTTCCAGTACTCTCCCATGGACACGCCGTTCAAAACCTTTCTGACTGTGCTGTGCTCCCCATCAGGGCCCCGATGAAAACAACTCTGAAGGACGATTTGCGCAACGAGATCGACGCCAGCAGCTGCTAACCAAAGATCGTGTTCATCGTTACCGTGCATGCCGATTTCCAGGGCGCTTGCGGTCACGCGCCACAGAAAATCGTCCGTGTTGGAGACGCCGTCAGAGGAGCTGCCCATAATCAAGCCCGGCTTCACGATGGATACGAGGGTGTTGTGGCCTGCACTTGCCAAGCGATCCGCGTAACGCTCCACGAGTATTTCGGCCACGAACTTCGTCTGACTGTACGCTGGGTAGGTCTTGAGCTCTTGCGCGATCTCTTGAACATTGTCAGGGAAAGTCGAAAGGTGGCCACCCGACACGTATGTGAACCGTACCGGTCGCGTTGCCAACGCATTGGTCACAGCGGCAAGGAGATTAACGGTGGACAGGACGTTGGCTGGTGTCAAGGCCTGGTAGTCTGCCATCCAGTTGACAACTGCTCCGTTGTGAATAATGGCGTCAATCAGGTCGCCGTCGGCGCTTGAGCCGTCGAGTCGAGACCATTCAGAGTCCCCGAGACCAAGATGGGGCAGAGCCAGATCGCCATGCCACACCTCGAGACGGCAGGCAAACTCCTCTCGCCACCAACTACTGCCTCTGGCGAGAGACAACAGTCTTTCGTTGGCATGCTCAGAATCCTGACCTCTAACCAGTGCGACGACCTTGCGCGTTGCCGGGCGTTGTAGAAGCTGGGCCAGAAGCTGATTCCCAAGGAACCCAGTTGCCCCGGTCAAAAGTATGATCTGCGGGGTATCCTGGGCCATGATCTGTGCTGGCGGCAGGGACATAGCTGCAAGCCATTTGTCGTGGCGTTCAATTTCGGGAAGCAGGTCAATTCCCTCGTCTCGAGGGGACGTCCTGCGGTCGTGAATGATCCATTCGGCTATGTCTCTAACGGTCGCTACGCTGTTCATGTACTTGTGTATCGAGAGGGTGACACCGTACGTCTTCCGAACAAACGTGGAAAGTGAGATGACCTGGATAGAATCCATGCCGGCGTAGTAAGGGTTGAAATTGCGCCCCCGCAGAGACCCTGCCCGTTGGGAATCGCCGCCAGAGAGCAATTCGGCGAGCTTGTTACTGAGACTCAAAGCAACTTCCTCGTCATCACCTAGCAAATTGGAGCTGTCGGGCTTGTCTCTGGCAAGCGCATCTGTGGGAGACACCGTACTCAAAAGAGTTGAAGCCTGCTTCTTGAGTTGCCTTCGATCAAGCTTTCCGGTCGGTCCAAGCGGAATGGACTCGACCGCAAAGAAGTGTGAGGGAATCATGTAGGCAGGAAGAATTGCTGAGAGGTGCAGCTTGAGTTGATCGGAAAGACCCGCCAGTGTAGCCTTCTGCTCGGAAAGCTCGTGACCTTGACTGCCAAGCTGAACAAAGGCAGCAAGCGACATGTTCATGGAATCAGACGCCGAAACAGCATCGACGGCCACCGTGGAACCCAGGGGCAGGACGTTGATAAGTTGATGCTCAATCTCTCCCGGCTCGACCCTCTGCCCACGAAGTTTGATTTGGCCGTCTTTTCTCCCAAGATACGAAATTGAGCCATCCGAGTTCAGTCTACCAAGATCTCCAGTCTTGTACATCCTCCTGGAGTTACCCTTGGTGTCGAAATTGGCCATCCAAGCTAGGTCAGTGATGAAAGACCGACTTGTTCTGTCTGTGTCGCCAAGATAACCACGAGCAACGTTTGGTCCTTCGATCAGGATCTCCCCAACACTACCAATCGGAAGCAATATGTTGTGGTTCTCGGCGTCAACAATCCAGACGAGGCAGTTCAGACCGCGGCCGATTGCGTCGGGCCTGAAGTGACCCTTGCTCAGGTTAGCCACTGTACAGACACTACCTTCGCAGGGGCCGTAGACGTTGAGCAGCTGGACTTTCTCAGCCCACGTCTGAATGTTGTCCGCAGTCATAGCCTCGCCGCCCATGCTGATGGTCTTAAGACTGGGTAGGTCGATGGGATCAAGGGTTCGTGCAAATGACGGCGTAAAGAACGCCCAGTCTGCTTGGGACTCCGAGACAAAACTGGCGAGATTGCCCATCCGGTCGGCTTCAGATGGAATACACAAGCAGGCTCCCAGAACAAAAGCGTTAACAATCTCGATGATGCTAACATCAAAGACGTGAGATGAGAATTGGAGGATTCTGGTGCTCCTGAACATCTGCATTCCCTCCGAGTGAGCAATTGCAGCAGAACACAGAGTTCTATGTTCTTGAACGACTCCCTTGGGTGTTCCCGTACTTCCTGAAGTGAAAATGACCGTGGCGGCGTTTTGTGGTTGAACCAGTCTGCTGGAAAGAGGAGCAGCCTGAATTTCGTGAAGTCTGACAAACAGGGCTGAGTCTACGACAACGACTTGCACATCCATGGAAGAAAACATGGCTGCGTTGCTTGGCGAAGCCACAACGACACGTGCTTCGATGTTACGGAGAATGAATGATTTCCGCTCTGTAGGATGGGCGGGATCGAGAGGAACCATCGCGCCTCCAGCCTTAAGAATGGCGAGCATGGAGACGACGGTGTACAGAGACTTTTCGAAGCAATACGCGACCTTCTCTTCTGGGCCAATACCCAACTCAGAAAGGACTCGGGCCAGTTGTGAAGCCTTCTTGTCCAATTCCGAGAAGCTGAGACGACCGTCCCAAGCAAAAACGGCTTGCGCATGTGGTTGAGAGTGGAGATGCTCTTCGAAAAGATGATGCACACAAGATTCAACCGTTTTAGGAGGCACTTTGTTCCACTCCTGAATCTGCGTGATGTCGTTCGTGGTTGGTTGACCAAAAAACGATTCGACGGATGTGCTGTCATTTCTTGTCACTAGGAATTGCAGAGCGCTCTCGAAGTAGTCGATGAGGCGTTCCAATTGGTGACAGTCCAAGTATTGCGTGTCGTAGTGTACATTGAGATACACGCTGTTCCTCTTGAGGTTACACTCAACCATGATGGCGTACGAGTTGAATTCGTCTAGGTCTTGCGGTCTCTCACAGGCAGTGAATGGGCAGCCGTCCTCTGCCATGTCCACATCTGGTTGGACAATCATCATGCTTTGGAAGTCGCAAGCTGCTCGACAGTTGGCGTCGATACGAGCGATGTTCTGAATCCCCATCTGCTCATAAGGAATCATGTCGATTGTGCTCGTCTGAAGGTTCTCTAGAAGTTCGCGGGTTGTCATGTTACCATTGCAACGGACTCTCAAGGGTACCGTAGCAATGGTCGGTCCCATGACTGATTCGATGCCATCAAAAGGAGCATTTCTTCCCGTCGAGGTAACACCGAAGACTGCGTCTTTTGACCCGCTGAAAGAGCTAATAACCAGCGCCCAAGCCGCACGCAGCATTGTTGTTGCAGTCACTCCACTATTTGATGGCGGAAGCGGTACGTGTCGACGTGCAAAAGACGGTTTCTGGCTCTCAGGAGTAACGGACATCGTAGATTCCTTCTTCGGGAAATGTTCATACTCCCAGTCTCGAAATACAGAGGCCCAGAATATCTTGGCTGACTCGTCTCCCATCCATGTCCTCAAAGAAGATTTGATGAATGACGAGAAAGGGGGACGATATGAGGAAGATGATGGGGGTGGAGAGAGCATCTGTACAGGGTCCCAAGCCGCAGCATACGCATCTCGGACGGCACGCAGAGTGAGACCCGCGGAGTGACCGTCAACAATAGCGTGATGAACTGTCCAAATCATCCGAGAAGCGGCTCCGTCGGCATCGTAGACGATGCCATGTCGATTCAGCGGATAGCCAAAGCCAGACGGTTGCTCGAGGTCTGCCTTGAGATACTCATCAAGGTCGAAACTTTCGCTCCAAATCAGGTTCTCACACATAACAACTTGTTGAATGCCGCAAGTGGAAGTATTGACAAGACGAGTGCGGAGAATTCCACTATCCCGCGCGTTCGTTTCCCATGCCATTTTCAATCTTGCAACATCAATGCCAGCAGAAAGTTGCAACACGTACTGAACCAAGAACGGCTTGTTGGTCGTGGAAGACAAGGCCATAAGGCCTTCCTGCAGAGGAGTGCACGGAAAGCAGTCTTCAACATCTTCGATGTTGATGGAATACTCCTCTGCAATCTCGCTGATTGTTCTCGGGCTGTTTCCGAGGAGTTCGAAAGGTCTCGTGGTAATCGCTGTCTGCCGAGATATCGCTGGTAGCAGGCACAGGTCTCGGAGAATTGGAGTGTGGAAAATTTGGGCAAAGTCAAGCTTCAAACCCTTTTTCCTTAGGGCAGCCACCAACCCGATGGCAGCAAGAGAGTCTCCACCAAGACGAAAGAAGCTGCTGCTGGCTGTAACAGCATTTTGTGGCACCCCAAGGACTTCAACCCAAATATCTCGCATTAGACACAGTTCTGTGGTCTCTTCGGATTGCAACTGCTGCTCGGTTCCAGCAAGTGAGTAAAACTTCTCGTGGCTGAGATCCGCAAACTCCTTCCGCAGCCTCTTGATATCGGCTTTGCCATTCGTGCTCAGCGGAAAGCTGGATAGAGGAACGTATATGGATGGGTGCATCCAGGAAGGAAGTGTCTTGGAAATTTCAGTTTCGACACTGGGAAGAACCTCCTGAAGTTTTGAGCTGTATCGAGGCATAATACAAGCATCGTCAACGGAGGTGCTCTCTGAGGCTTTCTCCAGGCAAACAAAGGCAACAAGAACCTTGGAGCCTGGCTTCGAGCCATGAGTTGGTCGAGAGAGCACATCCACGGCGACGTTGCTGATACCCAAGGCCAAGCGGAGGTGGTACTCAACTTCTGAGGCTTCCAAGCGCTGTCCGGATATTTTGAGTTGCGTATCTTTTCGACCCTCATAGTGGATGACACCATTCGCATCAAAACGGCACAAGTCTCCGGTTCGATACAGTCTTGCCCGACGACCTTGTCTGGCAAGCCATGGAGGGTCCCGAACAAACGCTTGATTTGGTCCCTCACCATCTGCAAATCCCAAATAGCCTCTTGCGAGTTGAGGGCTCTCGAGGAGCAGTTCTCCAACAGCTCCAAGAGGTGAAAGGCGGGAGTGACTCTCTGGGTCAGCTATCCAACAAAGTGTTCCAACGCCACGGCCGATGGCGCCCGCCTTTGCGGTAGGTGGCATGGGGTGCATGGTGGAAAACACGGTATTCTCAGTGGGCCCATATGCGTTGATGAGTTTGCGTCCTGTTGCCCAAGTGTCGATGTTGTCTTGACCGATAGCTTCCCCGCCGACAACGATAGTCTTTAGCCCAGGTAGTGCAACTGGGTCCAGTAGCCGGATGACTGAAGGTGTAAAGAATGCCCAGTTGACTCTCTTTCGTTGCATCACGGCAGTGATGTCGTTGACTCGCTCGCTCTCCGACGGAACAACAACGCACCCGCCGAAGGCTAGAGTAGTCAAAATCTCGGCGATAGAAGCATCGAAGGTGTGACGGGCATATTGAATGACTCTGGTTTTGTTGCTGAAACCAGTTGCCTTGCCGTGTGCAACAATGCTTGATGCGCAGGCTGAGTGCTCGATCATTACACCTTTAGGCTGTCCAGTGCTTCCAGAGGTGAACATGATGTAGGCCAAGTTCCAAGGCTTCACGGGCGCAGGATTCCAATGCGTTGGACTGGGTTCGGACCGAACCCAAACATCGTCCAAAACAATCGTGGAGTCTGACATCTCTTGCATTCTGCTCTCATGAAGCTTGGATGTCAGAACGGTCTTGACTTGAGCTTGCTGCAGGATGTGCAAGATCCGAGGGCCCGGCTGGGAAGGGTCCAAGGGCACGAAGGCGCCACCAGCTTTGAGTACGGCCAAGGTTGCCACAATGTTCCAAACACTCTTCTCAAAACAGAGCGCAACAGAGCTTTCAGGGCCAACTCCACGTTGATTGAGCTCATAAGCGACCTTGTTGGATGCCTCATCCAGCTCGGCGTACGAGAGCCTTCCATCCCACGCGTCAACTGCTGCGAAGCGGGGCGATATTTGTACATGCTTCGCAAGCATCTGATGGACGCAAGTGTTGACTTGCTCAGGGATTGATTGGTTCCAGTCGATGCATTGCTGATAGTCCCTTTCACTCAGCAACTCGATGTGTCCCAATAGGGTGTACGGCTGCGATACAACCTCTTCAAGTACATGTCGGAGTGTGGAGAGAATGCGTCTCGCTTGCCAATCTGAGCACCCTGAGTATTCACATGACAAGAGAATACCTCCGGAGAAAAGGTCTCGATTTGCTGTGACAAGAAATTCAAGCTTCATATGTTATTAGAATTGCACAGAGTTGGAGAGCTACTGCCGGGACAACTTACCTTTGGAAACATATTCTTCAGGGTGAGAAATGATGGTGTTTCCCCAAGGTCGTGGTAGTCATCTTCCAGGTATGTTGTAGATAAAGCACTGCGAGTTGCGTTCTTCTCAATTTGCAGCTGGCCTTCTTGGTGGCCCTGAAGAAGTGATAGAATTCTGTCTTTTCGAAGCAACTTCGTTGCCCAGTGGCTCCAAGCACCATGTTCCCCTTGGAATTGAAAGGAAGCGGACTCTGCAGAGGTAATAGCCTGCAACGTGATTGCATAGGCAAGCCGTATGATCTGGGCACCGGAGCATTGAGCTTGTTCTTGTAGGGCCCAAAACTGTTCCTGGTGGAAAAACAAGATCTCGGCCGTCCTTGTTCTGTGGGCAGGACAGAGGGCCTGGTCGGATGCTGTCTGGTCCATCCCTGACGTTTTCCGGAAGGATTTTCCGGCGAATTGACCTTGAAAAGTTGTGCTTGAAGAAAACGAAGATCTTAGACGATATTGGGTTGCAATGATCAACAAGACCCGAGGTGGGAGTCGCACGACTTAATACTCATCATGCATTATTTCTGACATCACTTCGATGCCTCGTATTGACTCAAAAGGTTGCCTCCAATGTATTTGCCGGGGTAAGGATATTGGTAAAGGTACTTCCACTAGATGATACATGAGGTAGGTGAGTGAAAACTTTTCGTTCCCAGGCAGACATCATGATTCTCGACGGCTAAGGCGCACAATGTGACCATTTGTGGTATAGCTGAGCAAGGCTCCTGTCTCGGTACAAAGTCTGGACCGAAGGAGTTTGCCCCGGTAATAAGGTGATTCAACATCACGAAGTGGCACAGCTTTGATTGGAAATCGGAGGAGTCTATCACGGTCCAATCGGAGTGCTGAGGCAGGCTTCAAGTAGCCTGAGGGCCACCATCAGACAGTCGTCAGCAACGGGGAAGTCCGGATGAAAAGCCCAGTAGCCACCCTTCACTGGAAGCAAGGTACCAATACTGAAATCAGAAATGACATTTCGACACTTACCAGAGTGACTTCTTGGAGTGACACAGCCTCCCTTGTGGTTCAAGGGGGTTGGAAAGGATTACGATCCACCTGGACAGATTCGGCTACATACTTCAAAAAGCGAAAATCAGCAATGCGATTGAGAATGCCTAAGGCTTTTTGTACCTTAGATTACGCACACGATGAGAAAGGGGAGAAAAAAGCACGTAGTTAGTCAACCGGAGCATGAAGTCACGAAGTGCAGAGCGTCAATTAAGACCAAGGCATAGGTTGATCATTAGAAACACAATGGCATAATAGGATAATAATGTTGAGCACAGGGATTTTGCTGTTTTACTTCACCGAATATATTCGGCGTAAAGCTCACTCGAGCTCTCATTTGCAAGGCAAGTTTCATGATGGGTTTACTCATTTCACTCAAGCCTCAGATCTTGTTTCTTGCAGCCGGGCCTTTGGACAAGACTTATGGTAGGTTAGTATTTGACCATGAGTCGCTAACCGAAATGAGCCCAAGAAGGGTTAGAGTGTCCTCGAAAACCTCTTTACTTTCTCTGGAAGGTGCTCAAGACGCCACGCTGGATGGCCCCAGCAGTCCGATCCTGCCAATCGCTTAAGAAATCAGAGCTGGCTCTGAATACTTCTTCTAGCAGCCTGGCCTCGTAATTACGAATTTTGGCCGGAGGATGAGACCTCTAGCTACCAACTTCCTGTTGCGGTAACCTTTCGCCCGGCGTGAGTGGTTTAACAGTTAATCTTTGAAATGCTAGGGCTGACCCGAGCCCCGGGCTGAAGGATCGTTGCCAAGATTCAGCAATAATGTCTCGAGCCAATGATTCTACTGAACGCCATTCAAGGGCTATCTACGGCTCAACATGATGTTGCATTGAGAAACTGGAAGTTTAAGGCAAAGCTGACTTTTTTGGGACAGATCCGCCTCACTCGTCAGTTTTTCGCCTGCTTTGCTTCCAAGATGTCGAATAGGATATCGAACCGGACGCGGGGGTAACGTCGAACTTTGGGATGCTGACCCCTCCAGTTCGTCTTGGTCCTATCTCAAATTCGAGCTAGCTGGTCTGGGCAAGGCATCATCTTGATATGTACCTTGCTCCCAAGGGCCTGGGCACTGGATACGACATCCCCGAAAAGTGACAAGATTGTACATTGCCGACTGTCGCCATTTTCGCCCCGACCGGCTGCTTACAACTGACCAAGGAAGGACTCTTTTTTCTTGTCTAATTTCTCACATCTGACTGAGCTAGTGGTCCTCGTCAATTTCCAAGACACGAAAGATCCTACCTCCTCGACGTCGGTTTGAACCATTTACTATTTGGTCAATTGACTCATTCTTATTTCAGTTCAAAACCGCTTTCGTGAGTTTAGTATTATTCCCCGTTATCCTGAGCGATCTCCTTATGGCATACCCTCGAGAGACAGCGGCACCCCCAGCAGTCGAGATGAAGGGTGCTCCTAATTCCTCATCTAGCAGTTGCGACACTGTTCCAAGGGCAGAGGAAGGCAGCACTGTTGAACATGAAAAATCCGAAAATGTCTTGGCCGCCGTTCAACAAGCCAAAGAGGCCTCTGAATTTGGTGATGCTGATGAGTCTTTCGTCGAGTACCCGAAGGGCCTCAGACTTGCACTCATTATTTTGGGACTTGCAATGGCAGTTTTTCTCGTCTTTCTGGACATGACTCTCATTGCAACCGCCATTCCCGCAATCACAAATCAGTTCAATTCGTTGCAACATGTTGGATGGTATGGTTCGGCATACATGCTGAGCGTAAGTAACTTCTCCAGGGCCGTGCGCATTCCACGGATAGGCTAATCTTCCCTAGCTATGTTCCTTCCAGTTAGTTTATGGAAAATGCTATGAGCTTTTTTCTCTAAAGTGGACGTTTATGGTGGCCATCGCTTTCAGAGAGATTGGTCTCGCGGTTTGCGGCAGTGCGCCCAACTCAGTTGCCTTCATCGTCGGTCGTGCAATAACCGGCATCGGCTGCAGCGGCATCATCATAGGTGCTTGGGTTGTTCTTGCCCACTCCGTACCTATCCGCCAACGAGCGGTTTATACTGGATTCCTCGGTGCGTTTTCTGGTGTCGGCGGCATCATCGGACCTCTCATCTCAGGGGCTCTCACCGACAGCCACCTCTCGTGGCGCTGGGCCTTCTACGTCAGCATTCCAATCGGCATCGCAACGCTGGCCCTGATTCTCTTCTCCTTCAGACCCCCAGAGCAGGAAGAAAACACCAAGAAGATGAACCTTCAGCAGAAGCTCGGAGAATTTGACGTCCTTGGATTGTGCATCTTCTTCGCCTGCATGATCTGCCTCCTCCTGGCTCTGCAATGGGGTGGTTCGGAGTACGCATGGAACAGCGGTCCTATTATTGCCCTCCTAGTGCTTTTCGCCGCTTTCCTTGTCGGCTTCGTCGTCGTGCAAGTCTGGAAAGGTGACAAAGCTGCTCTACCTCCTCGCCTCATGAAGATGCGCAACGTCGCCTTTGCCTGCTTCTACGCAGCGTGCATTGACGCAGCATATTATACGGCCGACATCTGGTTGCCGATCTGGTTCCAAGCCATCAAAGGCGATTCGGCCAGACAGTCCGGCATCAAGCTGGTGCCTTATGTCGGTGGAGAGGTGCTCGCTGCTCTGACTGCCGGATATTTGGTCACGTTCACCGGGTGGTACAACCCCTTCATGTTATTTGCAACAGTCGTGTCGTCCATTGGTCTCGGACTGATGACGACTTTCGAAGTCAACACCGGGCCAAGCAAGTGGATCACATACCCCATCATTGCTGGCATTGGAGTTGGTGCGGGAACTCAACAACCCATGATGGGGGTGCAGTCAACGCTGACTCTTTCCGACATCCCTGCCGGTACAGCGGCTGTCACACTCTTTCAAAACCTTGGTCCCGCTGTGTTAATGTCTGTCGCAAACTCAGTCTTCGCGAATAGCCTCACAAAGCATTTGCACGGCACAGGTGGTCTTGACGGTCAGACGGTCGCGGACATGGGCGCCACCAATCTGAAGGATATGATCCCTGCCAATCTAATCGGAGCTGTTATTGAGGCGTATAACGAGGCACTTCGGACTACCTTCAGTGTACCAATGGCCGTGGCAGTTATCTCGGTGGTTGGAGTTGTAGGCATGAAATGGGAGAAACTCCCAGGCTGAGGTTGATGTTGTCAACAACTATTGGTCTTGAGTCCTGGATGAAACCAGACAATTGTCTATAACTTGTAATTCGATCCAAACTATGGTAAAATATTATCATGATTCTTCCTCAGAAATTCAAATTCTTCCTAGTTTCACACTGAATCATTCTGGTGCTTCTTCAGATATTTTCTTTCCCAACCTATTCCTGGTATCCATTCTCCCCCAACTGCCAAGCCAGAGCCGTCTTTTTCAGACGTGGAAGAAACTCTATTACCCACTCCTGGTTTCCGTCCCGAACTACTACGCGGAATGTGTTACAGATATTCTCGACGCATAAACTAGCCCTCGAAGTGCGAACTATGCGGGCACCTTCCCATAAACCTGCGATTGCAGCTGGGGAGTCTGATTTGAGACCTGTGACGACCCTTGTTCGAATGCTGGAACGATCAAATCCGAACTCAAGTACCGGCAGCTGACATGGCTTGAAACCTATAGACGGGTTTTCCAAGAATAGTCCGTTGAAGTCCATGACCTGGCGACCACGCAACATATCTTCGAAATACTGAGCAACCGGTGGCTTTTCGTCCCCAAAAAGCTCTCGGACCCTTTCAATCCATTGCTGGGAACGAATTGTCTCCCCTTGTCTGAACCTCTTCGATAGCTTAACGACAAGAGCATCGAGAGGCCCGTTCTTCTTGATATCGTTCATCCCGCTTCGTTTTCTGGAATGGAGATCAATGAAGAGGAGGTAGGCCAAGCCCCGCTTGTATGATATCCATTCAGCGTACCAGTCATTGAACATCTGATCTTCGGCCTCGCGTATATCCATGGCAATCCGTGGACTCGTGAAGTGAGCCTGGAGGTGGTCGTTGATGCTTCGAATGAGGTAGTCTTTTCCTTGGAAACCAAACCGATAAGGAAGAAACGCGGCATAAAGCTCGGCGATTCCTAAAAGAGCACCAAGGGTTAACTAGCCAATTCAACTTTTCAAGCCAGTGGCCTGACAAACCTTCAATGAACCACTCGTTCTCATAGCCATCGACCTCCGGACTAATAAAGGCAAAGCTGTGGACCATCTCATGGGTAAATAACAAGACCAGAGAATGATCTGTCTCGTCCTTGGTCGAATCGTCGTACTCCAGAACGTAGCTCCCGCTGAAGCCGCTACCTCCAAATCCCACAAGAGATTTTCGAATGAAGATGCGGTAGGAGCCACCCGAAGCTTCGAAAAATGCCGCTAGCTTTGGGAACAAGACGGTGTTGTACCCTTTTAGTCGTTCGAGGTTAGGGGGCAAGCTTCCAAACCAGAAGCATGCGGCAAACCCGTCCTCGCCCGCTGAAGAGATCTCAGGATAACGTTGGACAGGGCCGACCATGTATACCGTATTCCAAATCGTATCCGAGCGACCAACTCGAATGATGGGCTTCGTGCCTTCGCCAAAGCTCCAGACACACCTTGTAGACGCGGGCGCATCAGCCGGCACATCCCATTTCACCACATTGGTGAAGACTTTGTCGGAAAGCAGCAGAGGCAAAAACCACTGACCAACACCATGCAGTCCACCTTGATCGCGACGTAGGTCGATGCGCGCGCCCAAGGGTGTTGTTGCGTCAACGTGGCGCGGTAAGACCTTGAACTCGAGGGTCACATCACCGCATGTTTCCCTATCAAAAGTCCAATGCTGCTTGGTGTTACGGCCTTCAGACGGCAAGTCGCGGAATCGGACGTTGAGAGAACCCGCATCGTCGGCCGCTTTGATGTCGCGCTCGTGGAATGGGTGTGCCGGGACGTTGTTGAAGAACGGGTAGAAAATGAACACAGGCTGCTTAGGACCAACCGCAGGATCTGGTATTCGAATGCGGACTGAGAGGCTGCTGACGCCCTCAGCATCGAATCCTGGAGTAAGATGAAGGGAAAGGATAGGATGATCTGGCAGCTGCATGGTGAAAAAGGTTGAGATTTCGAGCGGCCTAAGAGCACAAACATTGGTCGAAATGCCTCAGATGGGCGCTTCAGTCTTAAACAGTCTCTGCTCCAAGACTCAAGGTGTCAGTGCTACAATCATGAACGTCGTGGCGGGATCTATTCTTGTTGTGCGCATCGTATGTCGTCGTTGTGATTGACGTGGCCCACCCGAAACAGGAAGTTGCGACGCCAGCTCGGTGGGGTTTCCAGGATAGCACGGCATCGTAAGGTTGGGTTGGATACTTAGTTTACGCGTGTCATGGAGTTCGATTCTTCCGTATCGTCTTCTACCTGCCGTGATTACCAGCCAATCCCTGCATATGATAGCTAGGAGCTAAGGCCAAGCTTCAGACTAGACCAGTCTCGTGGCGGTGCGATCTTGATACATGTGTTCCTACGGTCTGCTACCTTACCCAGATATCCCCCAGTGAATGATGAATAGCAGTGGAAATCTCAAAATCATCAAAAGACCAACAGCAGCGCTTGAGTCTGAGCCTATCTTCATGGCTTCGATGGCAACAACCTACTTAGACACAATCAGAAAACTTGCTTGGCTACCTATGCAGTCGGGTGGTTGTCAGCAAAACGAAAGCAGACGAATTGAGAACCTACGATTGGACACAATGCGCATGGGCTGCTGCAGCACGGTCGATAGTTTGGGCCCCGTCCGTGAGAAATTTATGTATGAGGACGAACCCCGCAGCGGTTGACCCGATTTCGCCAACACTTTCCCAAGATCCCAACCATTCTCTCTCACAGGCCGACTGGATAACTGGAATGGCGACTCAGAATTTTCAGGCGGACCGCAATGCTGTGTGCGAGCCGCATGTCTTGTGCGCAACGTGTCAGCGGTGTACGCAGGGTTCGAAGTTGATACAAAATAAAGCGACAGACGCGGATGCTCAGGAAATCTACGATCATTATGAGACCATCACCATGTTGGAGGAGTCCGCGCAGAACGGTTGTCATCTCTGCAATCTCCTGTCCAACGCCTTGAACCGAGCCTCAAATCACCAACTCCCAGCTGGAAAGCTGATAATTACCTTTCACTACGACGAAAAGCTCAAATCCGGAATCGCCGTTGATGCTATACGAAATGCGGTGAATTACCACTGCTGGCCGCAATGCAACATGAGCATTGAGTGTTGTCGGGAAGATGCCACGACGGTGCGCCTGGGCACTCTGACCGTTTCTCGCACGAAATATTGGCCCTTTGACGGACAAAATAGCAAACGTCTGGGAGAGGACGAGAATTGTAAGGGCGTCGAATCTCGGCCACTCAAAATCCCAAGTACTAACTGGAATCTAGGGGATATTCTTGGTGTTAATGAACCTCACGAGGCGCAGCTCAGTCTTCATACATCGTCCGACAGCTCAATCGAGCTCTCAAAAATGTGGATTGATAACTGCTGCAAGTCGCACCTTCGTTGCATGCCGTATTCCGGATACCCTCTGCCAACCCGCCTCCTTGATGTCGGGAACGGTCCCTCTTCGACTCAGCTTCGCCTTGTGCTGAGCAAAAGCTTACCAGGGGACTCCAAATATGTGACACTCAGTTATTGCTGGGGTCGTCGGAAACCTCTGGTTCTCACGCGAGCTACCCTCGACGCTTTCTTGGTCGAGATTGATGCAACTCGACTGCCGCGGACACAATCTGATGCCGTAGACATAACACGGCGGCTTGGGTATCAATATCTTTGGGTCGACTCGCTGTGTATCATCCAAGACTCGCCTGAAGACTGGAAATCCGAGGCCGCGAGGATGGGTGACATTTACTACCACTCCACGTTTACGATAGCCGCAGCTGCTTCTGGGTCAAATGAGGGAGGATGTTACAAAACACGCAACCCCTTATCCTATCTTCCTTGCCGATTATCAGGGAAGCCCAGCAATGGGATATACGTCAGCTCCAACCATCGATCTCGAGATCTACACTCCATCGATCGCGAATTCATTCAAAGTTCCCCTTTGAATCAAAGAGCATGGGTTGTGCAGGAGCGGTTGCTATCGCAGAGGATTCTTCATTTTACCGCCAACGGGGTGATGTGGGAGTGCTCTGCTCTGCAGGCGTCTGACTCTCGCCCCAAAGGTCGCCGGATCTTGAAAAGTCAATCACTTGCAGAAAACCTACGCTGGCATTTGCAAAGTCTGCTGGAAGCCCCGACGAAAAGGGGGAAGCCCACCGGGCTGATGAACAATCTCCGATCCAAGGTCTATGGCTGGCAGGCATGGCAACAGACCAACATTTCCGGAAGCGGTTGGGAGATGGACCTCACGGACAGCTGGCTCATGGTTGTGAAAGTCTTCTCTCGTTGCCACCTGACAGTCAGCACGGACAAGAAGCCCGCTCTGGCAGGCATTGTGTCTCAGATTCGCAATGCGACGAAGCTGAATTATGTCGACGGATTCTGGTACAGAGACTCCCTCCTCGTTCATCAACTTCTCTGGACAGTCAACCTGTCTATAGATATTTTACCACGCCGTCCAGCTTTCCGTGGTGCACCAACGTGGTCCTGGATGTCTGTTGATGGCGAGGTTGCTTACACGCTCAGGGGTGTTCCCAGGGGTTTCCGCTCCGAGCTTCCATCAGAGGGGTCAGGCTGGAGACCCTGTTGCAACATAGTCGGCGTACATCCGGCATCGGGCGAATCGACAACAGGCACAGGGCTAGTTGCTACGGACACCTCAACAGTTCTTGATATACATGGAAAGCTACTGCAAGTCTCCCACTTAGACCTCCCGATCTTGAACTTTCGACCAGACTGCGCTGATGCTACACCCACATCGGCGACTTTTCTCGCGCTTCCGATGATGGAGAAAATGTCCACGTATGCTAAGTTGGTAATGCATAGTGGTGGCGACGAGGAAATACGAAATAGGCGGTTTCATCTAAGAGGGTACACTGGCCTCATCCTATCGCCACGAAACAGTGGCGATGGCTTCGAGAGGGTAGGATTCTTCGAAATTGAGCCCCCTAGAGCGCCTGAGCAGGAAAGCAGGCCATCCCTTACTGATGAGCAAGAGGCTCAGATATTGGCTTTTAGCATGCCAAGTCGACTGGAGGGTTTGAAGGAGCGCTCCATCAACATTCGTTAAACTGCATTCTGCTTGGGTCATTTTTGTTTTTGTTTTCATTTTCTAGCATGGATACAAATTTGTTTCCCCGTGGGATTTCGGCAGAAAATTGAGTGACTGGGTACACAAAAGAGATGATTGGGTAACGGGGGGTTTTGAAGGTGTCCAAAGAGTAGTTTTTGCTTTGCGAACGTGTTCTAAGGTGTATTTTCCTATTCCGGCTTCAGATTGAATCCATTTGAAATGCATTGTCTGTTGCAGCTCAATCCCAGGAACATCAAGGTCTTCGCAATGACTTGACTCTTGGTTTGTTATGCTGCGTGGCCAGCTTATAAGGTATCTAGGAATTGAAAGAACACCTCATACATTAGTATGAATCGTGAATCGGGGTCGAAACTAGTGTCCTAGTTGGGCCAGTCGAAAATGAAAATTTCTGGAGAAGGGTGGATATCGAGGAACAGCGACAGCAGGTTGAGCAGGGGTACCTAGGTAGGGTGCTTACGTCGTGAGGACTCTTTGAGTAGCCAGTAGGAAGTATATAAGTGCCGCTATGTTCCAAGCAGTGCTTTCCTTGGCCCCTTGCACCTCATCGCTCAAGATGGCCCCTCCTTTCCGTGCCGAGCAAGTTGGCTCTCTCATTCGCCCGGCCTCTCTTCTGGAGGACCGCGCTTCTCTAGGCTTCTACTCGGACAACTTGTCCTCGGATCAGGCCGCAGCGACGTCTGCTGCCATCGCCCGAGCTGCAAAGAAGCAGTTGGACCTCTCGATCCGGCCCATCACCTCTGGCGAATATGAACGCACCATCTTCTTCAGTGGGTTCTTCGAAAATCTTCAGGGCATGGAGGTGAAACAAGATCTCAGGATCCCCCAAGACTTCCGACCATGCCTCCCCAACATCACCGGCCTGGCCAAGATGGGTCTCAACCATTTTGCCGCTGTGATCGCCACGGGAAAGATCAAGCATGTCACCTCGGCTTACCTTCCGGCCTGGGAAATGATCAAGAAGGCCGTACCCCAGGAACACTGGAAGGAGTGCAAAATGGCTATGCCCTCTGTTTCGTGGCAGCACATGTACCTGGCCAAAGGAACAGCTTTCTCGCCTGGGGTGTACGCTTCGGACCGAGATTACTTTCTCGACTTGGCCGCAGCCTATCGCGCTGAGCTCAAGGCCCTGTACGAGGCAGGCCTCAGATCGGTTCAAATCGACGACCCAAACCTGACCTTCTTCATCGTGGAGGACTTCCGAGAGGGCCTGCTGGGGGATGGCATCGACCCCGACTCGTTGCTGGATCTCTACATCTGGGCACACAACGAAGCCATCAGGGACCTTCCAACGGACTTGCACGTGGGCGTCCACCTCTGCCGCGGCAACATACCTGGGGCCCGGTCATTTGCCGAAGGTTCGTACGAGAAGATTGCCAGCCGAGTGTTTCCCAGGTTGAATTACGCCACCTTCTACTTGGAATTTGACGACCCTCGCGTCTCGGGGCATTTTGAGCCACTGAGATTTGTTCCGCAGGGAAAGAATGTGGTGCTGGGTCTTGTCTCGACGAAGGTTGCCGAGCTTGAGGATAAGGAGACTCTAATCAGACGGGTTCATGATGCCGCCGAAGCAATGGCCAAGGGGCAGGGAAGGAGTGCCGCGGAGGTTCTCGCGGACTCACTTGCACTGAGCCCCCAATGTGGCTTTGCTAGTCACAATATTAACAAAGGTGTTGCCTCGGAGGAGAGAATGTGGGAGAAACTGGTCCTTGTGAGGGATGTGGCCAGAGCTCTCTGGAGCGATGCTGTTTGAGACGGACGCAGAATACAATGACACCTTTCTAGCTACTTTTTATCTTGCTTAAAAACTGATTTGAGTGAATCAAGAAAACACTGCTCAAATGGTGGCGGTAGAGTTTACCCAGCATGATTGTCTACTTCGTCAAGTCAGACCCCATGCTGACAAGGAGTCATGATCTCGTTTGACCCAGAACACAACGCATCTGCTATGTATTATTCCCAATTCTGACTACGCTGCCAAAAGTGTTGGAATGTTGTCGCATTAGATTAAGGTATGTAGAGTTTTCATTTTACAGACGGCACCTGCGACGACCATAGCAGGATAAGTCGGGGGGGAACCCGGGCATGACGGAATTAGCACAGAAAGGCTGTGGTCAAAAGGCCGCGGGGGACCGCCAGAACCATAATGATTTGAGCTCGGGGACGGGAGTCCAAATAAGCGCCGAGGCCGAGATCGCTGTGGAGTGCGACACGTCGTCGACCCTGGTTGAAAGAGGGGCAAAAGCGAGATGTTGGCTCAGGAGCGACCCCGTGGGCTTGTGAAATCTCTTGTAAATGGTACATTTGGATTTCCCGTGTCATTGAAAGCTCCGGTGTTTGGTCAGTTGGCATCAACGTGCGGCTTAAGGCCTTGTTCTGGGGTGCCCCTGGAGAGTGGGCGATTGGGTTTAGGGAGTTCCCGCCGTCCATGCACATACATGGAGTCTACAGATACATATTACAGCAAGGTGATTTCTATCCTAGCTTTAACAGGTGTTGTCTGGAGGAAGAAATGAGTGTGTGAATCCTGCTAAGAAACCAGACCCATACAGTGATTGGATCGTTTTGGCATTAGTTTAGAGCTGATCACTAGGTACCTAGACAGGGACCATGTTTGGCACAGTTGTAGTGCAAAGGCGCTGTTTTATCAGTATGCTGGACAAGTGCAATTTTCTGACATCTACAACCTGGGTACGTGTACAAGCGGGAGAAGGTGGTGAAAATAAAAAGACTGGCTGAGATTCATGTGATGCCCGTATATGGAAGATTACATAATCCACTTCCTGGGGTAGCTGTCGCCGGCAGGTGCGTTGCAGGGGTCTGGTGCCCCGCGTCGCAGTTCCCCGCCAAAATCGAAGCTTCCCAGTCCGGTCCATCTCGCGCGTCAAACGTCACCACCGCAGCTTCGACGGCAACTCCGAATCAACCCGTCGATGAACGTTTTATCCCGACGTATTCTCCCATCCAGACGCACCATGGCGACCATCGGAACGCTGCAGCGCCTTACCGCCGACAAGCTCTCGACCATTCTCCTGGCAGAGCAGGCCGCCGCCAACCCATCGGTGGCCGTGGTCGACGTCCGCGACGATGGTACTTGATCCCCTTGATGGCTACGCCTGCTATGATTTCTCTGACTGGATCTCTCTGCAGACTACATCGGCGGCCACATCAAGGGCTGTATCAACGCGCCCTCTCGCACCCTCGATGCCATGATGCCCACCCTTGTCCGACGCCTTGAGGGCAAGAAGACCGTCGTCTTCCACTGCGCCCTCTCCCAGCAGCGCGGACCCAGCGCTGCCCTTCGCTACCTCCGAGAACGCGACCAGATACTCTCCTCCAAGAACCCCTCCGGCTCTTCGGAGGAACAAGCTTCGTCCGAGCAGCAGACCGTCTACGTTCTTGACCGGGGCTTCGTTGGCTGGCAGGAGGTTTACGGTGAGGACGAGCGGTTAACCGAAGGATACCGCAAGGAGCTCTGGAAGGATGGCTACTGGGGCTGAGTCCCTCTCTCTGGTGACACTCCATTGTGGCGTTCGGTATTGCCGTTGAGGTACGCTGAGACTTCGAACTGTCCGAGGTAACTCGCCCGGCAGGGGATCAAAAGGTGACAACATTTAAGATGCCCTCCCCACGGGACCACCATTCGGACCTCCAACGACAACTTAGTCTGTATATAACGTTAAAATCGCCGGCTTAAAAATTCGGCCACGATCGAGGAAGCAACCATTCCGCACTTCATTACAAAGGTTCCTGAGACGCAAAGCACCAACGGTCACATCAGATTCCATCCACCAGCCTGCGTCCGTCGCCCGGCTCAATTCAAGTGTTCAAGCTAAGCAACATACGACGCCAACAACAACCTTTTGCTTTGCACAGAAATCAGCATTCTATTCATCATGATTTCAGATGCCGCAAAAGTTTGTCTCTGCTTTTTGGGGGTGTCAACTGCCGGCTTCTTGATAGTGGGCGTCTTGCGCGTCCTTATCCAATACCTGAGACAAGAGGATGCATGTCTTTTCCAGTATCTAGCTTGCGGATTTCTGCTTTCTGTCGGATACTCGGTTCTTTTGGGTCCCTGTGTGGCTTACTATACGGCAGCTGTTTGTCTCTTTGTTGTGGCCATTCTCCCGGGCTTCATCTTCAAGGCATGCATCGAGCCAATTTGCGGCCCCTTTGCCTGCGCCCGTGGGATCTCCATTCGTGAGATATTCTCGGTTGCCAATACGCCACCAGTTGCCGCATGGTCTCATTGGACATTCTACAGTGTTTGGATGGTCGGCGGAGGATGGAAGGGTCCAGAGGCATCGTGTCCTGACAGCTCTCAGCCCAACCCTGTTCCTCTGTCGTACATACCCATAGGCGGTGCTGCAGACGCTCGATAAACCATTCTCCGCTGCGGATGGTGGACGTCAAGGATTGATGCAGTTTCAGGGATAGGTCGTTGAGTGAAGGCCAGTAGCCAGGTAGATGAATACACAGCTGCAGCCTGCCCCCCCTGACAACTTTTCAAATCAACACATGCGAAATCCGCCGTGTTCTCAAACACAAGACTTCGGGTGGTTCTGAAAGCAGACATGGATACCCCGAGGAACCAAGTGTCTGAAGTTTGCCGAAACCTTGCCCACGTCGGCCCTCACATTCCCCAAACTATCCAACTTCCAGAGTTCGCTGTAACCACTGTCCACCGGTTGCACTCCGACTAGGAATCTACGCTTAAATGAGGTGACGCCTCTTTGCATAGTCGACAGTTTGGGAACATCTGTGGGTGCCATTGTCTCTGGGTTGCCCGGTGTCCTCCCTCCCGAACAACCGGGCATCTGGGCTCCTCCCCTCTTCGCTCTTTTCGTGAGGAAACGGGGTTGCTAGGCATTCATCGTGCAAACTCACGCCCTGACGTCAACGATTGTCGAGAGTTGGTGTCCGGTCATCACGCCCTCTATTCGTCAATATGCCGGACGGTCTTGTTTGGAGCGTCGGCCACCCGGGAAACGTTTCCGCGTGGGTGCCAGGCCTCAGCGAACTCAACTACGAGAACCTCACGACGGCCAAGCACGCAAAAACCGCAAGTGGTGTGGCGATTTACGTCTTGGACAAGCTGTTGTCGGTCCTCGGCTGGGTGGACTTTGGATCGAACCCTGCAGAGCCTGCCACAGCCGTGCCGGATCCAGTCGTTGAAGTCACGAAGAGTCTCTCGACATTACGGTATCTGACCTCGCGTTTCTTCGTCGCGCTCCTAATCTGGGCTGGCACGCACGCCTTCCAGACCCTGAGGAGAGACGCCGCCCAGCCCCGGGGCCGGTTCCCGTCCGACTTGGTGCCGCGAGCCGGGTGCTGGCTCTGTCTCTCGTGCGGCTTCTTCTTCATCGGGCTCTTCTCCCTCGCCCAGGCGGGTCTGTCGAGGCTGCTGGCAGTCGTGTACGAAGGAAGACCGGCCCTGGCGAAGGGCGGGAACGCGGGCTACAAGCTCACCATCTTCAAGCGTGACAGCCAGGAGGTCCTGGACGTGAGCATGGAGTTCTGGGAGCGGGAGGTGGGCAGGGCCCTGGTCGGACCTCACAAGGCCGACGCCTCCGTCATCCCCTTGCTTCTGCTCACCCTCAACTGGTTCTTTCTGGCGTGGCCGCGGGCGATTTTCCGTTCCGAGGCGGGTTATGAGACTTTTCTGCGAGAGGCGCTGGACTTTTGGGAGGACAGGTTGCCCATCATTTTGAGAGGTCGGCAGAGGCCCGAGGAGAAGTCGGAGTGATATTGCATTTTACGTTCGCGGCATCATTTCTGCGGGGTTTTCCAGAGTAAATATTTGGTCCTGTTGGTGTACACTGGGCTGGTTTTGATGTTCATAACCTCATTCATACATCCGTACATGTTGCAAAGCAAGCAGGTTTGTTGTCAAGGTTTCAACCAAGACTCAGTTGATAGGAACAAAGTCTCGATGACAGTAACTACAGTTTCACCGAGTTGGATCGGAGATACACCTGCCCGGAAGCAGCCCGTTCGTCTACCAGGTTCACCTCCATTAAGCCTAAACATGACGCTATCTCCGTAATGAAGTCCTGCACATATAGACCCCAAATCTTCCCAAGATTAGGTAGACCAGGAAACAGTGTTTGTGAGGCAGCCATCCTCAGTTCTCTGCCTGCAATGCTCGAACATCTCTGGATAGGATTGGGGGGTACGCTGCTGTTCCTAGGCGCCAGCGGATTGCCTGCGAGCTTCGTCGTGGCCGCAGTAATGCGCAACGACTCGTCTGAGGGTAGACATGATTTCCCGGCGAGCCCCCTACGATGGCTGCTTTTCTGGCTCCTTCTGTCCATCTGTCAATGGCTACTCATCGTCGTCTGGGCGTTGGCTTTAATCCTGGCTGTGCCAGTCGGCATCATCGTCCTCTTTCTCCTGGCGACGCGATACTTTTTCCAGCCTGCGCGTGGAGCTTTCGGCCTCCTGGATTCTCAATCACTACAATCTGCACACGACAAACTCATCGAATTCCCTGTCAGGTATTACCGCCCCCTGACAGGTTTCGTCATCTCCATCAGCTCCGAGTCTGCGCGCGGTCCCTTGGACGAAGAAGCTCGATCGACGACCGAGACTGCACTGGAGTTCGATCCGCTGTCGCCAACACCAACGGCAGACGACCTGTCCTCGGGAGATGATTTTGAGATCTCGGATTGGGAGTTCAGTTAGCGGCCTGAGCTTGTATGCCTTTGTGCTTCACCCGAGCAAGGTCTGGGCAAACAAGGAAAGGAAATCGCGTTGAGCAGTCAAATTCTAATTTTTGGTATTCTACAACTGATCCGTCATCTCCCGTTTTATCCTGGTAATCGTTCCCGGTCCGCCGTACGTCAAGCCCGTGTACACCATGGCCACGCTCGCGCCCGCGTTCAGAATCTTCAACGCCTGCTCTCCGTTCGTGATGCCTCCAGTGGCAAAGATGACCTTTCTCGGGACGTCCTTGCCCTCGATCAAGTCGTGCACCTTGCCCGAAAAGGTGCCGTCGACCGAGGGGATGGCGGCGGCCTCCTCCGCAGAGCCAGACTGCAGGGTCTGCGCATCGAGCTTCTTGCGATACCTCTTGACCAGCTCCAGCGTCCTGCCGTACATTTCGGGACCTGAATAGCCACCAGTCTCCATCAGAGCCTGCTGCTCCTTCGCGGAAAGCTGGACACCCTGAGGAACGACACCGGTCCTGCGCTTGGTTGTGTTGCCGACAATGACACCGTCGACGCCACTGTTGCAGACAGCCTGGACGATGCCCTCGACCTGCGCATCCTCCTCCTCGTCGGGTGACACCTTGACCATGACCTTGGGACGGACCTTGCGGTCCGCCTTTGCGGCCTCGTCCACCACGGCACTCAGCAACCTCGTCAGGGGCTCCGTAGCCTGCAAGTCTCGCAGACCCGGGGTGTTGGGGCTGCTGACGTTGACGACCAGGATGTCGGCGTACTTGGCGAGGGCCTGCACGCAGTAGACGTAGTCCTGGGCCACGGCCTTGACGTCCCGCTCGTCCGTCTCCTTGTTCTTGGCAATCTGCACCGCCAGCAGGCGGCCGGGGAGCAGACTGCCCGCGGGCACGCCGGCCTCGCCGTCCAGGACCTCCTGCTCCGTCGCGCCGACCTTGCGGGCAAACCTGCGCACGCGCTCCCTCAGGGTGGCGGCCATGCTGTCGGCGCCGCGGGAGTTGAGGCCGTAGCGGTTGACCATGCCGTCGATGCTCGGGACGCGGAAGACGCGGGGCTTGGGGTTGCCCTCCTGCGGGCGGGGTGTGCAGCCGCCGACCTCGACGACGCCGGCGCCGAGGGCCAAGAGGGCGTCGGGGATGTCGGCGTGCTTGTCGAGGCCGGCGCTGATGCCGATCGGGTTCGAGATCTTGACGCCGTAGACCTCGCTGGCGAGGGCCGGGTGCTCGGCGAGGGTCCTGTCGCGCTCGCGGATGTGCAGGCCCAGGTCGTAGAGGGTCTTCATCATGGTCGTGCCGGCGTGGTGGGCGTCCTCGGCGTCGCTGTAGAGGAAGCGCATCATGGGAGGGACGAGCCATTGGTGGATCGAGGCCCTGGTGTCGGTGACGTACAGGTAGGAGACGTAGAGGGAGCCGGCGAGGGCGGTGCCGTAGAGGGCGAGCTTCAGGTTCGAGCCGGCGTCGGACGAGGAGCCGGCGTCGGTCGAGGCATGACGTCGGGGGAGGTTGCTAGGGAGTCTCGGGCGGACGAGGGTGGGATTTCTGGCCGACCGGAGGGCGCATTGCACGCGGCCGGATCGCATGCAGAGAGACGCCATTGCTGAGAAGAGCTGCTGGTCCTGGCCAGCACTCAATGGCTCGGCGTGGGGGCGGGTTCCGGGGGTTGGTTTCTTTGCAGGTGTGAATGCCGAGGGCGGAATGGACGCGAAGTTTGGGTCGACGATTTGTTGGCGTTGGTTTGGGACGGAGGACAGTGTGAGCACAGTGAGAGTCGGCACCGTACCAGGTTTAAGCTATTTTTCTAAGAATAAAATCGTATCAGATCATGACGTCTCCAAGTCCTTATCTGTCTAGTCCAACGCCGTCCCAATGCACTACAAAAGAAACAAAATTTCCGTCTAGGATGTCAGGGGTATCTGTATCTGGCTTTTTCTCAACCCGTCTTCTACGCCTCCATCTTTGCAGCTCCCTTGTGAACCGCGATGTCCTGCACCGCTTGGGCTTTTTCGCCAACATGGCCATGGCCATGACCATGACCATGGGCTCTCTCTTCCGCCTCCTCCGCCTCCTCGACGACTTCGGCTTGTCTGTTCAGGAAGCTCAAGTACGTCTGCCAGCCGACAGCGATGACGCCCGAGAACACACTGCGGTATTCCATCGGGATGAAGGAGAAGCTAAAGGCCGTCACGGCAGGCCACAGCTTGCACGAGTTGACGATGCTCACGGGGACGGTGCGTCGGATTCGCTCGATGATCTGCTCGAAGTTGTCGCCGGCCAGGAACGCCTGCATGCCGAAGAAGTACGAGTTGAAGATGGGCGTGAAGCACACCTGGTTGACGACGACTTTGGTCCCGAGCGAGAGGAGGCGCGAGGCATAGTTGAAGTTTTGGGAGAGGAAGATGAACCTATTGACCGCTTGGTTAGCTCCCCGTCATCGTCACATCCACGCCGCCTGGGAGAACGCAGCAACACCTACCATTTGTAGCTGGGGATCGACGAAATTGCGCCGATGATCAGCGACCGCGCGGTCCGCTCCGGGTCATAGTCCTTGCCGCTCATGCGCTGGGCCGAGAGGTCGGCGCAAAAGTAGATGACTAGGGAGCTCACGAACTGCGTCGTCAAGGGCCGCTTGCGCTGGGCGCGGGCATAGCCCTCGGCGGCGCGGGTCAAGGGCCCGAGGCGCTGCCATAGAGGGATCGTCGCGACGGTGTTGGGCACGGGAATGGGGTCGTCTTGTCGCTTCGGCTTTGGAGGCTCGGGGCCCGAAGTCGAGGAGTTGGCGCGGCGCTGCTGCTGCTGGTGGAAGCGGGTGCGCAGGCCCGGGGTCTGGCGGCGCAGGAAGGCTCGAAACAGCGTCGCCGTCGCCATGGCTTGCTTGCTTGCTTGTGTGTTGGACGGCTATGGGGGTACCATAGTCGGGCTTCGTAGGTGAGTTTGTGTGTGTGTGTGTGTGTGTTTGTGTTTGTGCGCATGTGTGTCGTCCAAGTTCTAGGGATGGAGGGGATGGAGGGGACGGCGGCGATGCCGACGGGAGCACTGAAATGCCATACCCGCCTTGCCTTGCCTTGCGCCTGCGCCCTGCGCCCTGTCCGCCCCGTCTGGCACATCCACACTGCGGGAAAGTGCGGCACTGCGATTGCCGGTGCCGATGGCGGACCTGCCGCCGGGGTCCGGGCCCTCCAGAGTGGGGCGGCTGTGTCTGTTCCTGTTTCTGTTGGCCCGTGGGCCAATTGCGTGCTCTCACACCTTGCCTTATGTAAGGTACCTAACGGTACGTACACTGTTCCTGCCGCTAGTGACCGCTCAACGCCTGTCAGCTGCCAGCGGGGGTGTGCCTGCATGACAGCTGTCAGCCACCTCATACTCAATGCCCCTCCTCAGCCCCTCGTCCAGCTCACTTGACCCCC
Organism: Colletotrichum tropicicola; assembly: GCA_025962755.1. Lineage (NCBI taxonomy): Eukaryota > Fungi > Ascomycota > Sordariomycetes > Glomerellales > Glomerellaceae > Colletotrichum > Colletotrichum tropicicola. Next base: position 422,601 of record JAOWMA010000004.1, read on the forward strand.
GCGGGTGACTCAACAAGACAAGACGACGTGTTGCGAGGAAGGGATATGTCGAGGACAACTCACGAGCAGCCTGTCTTTCCTCCTGTGTCTGTCTATGGTATTGCTCTGACTGCCGCCCCCATTCTTTCCTCGCTGCCCTCCATCCTCGCCAAGGCAATTGCTTCCCTTCCCATTCCTGACTGTCGTTCCCGTAGAGTACTTCAAGTTCCTACCCAACACGAGTAGCACGAGACGAGTCCGTCCTGTCCATGTCACGAAACTTCCTCGAGTGAATGAGGCTGAGTTCATCCAGCCCATCTCTGTGTCACCCGCATGCTTAACCAGCTGTTCACTTGATCCATCCGTGACACAACCACCAATTTCTTCGTCGTCCTTTGCGCCGTCTGTTGTCCCCGCCACCGTCTCTCTTGTCGTGCTCCGCATCATCTGTCGACATTGTCTCACACAATCTCGTCTTGTGCGTCTTCGACAAGGTCCAGTCATCAACATGTGGCTCCTCAACACCAAGACACACGAGCTTCGCATGTTTGGCGGCCCTGACGTCCCTCCCTACGCAATCCTGTCGCACACGTGGGGCGCCGACGAGGTGACCTTTCAAGACATCCAGAACCTGTCCTTCGCCCGCAGCAAGGCGAGCTTCTTGAAGATCCAGGGAACCTGCGATCAGGCCCTGCTTCACGACATCAGCTGGGCCTGGATCGACTCTTGCTGCATCGACAAGACGTCATCCGCCGAGCTCTCAGAGGCCATCAACTCCATGTACTCGTACTATCAGCTGTCTCGCGTCTGCTTCGTCTACCTCTCCGACGTCCCTCCCCTGACCTCCTCCCCGCCCATGGGCCAGCTCCCCTCCCTCGCCGGCTCCCGCTGGTTTACACGCGGCTGGACCCTCCAGGAGCTCATTGCTCCGCGTCATGCCATCTTCTACGCCAAGGACTGGTCCCGTATCGGCACCAAAGGCATCCACAGTACCGAACGGCCCTTCATCGCCGCCCTCGCCTCCATCACTGGCGTATTCGAGTCTGTTCTCGCCCGCGCGCGCCAGCCCAGCGATTACTCCATCGCAGAGCGCATGTCGTGGGCCGCTGCGCGACAGACCACTCGCGCCGAGGATCTGGCGTACTGTCTGATGGGTCTCTTCGGCGTACACATCCCCGTGCTCTACGGCGAGGGCCTCACCCACGCCTTCCAGCGCCTGCAGCACGAAATCATCCGAACCTCCCCCGACGAGACCATCTTCGCGTGGCGTGTCGACCCGGCGCAGGAAACCGTGGAACCGCACACGGGCGAGCGTCGTCGGAGGGCCCTGAACTCGTCCGGTCTCCTGGCCCATTCCCCGGCCGACTTTGCCCGCTCCCGCGACGTCCACCAGCGCGCCCTGCACAAAGCGTCCCCTTTTCGCCTCTTCAGCATGACGAACATGGGGCTCTCCATCGTCGCGGAGCTGATCCCCCTGGTGTCCAGCAGTCCGCGTGGTAGTCCCTCGCCGTCGCGCCAGACACCAGAGAACTCCAAGCCCGTGGTCGTCATCCCCATCGGTGCGAGCGATCGTCCGACGGATACGGCACCCCGTTCCCGGCTGGGACTGTACCTCGAGCCGGTTCTCCAGACATCGTCGTCCCAGACAGGTCTGCAGATGCTCTACCGCAGGGTCAGATGCGATGATTTCTGTTTCGCACCGCAGCCGATGGGCGACTTTCCTCGGGGCCACGAGTCGGACATTTTTGTGTTGGAAGACGAGCAATTCGCAGAAATGCGGTGGGCGGATCAATCTCCAGCTATGGCGAGGCTGTCCCTATCGCCTTCCGGGTCCCCGTGGGCTTCACCGCGGGCTTCGCCGCGACCGGGAGGAACAGGTATGGAATAGGGGAAGACAAGATCGGAGGATGAGGGCGGAGACAGGAGAAGAGAGTGGCGGAGGTGGAGGCGACGAGAAACGGACTGAAAAGGCCGAGGGGAAGACAGGGGCGGCGACCTAGGTAAACAATAGACCGAAAGAATGCAGTAAGAGAAACTACGGAAAGAGGAGGCGAGACTGGAGAAAGGGAGGGACACTCCAGAAGTTCATCACCGCTGCGCATAAAGCGTATAGATACCCTCAACGTCCTCCCATGGCAGGACTACTATTTATCATTCAAGACGAGCAAGCTTCACATCAACGCTACAGCGTGCCGATCTAAGTCCAAGTACGTTTGAATCCTTTTCATTCAACCAACACACTCAAAGTGTGCCCCTTCTACTCCAGAACATGAGACTAGGCTCCCCTCGCAGGGTGAGTTACTCGGGTATCTCATCCAGGAAACCCTCCTGTACTACATACATACCATTTCCCAAGTGGCAGCGCACACATCATGAATGCCTTTCTTTTCCCAAACCCTCCTTATGCTTCGTCCTCCCACTCTTTTTTTCGGCAAACAGACATTCCACCATTCCACACATTTCCACCCCGCAGAGGGGGGCTTGGTATGGCCCCCGTGAGAACGTCGCCTCACAGGAAGAAACGGAAAGCCATCCTAAAAGAATGCTGCGTGCTGTGCTGCCGCCAGGTGAAATACGAAAAAAAAAGGAGGGGGAACTGCCATGTGCCTCCCTACTGAATAAAAATCTCAAATGTCTCGATTGCCCACCCACCCAGTCCGCAGACATGGGGAAAAGAGAGCTAGACGTGGTATCAAACGGTATATGTCAAGAACACGAAACGAATAAAGAAGCGTACCGCGCGTCGCTGATATGCACCAGGAAGTAGAAAAGTCGGGGCGGGGTCGTAAGGTCGTATTGTACACATCAGATGAATCGAAAGAGTGCCCGAAAGCCCAATAAGGGGCGACAAGCGAATTGCCGAGGTGACGGCGAGGATGAACGTGATGCTCGTGAGAAAGGGTCCAGGAAGATGCAGATCGATAGCCAGCCAGCGTCGAGATTCGTGATGTAGGGTTTTATCGTTTTCCAAGTGTTTTTGTGGTTTTGTCGTCAGTGGCAAGGAAATGTAGAGTGTTAATGAGCGAATAAGGTCGGTAGGATGTGACAGTTAAGGAAATGAAAATGAGTGTCGGTTGTCGAATAGTAATTGTCGACGGAAGAGAGATAAGGAAATGTTGAAAGATGGTCGTCTCGTTGGCTGGGCTGGCATATCGTCCTGTTCATCTGTTCAGTGGTCTCTCCCCTTAGTAAATGGCATCACTGGTCCTCCTCTGGTCAACGCTCGTGCGGGGCGAGACCTCGAGCATCTTGGTGCTCCCCGAGCTCACATGCCTGGCGTGGCCCCTGCTGAGGCTCACGCTTGTGGCGCGCTGGAGCTTGGGCGTCTCGCCCTCGGAGTTTTCGGGCGACGTGTTGTCGTCCTCGAACGCGTTGAGGAGGCCCTCGCGGCTCTTGATTCTCTGATGCTGCACGACCGTCGTAGCGCGCTGTCTCTCGACCGAACCCCACTTCATGTCCGCCTCGTCCACCATCTCGTCCTCGTCGCTGCTGGGGAAAGCGTCGCCGGTGGATTTGCGCGGCGTGCGCTCGTTGGCGAGCATCTCGCGGGACGGCGTGGCGAGGTTAGACAGGTACTCGTCGTCGGCAAGCTCCTCCTCCGTGTCGTTGGCCGAGGGCGACTGGCTGTGGTTGTGAGGTTGGAAGCGCTGCATGCTGGCGCGCATGCCCGAGGACCGGCGCTTGTTGATGCGGCCGGAGAGCCAGGAGCCCTCCGAATCGATCGATGCCAGCGACACCGACTGCGGCTGCTCGGGCGACGGCTGGATGCTGTGTCGCAGCGACGTCGGGGTTTGCCTCATCTTCTCCATCTTCTCGTCGACGCGGCGGATCTCTGATGTGGGAGTGTCGTGCCTCACAGCGGCGGGGCCCTCGAGGGTGTTTTCTGCTATCCTGGCCTCTGAGACAACTGGCAGTGGCTCTTCCACTTCCGGCGACCCCACGCGTGAGTCGGGAGGGCTGAGGGGGAGCTCGGGCAGGTCCTCCCTGAAGCGCGAGCGGGTGCGCTTAGGAACGCCGGAGCTGACCTTGCGAGGAATGTAGTTCATTGGTGGCGGCACCATTTGCAACGGAGGCGCCTGTGCTGCTGCGTCCTCTGCCGGCTGCGCTTGCGGCTGGTGTTGAGTCTGGGCGTGTGCGGCGGCGGCTTGCATCTCCTCGCGCGACGTGTTCGAGAATGATGACGGCCCCGAGTTTCTCCTCTTCCTGTGGCCCCATCGGAAAAGTGCCGAGAAAGACAGACGGGCGCGGTTGCTGGACTCGGACGTCTTGCGGGACGTCTCGACCTCATCTTGTCTTGACGACAGCGGCGAGACGGCGTGCTGCTCTTGGTCCGGTGCGTTGGGCGACCTCGACCTTGACTTCTTTGACCGCAAGAAACTCCGTCTCAGCCTCATGCTTCTCTTGGGGGCAACCTTCGTCTCCGGGACGGGCTCGGGTGACGGCAGCGAGATGGGAACGTCGGGCTGGATGCTTGTCGTCCGCTGCAACTCCGGTTCGATCTCCATCGGTTCCGGCTGAGGCGCCGGCTCATCCACCGATGGACGGTGTAATGAGCTGGATGGCCGCCTCTTGGAGGATGATGCCACTGCTGATGTTGTGTCAATTCCCAAGCCCACCATCTCCCGGCCCAGTACCCCCCGCTCCATGTTCATGGGTGGCGGCGAGCCACTATGCCTGGCCTCTGCTTCGGCCTCGCGCTGCTTCTCGGCCCTCCTTGCTAGTCGCTTCTCTATCCTTTCCTGGTCCCGTAGTCGTTTCCTTTCTCTCCTCCTGTTATCTCGTTCCATCAGTTCTCGTAGGTCGGCGGCGTCGAGGTCGTCGGCAAAACTATCCACTCTCTTGTGTGCCCTCACCACTGACTCAGGCACTCTCTCGGAAATCTTTCTCTTCTGGTGCGGGCGTGGTTGTCCCGAACTGCTCTGTCCAGGACCCCATCTCGGAGAGACGGTGTATCGTAACGTCGGTCGGGGTGCCAGTGCTTCGAGGGCGGACACCCGGAAGGAGTGCATCTCGGAGTCGGACGACATGCTCGAGTGAATCGATATCGGCAGCGAAACGTCCGAGGCCGGGTTTTCGAAACTCCTGCGGAAGCCGAGTCCCGTCTTGACTCTTTTGCTCTGCTTCCTGATGGGCCGACCGGATGTCCAGTCGTCGGCCGCCGGCCGTAGCGGCGCGAAGTTGGTCATGGCCTTGATTTCCGCCTCGCGATCCGTCTCTTCTCTCCTCCTCTTGCTGGTCTTCCTGCGGAGGGAAGAGCCCTTCTTCTGGGCGTGGCGTGCATTATGTAGGGTTGGCGCCCGCTGCCACGCGGGATCCCCTTTTTCTTCTCCGTCATTTCGGTCGGCTGGGAAGGGCCCTGTTAGCCGGCCAGGTACCGGTGGACCCGAGCCTTTTTGCCCCGCGACGCGGATGGAGTCGTTGCGACCGGGGGAGAAGCTGTACGTACGGGTCCTTCGGGCCAGCCTCTTGGAGGGGTGCTGCTGCTGCTGCTGCTGTTGCTGCGGCTGTGGCTCGAGTCGCTGCTTCTTCGGCATTGCCGTTCTCGCCGCTGTGGCATCGTTGGTGGTGAGACTTTGTGGTTGTGGTGGTGTCTCGACGTCGGACAGGTTTGCGCCGCTTCGCGAGCGTTTGCGACCGCTCTTCCGGCGGAAGGGCCAAAGGGCCATTTTCCCACCCGCGAATTGCGTCGCCAGCAGGGGAGGGGTACGTATGTGTTAACGTGGGATACGGGGTTGTTCGTCGCAGGACCGGCTTCTGTATGAGTGCATGATCGGTGGCTGTTATTCGAGATCGGTGGACATGCGGGTGGACGGGCGGCCTCGTTTAGATCTCAATGCTGTCTCTGTGTGGCCTGTCTCTCTCCCAAACACGGTGGTGGCTGATGCGCCGACTTGGAATCGCCACCAGTTTCGCAATGGACTGGACGAGCAAAGCGAGGGTAGTAGGACTGGGTGGTTGCCGAGCGAGAGGGAATACGGGAAGCTTGACTGCTTAAAGAAGGATCCAGGATTGTGCAGCAGTTAATATGGGTTTGGGCATAGAGCAGGTCCGGACCGCGTGTAAAGCGAGTGGAGGAGGGCGTGGGAGGGTCAGCAAGCAATAATAACCTTACACTACCTTACGTGTAGAGGGAAAAGAGGGACACAAAGTCATATGCTATGCAAAGTGGCAATGGCTGGAGAATGATGGAATGACGGATGGGACCCAGAAGTTCAATCAGGATTGAGCAGTTTCGACAGGAAAGACACCAGACTGGTCAGAAGGGGGCCAGCAGGCCTTTTCCTCTTTTCCTTGGTGCTGGACCTGCAGGCTGGAGACTGGACTGACACTGGTGACTGACTGACTGACTGACTGGTGCGTGAAGGTACTTGGACTTGTCCTTGGACTGGGACCGACGCTGAGAGCTTGCTGCTTGGCTGCTGCCGGAGCATCTGCTGGTGCAGATGCTGGGCTGGGTACCTCGCGGTACGTATCCTCGCTCCGTGAGGTACGGACACAGCGCTGACCAAATGCGAACAGGGCTGCTCGACTGGGTGGCCGGGCAAGGGAGTGTGAGCCGGGACCTTTGGGACGAGACCAGAAGACGGTTGGCCAGGGTTGGTTGGGTTTGGGTTGGGAGGGTTCAAGGGTAAGTCAAGGGTCAGGGGTGTGTACGTGGAGGATGGTGTGTGCCCGTCGCCGGGGGTGTGTTTCTCGTTTCTCTCTCCTGCGGCGGCTGCTCGTCTGCTGGCGAGTACCTGCAGCGTGACCAGCTGCCTCACGGATGCCATGTCGATTCATCAATCGTCAAGAGATTCGTAACTGAAAAGGAGAAGCAGGCACCGGCGACGCAAGGACAACTGGCTGGGGCATGCCGTGCGCAGTGAATTATGCAGCAATGCTCCTGATCTCAAGTGTCCCTGTCCGGTGTGGACGACGCCTGAGAGCGACGGCGAGAGGGAGGGATGGCCGACGCTTCTGGCCGGCAGGGGGAATGTCGATGTCGTCGATTGGACATGATCGCCGCAGGTTTTTTCTCCTTCAGTGTGAACGGAGTGGAACCGACCAGCTTCCCAGCACACCACACGTTGCTTGGCTGCCCTGGGCTGCCCTGGCCTGGTTCTCTGGGCTGGACTGAGCAGGAGAGAGGAGAGAGAGAGAGAGAAGGCGATGCAATGCGATGCGGTGCGCTTCGCTGTGAGTCTGCCGTGGGCCGTGGCGCTGGTTCCTGACCTGCCAGACTGATGCGCGGAGCAGCCAACGGGGACGGCTGTTGAATGTCTCTCCCCTCCCCGTTCTGTTTGGTCGGCTGCCACTTCCAGTCCGTCCCGCCGCCCTGGCGTCTCGATGTCTCAGTGTCTCGCTGTCTCGATGTCTCGCTGCCGGTCTCTCCTCGCCCTGTGTTGTCTCGCTTGTCGCTATCTGGCTGCTTTTTGCTGCCCAGCTGCTGTGGGTATCATACTGTGTAGCTGTCCTATTTACACCCGAGAGGCAAAGCTGGTTAGAGTTCCGGCCCATCCTGCTTTTCCAACGGTCAGTTTCCGGGGGATGTCCCCGTCTTCGTCGTGCCGTGCTGAGCCTTCCAAGCCCACCCCCAGGGCCCTCCAGGGCAGGAGAAAGGCAAAAAGCAATACGTATATGCAGGTGCCAGAAAGGCAAGATGCGGGAGGGCTCGAGGCAAGGTACCCGCACCTTGCGGTATCGTATCTGCGCGCTCTCGTCCCGCCTCCAACTCGTACAGCCAGCCCTGGCCCGGTGCCTCTCTCAACTTGCGTTCCTCCCCACTGTTGGCTGCAAAACAGCTCAATAGGAACTCACGGGAAACAGGAACAGGAATAGGAACAGGAACAGAAGCCCCGTGGGTGGATGCGATGGTGAGCTCTCGGGGTCTCGCAATTGGCTGGTTTGCTGTTACTTGCAGACTCTTGCAGCGGCCAGCGTTTCTTGCCGAGGCGGTCTGCGGCGGCCAGTTGTTCCTGGGTCTGAGTCTCTCCTCCATCACCCTGAGTCTCCGACAGAGACCCATTGCCGGCCAAAGGTTGAAAGGGATTGATGCAACGCCCTCCTGACTGAGTCATAGCCATTCCCCTTGGAGAGGGATGAAAAACCAAGAGGCGCGGAACCGACTCAGGCACCCCAAGCCGCCATCGAGAATCGTCGTCAACGGCAATATCGAGTCGTCCCCTTTGGGAACCTCCATAGTGCTCCCATAGTGCTATTCCTTGCTGTGCCACATATTGGACCCCGAAAGAACCAAGAACACCCAAATGCGCCGGTCCAAATCCAATCGTGACCCACTCGCGCGCCTGATGAGGAAGAAAATCGGGCGTGCCCTGGTTCTGACCCAGGCAATTCCTGTTGCCGGGCGTGAAGAGCACACGGAGAAATAAGCCCATGCTCATGTTCATGCTTCATCCACTGCAACTCTTTGCCCTATCGGTGGCAGCTGGAACATGCAGCCACGGTCCTGCCCGCCATGCTATCCGGCGCCCACGGCGGTTTGTGTCAGTGCTGGTTACTCTGCGCCTCCGAGCTCTTCCGCGGGAGCACTGGCAACTGATGTATGTGTCTCTTGACAATTGACTGCATGGCACACGTCCCCTCGACATCGCCCCGCCGTGGCATAGTGTATCGTCGTTGTACATCGCGAGGTCGGTCGCCGCTCGGTGGCTGGTGTTCCTCTCTGGCCCATTCTCACCACTTGCGCTAAGCGCCCTGTCGCGCCTCGTCTGCCCACCGAGCTCAGCTCACAGACGTTTGCACAGGACGAGGCGTGCGCTGGGCTCTAGCTCTAGAGCTCCCTTAGGCAGGTTGTCGGTGACACTGACAATCGTTTGGCGCCAGCCAAGTACCGGCCGTCCCGCCGTCAGTTCGTGGGCGGATCGACTGGAGTCTGGGGCAGCAGCCAACAATGGGCGAGAGCTGAGAGCTAGCCTGTAGCAAGCTTATCCCCTTTGCCCCTCATCCTCAAATGACGGCGGTCAACTGACAAAGCACACAAAGGACAAGAGCTATTGACCGAAACTGCTTAGTTGTTGAGGGGGAGACACCATATGACCACTCTAGGCCCGAAAATAGTGCCCTTGGAATGCCTCCGCGTGTGCGGCGGGAAACAGACGAGAGGGTCTCGCGTCGCAGGCGCAACGAGCCTGCCCCTGTGACGGTGCTGCGGTACCTGTGTGCGTGGCCTGGAGGGATCGTACTTGTAAAAAGCCTGAACTGTCGAGCGTGCTGTTTGCCAGGCACAGGGGTCTTGCACCCTTGGGGCAGGGATCATCGCTTTCCGCCCAAGTATCGTTACTTGCGGAGCGGGACACGAATACTTCTCAGATCTCGTGCCCGCGGGCGTCGGGGGCCGTATCGGACACAAGGCAGTCAACACACCGTTACCTGCACTCTGTACGAAGTACGAACTTGGCCCGGTGGGAACCTGCAGGCCGCTTTGGTGGAATATCCTCAATTTTTTCTTCGTATTCGCCCGCGACTCCCTGAACAGGCGGTTCGAAGGGCGCTACCACCCGTATATTGCTGCAGGCTGTCCAATGCTTCGGGGCCCGGCACTCGCCGGCATCAACCTGGGCAGCGGGGGCCTGGAATCATGCCCCATCGCCCAAGATTGATTTCCTCACTTCTCCCCTCTGATGAGATCGGGGGATTTTTGGTGGACGGGTGGCCGTCCCGTAGCCCCATTGCTTCTGTTGTCATTGCACGGCGGCCTGCGACTCTTAGACTTCGGCTTGCTCCTGTCGACGTTGCACTCTCGCTACCGGCCTCACTCGTGAACCTCGCCGTTGGTTGCCTGCCGCTCAGTGCTGGCGCCTGAGAATCATCTCAGTATCCGAAGTCCTGTCCGGCTCCTCCGTCGCGGCGATGCTACCGCAAGTTTCGACCACTATGTCATGGCTGCCGTGGCTGGCACAGCAAGGCAACATTCCACCAAGAATGCGCTGCCACTCTGCCACCGATCCAGGAGTCAGGGCGTCGCAATGACACTCCTGGCTGCTGCTCCTGCGGCGTGGCTGCAAGTGAGCTGTATCTGACTGTGGCTTCACCTCACCCTGCTGGCCTTCTCGCCCGGGGGCAGCGGACCGGGGTCGCAGTTCTTAGCCCTCCTGGGGGCGATCAGTTAAGATTGGCGTCCCATCACAACGTCATGGCGGCGGGGGCCATCTCTGTTGTCGACCTCCCAGCTTACACGGCGTAATTTCGTCATCCCTCAGTATTGCGGCACCAAATTGCTTCCATTGGGGGCGAGAAATCACTCTGTGGCTTCCAGCTGCGCGTTTCGACGTGGTGATACTCCCCAGACGGCGATTGAGCAACCTTCCAGCGGTTGCATGCGAGATATCATCAAACGACTCGTGCTCCGCCTTCATTTAACCTGAATGGCCCCATGCACGCTGCAGATGTCAGCTGCATCGCTTCTCTGGTGCCTGTCAGACTCGACACGTAGTGCAAACTCCCCGGATATTGTTGTTGGTGCTGCATAGTGCTGCAGAGAGAGCGGCACAGGGACAGCGTTTGTGCAAGCTTATCACCACTCTTTGCCGTGCTTCTCTGTGGTCGGCTGCATTGGATTAAACGTGATGCATCGCTCGATACAGCGTCTGCAGCCTCTTGCTGCTTTGATGCAGTGCCGTTTGAGCAAGCCGGAGGCCGGGGCGTCGGCCAACGAGGCCGGGCGTTGCAATCCGGCGGTCGAGCGAAACGAGACCTCTTTGGTAAGCTTGATGAGGCGCCTAGGAGATGAACAACACGTTGGCAGCGAACGCCGACATGATTCGAGGAGTGAAACGGCTTTCTCTGTCCCTCGCTAAGCTGAACATATGGATCGTCATATCTGGCCGGCGACGCCGTTCATGCTTCCTGTCTGAAGTTTGCCGCAAATCTTATTGCGAGGGATGCACGTCACCCGCGGACCGCCATCGGATGATTTGCTCTTCTTGGCTTGTCAGTCGGCTTGGTTGTAGGGGTTCTTCGCGAGCGCTCGAACGTAAGAGCCGTCAGCATCGGATCTGGCAGGTCTGTTCTGTAGCTGCGGCCCAAACCACCAGAGCAGATTCGTGGATTTGGATCCATGGATCCATGGCCAATCGCGCCGCGGTCGAGCAAGTCCCCTTTCATCTGATGAAATCCTCCCTGGGAGCCACGCTAGACTAGGACATGCCGGAAAGCAATTCCAGGCTGTTTCACACTCGGAGCCTCTGTCATCAAGAGCCTGTTCTTGTTGACCAATGACGGTCCGCGAGAACGAATGTTTCAGAGGGGATGTCGTCAAGGGGCAGCCAGTAGCAGGCGGCCATCGACATAAGATGACTCTGGGTCCAAAGAAGCGGATTTGACGAGGCGGGAGATGAAAGTCAAAGCCTGCAGTCGGTCATTCGAGGGTCGAGACGGACAGGAGAAGGAGAAAGACAGGCCCGCAGATGCCTGGCAGCCATGTGGGCGGAGGGCGGGAACGGGCTGGGGTTCAGCGCAGATCGCTGTTGGCGAGAGGGGAGGGTGTGTTCATCTGCTCATCTTTGTCCCGTTCGGCTCGAGATTAGCAACTGTTCGCCGTCCAATTGGCCTTGGAAGAACCGAGCATGAAGCCGTGGCGATGGAACAAGGTCATCTGCCGTCGCGAGCAAGGGCGGCTGTTGCTGGCGGTTCTGGACCCTTTGGTCCGTTTCCGGTATCCTGGCGACTTGGTGACACCGGTATTTGATTTCGAGGAAAGGGCTCCTTCGGGATATTGCTCGAGACCAGCAGCTGCTACTGCGACTGCATGATGCCACGAAGCGGGAGCAGTGCACCGTCATGGCGCCGCCATGTCAACTCCTTCGGGCTGCCTGCATCGACGAGCCACCAAGAGGGTGCGCCCATGTTCCTTCCGGGTTGAGGAGAAACTTCGCAGGTGTATTCTGGCAATTCGAGGAATGAGATACGGCTCTCGAGTCAGTCCCTCAATGCCTCAATGCGGCATGACACGCTTTGCCACAAGGTTTCCTGCTCGACTTGAGACTGTTTCTGTCGGCGTTGGCGAATCGGCAGTGTGGTCGGTGGTGCCAATTCGAGCCTCTGGACGCCTGTCAGTTGGCCACTAGGTACCTATCTGGCAGGAGACCGCACGGTGCACCCGGGAATAAGGCGGGAGCCCCTCGTCGGTGCTCCTTCCCTATCTATCTGATAAAGTCATGTGACATATCACATGCTGCCAGGCTTATCGATAAGACAAGGGTTGGCAGAGCAACAACGCTGCCCGATCGGCCCTTTCTGTTTACAGCAGCCCTCAACCTCGACACCCAAAAATCGCGACGCCCAGAATCGCGACACCCAAAAATCGCGACACCCAGAATCGCGACACCCAAAATCTCGACACCCAAAATCGCGACACAAGCGCGGCCAAATTTCAGCAAGCCAGCAGGTGGTCAGTCGACTTTTACTTTCCAGCATCACGTCGCCTCCTGCTCCGTACGAGGAGCGCATTATCGCCCAACATGTCGTACAACCCGCGCATGAGCATCATTCCCACCTCCCAGACCCAATCGCGCAACACCCGCAAGAAAGAAGATGAAGCCGACGCGTTCATGCGCCTGCCGGACAAGGAGATTGTCGGCTGCATAACGGACATCGGCATCCCCTTCACCGTCGCCGACCTCCAGAAGCCCAACCCTCTTCAGGTCCAGATGATCTTCGAGTGGTTTGCCGAGCTGCTGCTCAATGCGACGCGCGATACCGTCGAGCCCGCGATGCGCGCCGCCGCCGAAGACATCTGCGGCGAGTATTCGGACGTTGTGCCTCCCGACACCCGCAATCTCATGGGCTTCTACGTCTCCCTGCGCCGCCTCCTCGCAGAATGCGGAATTAATGATTTCAGTTTCAACGACCTATACAAGCCCTCGCACGACCGTCTTGTCAAGATTTTCAGCTACCTCATCAACTTTGTGCGCTTCCGAGAGTCGCAAACCAGCGTCATTGACGACCACTTCAACAAGGCCGAGACCACTAAGGCCCGCATCGAGAGCCTGTACTCTGAGAACCAGGAGATGGAGTCGCGCCTGGTCGAGATGAAACGCAACCGCAAGGCCATGGAGGTGCAGGTACGCGAGAAGACGCTGCGCAATGAAGAGCTGAAGCAGAGGCTGCTAGAGCTGCGCCGTAACCAGGAGCGTGTAGCCGGCCGCCTTGAGGAGGCCAAGGTCAAGAAGACGGAGCTCACAACTACGTTGGAAGACAAGACAGCACAAAAGCTGGCGATGAAGCAAGAGAGCCAGAAGCTGCGGCCATACGTCATGCAAAGCCCTTCAGCGCTGCAGGCCAGCTTAACGGAGCTCAGCAACGCTCTCAACAGCGAGAAGGCGCACATTGACGCTCTCGACCGGCGCTCACGCGCACTGCAGACCTCAGCAGACTCGTTCACGGTGGTGTCGACAGATGTGGCGTCCTGCATTAAGATCCTCGATGAGATTGGTGTTGAGCTGGCCAAGGAGGAGGAGGAGAACCTCAAGAACGCCAAGCAGCGCGATGCTCTCTCGGAGCGCGGTAACAACGTGCGCGAGGTCGAGCGGACCGAGGCTCTACTGCAGAGGCAGCTGCTGAAGTGGAATGAGCGCACTGAGAAGCTTCGCGAGCAGAGCTCTGCCAAGGCTAAAGAGGCCAAGGAGAAGATGGAGGAGCTGCGCGCCGTTCACCGCAAGTTGACAGAGGAGCGAACGGACAAGGGCAAGGACATTGAGAGACGCAGAGTGCGGATTGAACAGACGGAGAAGAAGGTATACTGCGCAACCGGCGTTGAATTTGAGTTGAGATCGGTGCTAATACAGTGACAGATGCTCGATCTTAAGGAGAACATTGAGAATGAGATCCACAGCGCCTACGATGAGTTTCTCAAGATGGATTCCCACATCAAGCTGTACATCACCGAGATGGAGCAGGCCATTTGATACTGGCGTCTCTTTTTGTTTTTTGCTACGAAGACACGAGATACCATGGGCTCGGCGTTTGGGGGATCGGATGGAGTACATGTGCGAAGATTGGGAGGCATTGCTCAGATACCTTAGAGTATTGATATAATGAAAAGAACGGACAGAACACCGTCTCCAATTGCGGCTGCACCTTCAAGATGTCTCGACTTCGGGCCATTGAACGTCCCAAGACCCTGTCTGAAAGCGGAACCACCGGCCCAGGATTCTCTTCACCTCGACTGTCCTCCCGGTCCAACCGCCGTCGTCCCTTCGTACGCTCCCGCTGAGAACAGGCGCATCGTCACGCAAGAGTGCTTTGAAGTCTTCGTGGCCCCCTGCACCCTTGGGTTCAACGATGATGGGCTGAAAGCTAGTGCGCCGGGCAGCTTCAACCAGCACGGCGGCTGAGCTGCCGATACCTTGAGCGCTCCACTCGCTGCTGTCTCGGTGGAGGTCTAGGAATCCGTAGACGGCCAGCAAGGGCGGCCGATCCTTTTCTGACGGCGGGGGAAGATTTGGAGGAGGCGGAGTCAACGAGTCTTTGGGAGAAAAGACGGCGAGATTGGCGCGTAGGTGGGTGACGGTTGGGATGAAGAGGACGCGGATGTGTCGTGCAGCTGCTTCTTGGAACAGTGGTGTTGCGATGAGAGGATGCGAAGACTCCTCTTCAGACTCCAACTCTTCCTGGGGCATTTCCTTCCTGACGTCCGTCACGAGAGACGCAACGAAGTCTTCTTGCGGGTAGCAGATGAGGAGTGTAGTTGGATATTTCTGATACGTGATGAGGTACTGGAGCAGCTCTGAGGGTGAAGCTGGGGAGAGCACCGTTGGGGCCATGGCGCATGCTCGTCACTCTCGATGGGGGTCTTGCCGTTTATTTCCTCTTGCAAAGCGAATCACTTGGTGTTTTGGAAATAAGCATCGCCAAGGACATGTTGGCACCCGTCTGGGAGGTGTGGATGGAAGTGTGTAAGTGACGGGAGGGCGAGCAGCTCAGAGCCCACCTACCTCACCTCAATGACCAGGTGTGGTGGGGCAGGTGGCGGCCGAACAGCGGCTACGGCGGGGCAGCACCGCTCAAGCTCAGCGGTCACGTCCACTGTTTCTACCCGGACCGGACCTGCCAGCTAAGCACCTCAGGGCAACGAAGCACGTCAGCAGCCTCTGCCCCTCGCCCTTGGCCTTGCGGCTGGCCATCGTCAGCCTTCCGAGCACGAGACGTCATTCTCTCCCTGCAACAACACCAGCCCCCGAGTCTGCCACGAAGCAAGACCACGAAGCTCGACCCTCCGCCGCCGCTCGCCATGGAGTCCATAGCGCGGATCTCCAGTCTGCTCGAGAGCGGTGCGTCCCCTCCTCCCTCACCGTCTGTTGTTGCGGCGTCCCATCCCTTGCTAACGCCCTCGTCCTCGTCCAGCTCGAGAACTCACCCTCGATGCCGCCTCGGCAACGCGCAGCGCTCGCAGCACCGGTCGCCCTCTCGACCGCACGCAGATCAAGAAGCTGTTGGACAGTCGCAATGAGCGCGAGGTCCTCGACGGCCTGCGCCGCGTGCTCTCGGTGCGACACGAATCGACACCACCAGCTGCCGCAGCTCTCGGCTAACCTCTGCTGCACCTAGATGATGTATCGCGGACAAAAGACGCTGCCCTTCTTCTCCTCGGTCGTCAAGAATGTCGCCTCTCCCAACATTGAGATCAAGAAGCTCGTCTACATCTATCTCATCCACCACGCCGAACAGGAGCCCGACCTGGCCCTCCTCTCCATCAACACCATTCAGAAATCCCTCTCCGACACGAACCCTCAAGTCCGCGCCCTCGCCCTCAAGACCATGTCTGGCATTCGCGTCCCCGTCATCAGTCAGATCGTTTCGCTTGCCATCAAGAAGGGCGTCGCTGACATGAGCCCCTACGTTCGCCGAGCCGCAGCCCTCTCCATCCCCAAGTGTTACCGCCTCGATCCTACCCAGCTACCGCAGCTGCTCGATTACCTCACCACGCTGATCGGCGACAAGCAGTACTTCGTCGCAGGTGCGGCAGTGTCGGCATTCCTCGAGATTTGCCCCGAGCGCATCGATCTCATCCACCAGCACTACCGGGCCTTGGTCAAGAAGATTGTAGACATGGACGAATGGAGCCAGCTGGCGACGCTGCGCATGATGACTTACTACGCAAGAATGTGCTTCCCCAGACGGACGCGGAGTGTCAAGAGTCAGGAAAAGACGGCAGACTTGGGCGAATTTTACGGCGACAGCACGGAAGATGGAGGCGACGAGCAGCAGGTCGTCGTTCTGGACCCCGACTTAGCCCTCCTGCTCAACGGCATCAAACCTCTGCTTCAAAGCCGGAACTCGGCCGTGGTCATAGCGGTCACGAGATGCTACGTGGATATCGGTACGCCAGAATACGTCAAGATCGCCATTGGCCCGCTGGTGGCTCTACTGAGGGGGCCGCAGGACATTCAACAGGTGGCACTCTACAACATAGTCTCGGTTTGCTTGTCAAGACCAACCGACTTTGTCAAGTACGCTAGTCACTTCCTCGTCAGAGCAACCGACCCGGCACAAGTGTGGGAGTTGAAGTTGGAGATTCTGACGCTCATTTTCCCGCACGCGCCGCCTCACATCAAGAGCCTGATCCTGAACGAGCTCGAACACTTTTCAGGGTCTACGAACAAGGCATTGGTGCGGGAGGCAGTGCGCGCCATCGGACGATGCGCCCAGACTGATTCGTCCACGGCGCCGCGGTGCCTGCGTCTTCTCCTGGGACAGATCACGAGCCTGGACGGAACGCTGGCAGCCGAGTCCCTGACGGTGATCCGGCATTTGATACAGCAAGACCCTCAAGGGCACGTCGGCACGGTGGTTCGTCTAGCCAAGAATCTGGACTCGGCCACGGATCCCCAGGCGAGGGCAACCATCATCTGGCTTGTGGGCGAATTCTCAGGTCTCAAGGGCGAGGACAATATCGCGGCAGACGTGCTGCGGATTCTCGTCAAGGACTTTGCAAGCGAGTCCGAGGCTGCCAAGGGCCAAATCCTCCTGCTTGCCGCCAAAGTATACCTTCACCACTTGAACCGACTGAACGAGAACAAGACCGAGGACGAGGCGGCTCTTCCCAGCCAAGACGATCACCCTGTCGCCAAGCTCTGGGATTATGTACTTCTGCTGGTCCGCTACGACACGTCTTACGACCTTCGCGATCGCGCCCGCATGTATCGGGCCCTTCTTTCGGTGCCTCAGCTGGCAACGTTGATGCTGCTCGCGCCGAAGCCCGCGCCGCAGGCCCCCAGTCCCTCAGAGACTCGCAAGGGCTTCATGCTCGGTTCATCAACTCTGGTGCTGGCGGGCGGAGGTGGCATTCACGGGTTGCGTGGCTACGACCCTCTGCCCGACTGGGTGGTGGATGGTGCAGAGCCGGACCGGCGGTTGCGGGACACCGAGACGATGCCTTCGGGTTACGGCGAGGAAAAGAGCGTGCCGGCAAGTCAAGTGCTCGACAGTGCGGTCAAGGCGGCTCCAACAAAGACAAACGGTCTCGGCGAGGGCGTCGGCGGCAAGACACTAGACGACTGGCTTGCGGAAGGTGACGATGAGGAGGAGTCCGAAAGCGAAGAGGAAGATGAGGATGACGAAGAGGAAGAAGAGAGTGACGACGAAGAGGAAGAGGATGACGATGAAGAGGAAGAAGAGGAGAGCGACAGTGACGACGGCGAAGGGGACCGGCTAGTCAAACCATGACACAGGAACGCGCGACGAACCTAAAGTCTAGAGCCCTCTCGGTCGAGGAACAAAATACAAATACGTGAAGCATTCGAGTTTCGAAAAGTGCATTCGAGTCATGGGCCGTTGACTAGGTGATTCGCGGTTCACCGGTCGCATCGCTGGCTAACATAACAAATCTCACCTAAGCCCCCAGCTTCTAGACACCACGGAGTAACACAAGAGCGTACAGGCAGTTCGTTTGGTGGACTAATTGGCACCATGTGGAACGGAGGGGACACGTGCAAACCACAGCCCATTTGCATCCTCATCACAACGCCCATGGGCCTCCAATGAACCGGCGAGATTGATTGCGCCGACAGTCTGGGCACCGGGTCGCAATCCTACGGGGTTTGCTCCGGCAGCAGCGCAACGGCCGCCCAACGACTTTAACGATGCCACGCGAGCAGCAGGCATTTCCCGCCATGGTCGCTGGGCGATCCGGGCGACCCGACGACCCGCTCGCTTGTGTAGCCGACATTTCTCGTCTGGGAGTTCGGGAGGCGTTCGTCGAGCATCGCTTAACCCGTATTGCTCGGTTAGCCATCAAGAACCCGCACTCAGTGGGCTCGGCCAAGGCGCTAAAGGAAGCTAAGATTTGGGGAGTTGGCTTGAGAAGTCCCGATGTCTTGGATATTATAGACGGGAGTGTTGAGGCTTCACGCTGTCCTGCTGTCTGTCTCTTGAAGCAGATCAAGTCAACCAGGCATCCTTTGGATCAAGAGAAAGACAGCAAGACAGATGAAGACAACACCATATCTACATCTCATCTTCTCACACTGATGTTCTCCCGCAGCGTGACATCCCAGAGTCGTCTTGCTAGCCCTCCATGATACCGTCCAAGCCCCCGACAGGCACAACGTCCAATGGCCATTAAAGCCCGGCAGACGGGGGCGCATTGCTTTCCCATTCGAGAAGGCCAGCGGGTCCTCGGGTAGAAGACTCAGATCTTGGCTCTGGGCCTAGCGTCTCCCCGTTTGCCGCACCCGTTTTCGCAGCGATCCATCCGACAGGAGGACGCTCGTTTCGTTCGGTTTGCTCGCTCTCACCCAGTCACGACTGGCCAGTCGGGCGGCGCAGTGAAGGGCCGTTGCTCCATCTCCACCGCCCCCGGTCGACGGAGGGGACGACGCGACGCAGTGTCATGATTCCGTGCATACATATGTAGACGGGCGGCGCGCCGTTGGATGCCCGCTTGCACTGCCGTGTGTCCGTTTCACCTCTGCGTCTTGTTTCGTTTCGTGCCCTTCCTTTTGGACGTTGCCCGGTAGATATCTCCCGGATTCGCCACCTTTGTCGAGTAATTGATCACGCCGAGTTCACCGATTCCTGGACGAAAAAACTTGAGGGAAGGGAAATTCATCTGAATTAGCGTACCGCGAACACTCCCGGACATCTTGCTCCGCGGCACAAGGACCTGTTGTCTCTCGGCCTCGATACATATACGGAGTAAGATTGGAGTCGAACAGCCAACGCCCTTCAACAACTTGACTTGGAGGCCAACTTCGTCAAGATGGCGGCCAACGGCACCGATCTTCGTCGTCCTTTCAAGGAGTGCACCGAAGTCTCGGACCTATGCCCCGTGGAATTCACGGTGCTGTCCTACTATCCCAACTTCGGCGCCAACATCTTCTTCGCCGTCGCCTTCGGCCTCGTCGTGCTCACGTCGGGCTTCCTCGGCACTTGGAAGCGCACCTGGACCTTCATGGGCTTCGTGACGGGCGGTTGTGTCTTGGAGACAGTTGGTATGGAAGCCCCTGCAAAGAGTTTACCTCCTCGTCCCCCATTCGTCCCAACTTGGAACTAGATGAACCCTTGCTCCGTGCTGTCTACCTCCATCGCGACAGAGACTAACACGCAGAGTAGGCTACGTCGGTCGCGTCCTTCTCCACGAGAACCCCTGGAACAAGGACGCCTTCCAGATGCAGATCTGCACCATCATCCTCGGCCCGACCTTCATCTGCGCCGGCATCTACCTCACCCTCAAGCACGTCTCGCAGAACCTCAACCCGGCCCTCTCGCGCATCCGCCCGCGGCTGTATCCCCTCATCTTCCTCCCCGCCGACCTGACGTGCCTCGTCATCCAGGCCATCGGGGGCGGTCTCGCGGCCGCCGCGGGCCAGACGAACAAGTCGCTCCTCGACGGCGGTAACCGCGCCATCATTGCCGGCATCGTGCTGCAGGTCATTGTGCTGATGCTCTTTGGCGTCGCGGGCGCGGACTACTGGATCCGCCTGCGCAGGTGGGCAAAGACCCCGGGCGCGGACGGCGACGCTCTCGCGTTATGGCACCAGGGGAAGTTTAGGATGTTCATCTACAGCATCGCAGGGGCGTACGCCTGCGTCATGATTCGTTGCATTTACCGGTAGGTTTGCTGTCTTTTGTAGAGAAATTGCTGGGTCTGACGATGAACAGTGTCGCCGAGATGGCGGGCGGATGGGGCAACCACATCATGCAGGACGAGGTCTCCTTCATGATTCTCGACGGCGGTCTCGTCCTGATTTGCGTCACGCTGCTGACCGTCTTCCACCCGGGCGTCTTCTTCCCGCCGATGGGCAACTCGCGCAATGCCGACGTTGGCGAGAAGTCCGAGACCACGACGACCACGACGGCGCCCGAGGGGACCAAGGTCGAGTCCGGACGCGAGTCTGCGTAGAGAAAAAGTGGATGGGTCAGAGTGTCTAGAAGGCTGAATTATAATTAGATGGAGAAGGGAAGATGTTTTCGGTGTTGTACGATGATTCTTCAACTCGGCGTTTAGGTTAGAGCCCCATCCTAAGATCTTGATGGGTGAGAGTGGACGGTCGTCTTGGCAGAATTGCAAGCAAGGCAGTGCTTCAATGCACTCATGAGGTCAATGGCATTGTTCGGTTACTCCTCTGATCCCCTTCTTTGCCGTGTTGGGGACATCCACTCACATTGCTTTGTGAATACCTTATTGTTATATCCTACTCCTAGGCCTCCGAAACTGTTCAGAAAGCTGTTCATTTACAATTGCCAGTGTTCATTGCTGGAGGTTGCTAATAAGCACTCCGCCGTTCGATGATTTTCTTCCGCTTCCATCATCGTGAGTCTGTAGTTTTCCCCAACTACTTTTGCGCCTGTTCGCCTAGTATAATCTCCTCAACCTAACCTACAACTTGCTAACCAAAACAAAACAAAAAATGTGCCTCGCAGTCGTCATCCATCACATTTGCACCCTCTGCAACACCCGCGCCGGCAAGCCCCGGGGCCGGGTCCTCGAAAAGTGCCCTGCCGCCCCGGTCTCCGAACCCCACTGCGGCGTCCTCCGCGATCCGACCCCCGAGCCGTCCGAGACCGACCCGGCGCTCCAACCGTCGGTGCTGGAGTTTGAAGTCTTGAAGGTCGCGCCGGGATACACCGTCGTTGACGCGGCCCACCGCCGGCCGAAACCGAAACCGTACACCTGCGAGCTGTGTCTCGATCATCTCGGCCCCGCGGAGGCCAGGGCGAGGGCAACGTGGTGGCGCAACGAGCAGAGGGCACTCCTGCAGGGAAAGAGAATCACTCCGGGCCCGTCGACGGCCGGGTGGGCGGATGTATTCCGGAAATGAAAATGACGTCTCGTCTTTCTACACTATGATATTTTCTTTTTCCCACCCTCAATCGAGTACGGTCGGTCGATCACTCCTCGCCGCCCAGGTACCGGTACACGACCGAGAAATCCCGCCCCTTACACCTCTCCTCCCCCTCCGCGGCGGCATACACCTCGGTGGCGCGCCCCGCCAGCTCCAGCCTCGCGCCGGCCTCCTTGGCCGCGACGACAGCCAGGCCGAGATCCTTGCGCATCAGCCCGATCCCGAACCCGCCCTTGTAGTCCCTCCCGGCGGGGCTGCCCTCCACGACGCCGCGGACGGGGTTGTTCACCTCGCTGGGCCAGCACCTGCCCGTGCTGACGTTGATGACGCCGGCGAGGACCTTGGGGTCGAGCCCCCACCGGACGCCGAGGTTCATGGCCTCGGCGGTGGCGATGTTGTTGATGGCGAGCAGGTAGTTGTTGGCCAGCTTCGCCGAGAGCCCGGTGCCCTGCGGGCCGCAGTGCAGGACGCGGCGGCCCATGCGGAGGAGGACGGGCTCGACGCGCGCGAGGTGGCACTCGTCGCAGCCGAGCATGAAGGTGAGGGTGCCGGCCGTGGCGCCGACGACGCCGCCCGACATGGGCGCGTCGACGAAGACGCCCTGACCCGCGGCCGCGGGCTGGGCGGCGGCGGCCACGGAGGCGGCGACCTCGCGCGAGGAGGAGGGGTCGATGGTGGAGCAGTCGATGAAGATGCGCGGCCGGGGCGGCAGGTCGGCGAGGATGGCCCTGTAGACCGATTTCACGTGGGAGGGCTCGGGGAGGACGGTGATGACGGTGTCCTGCGCTGGTGTTAGCTATGTTCCATGTTTGAGAGGATTGGTTGAGTGAGCAATGTGCTTCAAGATGAAATCATGTGCAGAGAAGTAAGTCACGGGTAGAACGAATGAGACACCATGAGCAACTGAACACCAAACAGACGGCGAACGAGTGAGTTGACATACTGCTTCCGTCGAGGCGTCCCGCGCGCTATCGACGACGGCCACCTTTGCGCCGCCCGTCTGCGACTGCGCCATCTCCTTGGCCAGGTTCGACACGGCGGCCTTGTTGATGTCAAAGATGCGAATCTCGTCCTTGGGACTCAGCTTCGACTGGAGGTTCTTGGCCATTTGGTAGCCCTGTCGCGTGTCAGCGGTGTTCTCTCCCAGCGTCGCGATGACCCGTCTGCCATCCAAGAAAGCCGCACCATCTGTCCCAACCCGATGAAGCCATAGCTATCCAACCGTCGTGGCGTGGTCGCAAAGCTTCTGCGCTGGACAAGCCTGAGAGTCCGTAATGTCGAATTGGTTCGCATCGTGTGTACCGCCAGCGCAAGCTCTAGCGAAGAGCGCAATTGTAACAAAAAGAGCAGGCAATGAAGAGGCAAGAGGAGAAAAGCAGAGCTTCTCGAGAGGGAGCTCACGCAAGTCGTAGACTGCGGGGAGGGTTACGGTTATCCGGGGAGCCGGCCATTGCCGGTGTTAGCCATCGGTGGCAGAGAGGTGTGAGAGCGCGGGCGACCTTGGCCCGACCCCCCCTCTTTCAACCCCAAAACGCTTCCCCATGCATGGCGTCAGCGGCCCCGGATTGGAGAAAAAGAGGAACCTCTGGGGGTGCGCCCGGTGTGCATGTGTGCCTGAGGGAAGCATGCCAGGGCGCCAGGGGTCGAGCACCTGAGGTCAGCTGGAGGCACGAGGGCTCCCAGTAATACCGATGCCTTTGTTGTGCCGGTCGTAAGAGCCGTCTATGAAACCTGCCCGTTGTTAGAATCGCCCTGACTGGAAACGGTTCGAGGGTCGATTCTGGCGCGGTAACACAGGCTCATCTGGGAGTGGAGAGGAAATACTTCGATTCATCCTAAACCGGTGCTTGCTGCGAATGAGAGAGCGCATGTTCAACTGGAACGGACAACGCCAGACAACACCAAACCCAGAGTCAACTTGGATTACCCAACACCTCCCCACCATGCCTGCTCGCAGAAACAAGCACCAGAACGATACGTCGATTACAATTCCCTTCAATCCTGAACCGCGGCACCCTCCGTAATCACCCGTCGCCAAAGAGGCGCTTCCAGTATACACATAGTTTGTTACCACATCAACAGATTCCAACAAACACAGAGAATGAAAGAAAGCCGGCCCGGGTCTTTCCCAAGGCTCTATTTGGGTATGAGCGAAAGGCAGAAAGCGATGTAAAGAAGAGAGCCGCCAGGTCTGCCACCCCAGCAATGTCCAATGAGCAACCGGAGACTCCGTTGCTCCCCACCCTTTGGCCAGACCACACCTCGTCAACTCGAATGATGCCACGGCGATCCTGAAATGATAAACCACAAGCTACCCTCGACGATTGCGAGGTGATTTTTAGAACGATCCGGTAAAGTAAGAAAATGCACTGTGGGCCTGAGTTAGCAACCATGAAATACCAAGGGGGCGGAAACAAGACTTACCCAACAGCTACTGATAGGGCACTCAGGCCGAAGAGGGCGCGCTTCCGCATGCCCTGCTTCTTGACTTGCACCTGGGCTTCCACTGTCTTGGCCTTCTTTGAGCGGGGCTCCTCCGAGGCATCGGCGTCGACGTCCTTCTTCTCGTCCTCGTCGTCTCCTGTTGAGATCTGCTCGGCCGTCCGCTTGCCCTTCTTTGTGTTCTTCGGGCTGTCCACCGCCTCCGACTTATTTGACGCCGCCTCGACCATCTGCTTGGCTTCCGCAATCATACGCGCAGTCTCCTCGGCAGTCGGGGGCTTAGAGCTCATCAAGGGGAACTCGAGCGACACTGCGGTGTGCTTGCTCTCGTTCCCATCCTCGTCCGTCTTGATGTCTTGGTCGACAATAACCTTGGCCTTGGGGTCTTCTTCTCTGGGGTCGAAGACGACGGCGGGTTCCGCCTCGACGGTCTTGACAATGGTCTCGACCTCGGCCTCGGCATTCTTGTCCTCGTCAATGACACCGTTGATTTCCAGCTTGGTGGCGGTGGTCAGAGTGGGCGTAGACTCCCTGGGCTCGACAGAGTCGGCCTTTGCCCTGCGCTTTCTCGGGGACCTGACGGGTCTGGGGATCGTGGTCTTGGTCGGGCTGACGGAACGGCGGGATCTGCGCAGCTGAGTAGGGGTGGCGGGAGGGGCCAGCGCAGGTGTGGGCTTGATCAATTCGAATTTGGGGGGAGCGGAAATCTTCTTGGGCGGGCTGTCGGGGGTGTTGGAGACGGCGATGTTGGCGGGATCGAGCAAGGCGCGGATCCAAGGCAGAATGCGGTACTCCTCGGCAAGAGAAAGGGCGTGCTCAGGGGGGATCCAAACGTTTCCAGCAGTCTCCTCGGGGCTGGTAGTCGCAAGGGACTTGATGTACTTGCGCTCGGCCTCCTCTTCGGCGGCCTCGGCGTAGGGGAACGTCGCCTTAAACATGCCGGTAGCAGAGACGAATCCGTCGTGGCTCCGGCGCATGAGGAAGTAGCTGTTGGGGCTCGACTTGAAGATGCCAGAGACGATGCCCTTGGGCAAGGGTGCGCGAAGGTGAGCATAGTCAAAGACTCCGAGGGTTGCGCCGTCGCTGTCGGGGATATTAACCATCTTGGCCGTCAACTGGGTCTGGCCGAGACGGCGGCGCGCAACCAGGTCGCTGTCTGCGAAAGTGTGAGCAACAAAAGCCGAGCGCAATTTTTCGGGCGTCCATACAAGGCGGCACATCGTCAAGCATCAGCGGGTTGTGCTTCGAGGGCAGGTGCCGCTCGATCGACGCAGCTGTCGCGGAAGGCATGATTGGGGGTGATGACAAGTTGCGCCGGCAAGGTTGGTGATTAAAATTTGAGTAGGTGAGGGGACGACGACGTCGGCAACGGGGCAATCGGCGAGAGGATGACTGCTCGAAGCGCGTTTGTCGTCGGAGGGGGAAGGCTCGATCGGGAGAGAGAAAAGGACTAAGTCGTCGCGTCAGTCTGAGCGCACACACGAGGCCCGCTGGGCGCGAAAAAGGGCGAAGGTGTCGCTTACTAGACTCGTCGGAGCTGGGTCGACGTGACGGAGTGGATAGTCCTGTCGCGTAAATGGTGCAGGGGTTTGCGGAGACGGTGGTGAGGTCAATGAAAAGGGATTAGAATTGATGGTAAGCAAAACGGGAGCGGCGGCCCGGAGGAAGGGTGGGAGAAGACAAAGAGCGCCCGACGTGCGGATGTCTCAAAGGATGGATGATGGAAGATGGAGGGAAAAGAGAGACGGAAGACGGGGACGAGCGCTCAGAGAGAGAGAGGGCGAGAGAGGGAGAGGCGGATGGGGAGAAAGGCGCGCGCGCGCAAATTGGAGCGACGACGGGCCAGCAACCAGCAACCAGCAACCAGCAGCGACGGCAGCGGCAGTGGCAGAGGCAGAGGCAGAGGCAGAGGCAGCACCCGCAGCACCAACGCCGGCAGCAACTGGGGCGGGGGGGGACAACTGAGAGCTCTGGCTGAGGGTCCTCCAGTCCTCTGCTCATTGGGTTAAATTGGGAGCAGGGGCCTTGAGGGGGCATGGGGGCTCGGAGACCGAATTGGCTGGAGAATGGACGCGACATAGAGGAGTACCTGTACACTGTGGTGATATGGGCGTGGAGTGAGGTACCGATCTATCACAGATACCACTTGCCACATTTGGCGACCACCTCCCCGGTGCCTTCCCCGGAATGCAGTAGCAGTAGGTAGGGTAAGGCGCCTACAAGAGACTGACAAAAGGAAATAAAATAGGTAGAAATAAAATAAAAATTAGGGAAGGCCCCTGAGCAGAAAGATTATCAGATGCGACGGTCCCTTTTCCCCTTCCCGTTGCGTGACCCCGGTCGAGAGCTCCCGTCTCATTTGGCTCTGTGTCTGGTCAACTCAACCGCCGCCCTTCGGCACACGTTGCCTCAGTCTTTGGACCAGAGCAGAGCTCCCCGTTCCCAACATTTCGTCGCGAACGCGAAAAGCTCAGAGCACCCCGCACCTCCTTTACGAAGGAACATAGTGTGTAATAATGGATTTTTATTTAGGAAGCTGTGTATCTGCGCCCCCATACCCCCCCTTACCCTCGCCCCCTACTTTAAGCCTACCTCTAAATTGTTTTTATAGCCCTAAAGGGCTATATAGATTACCTTTCTAACCTTCTTAAGATAGTTACTATAAGCCTAAATATATATAACTATTTTAAGGTCCTTTAGTCTAATCTTATTCTTCTTAAACTAGTGATAAATCTTCTTAAACTATTTATAAATCTTCTAAAAAGCTAAATTATTACTTAATTTCTTTTAATAATCTCTCTTTTAGTATTAATTAAAAAATAATAAAAAGATAGTTAAATAGTTTTTAAGTATTATTAGTAACTTTTTATACTTTATAGTATTTTTATATATTTCTTTTACCCTTAACTGTTTAAAGTATTTTTTAACTTTAGTTTTATCTCTAATATTTATAGAGTTATACCTAAAAGTATAGCCTATTATAATAAGTCTATTAGTATATTTATATATATTATAGCTTAATATTATAAAGTATAGTCGGTGTGGTATAAAAAAGATAAAAAATAAAGTAAGTTTTACTTCTTCTTTTTTAATAACCCCTTAGAATAAGTTACCTATAACTTATCCCTCTAAGGTTTTTAATTTACTAGTTAAAGTTATTAAAATTGTTACAGTCCTTTTACAACTATTAAGTAAGTCATGTAAACAGTTACATACTCACTGTTAATAGTCTTGACCTTTAAATAGAGACTATTAACTATAACTTAAACAGTTAATCTAAAATATATAAATAACCTTATACCTATCTTTATATTATTATACTATTATTATTATTTACTTATTTACTATTATTTTTCTTATTTTCTTATTTATAGTTTTATAAGTCTTTATTATAACTTTTAGTTAGTA